>QJPP01000251.1:0-235728 GCA_003996215.1 Jaltomata sinuosa | reverse complement strand
CTTCATGTACTCTATTACCATTCAGAGACATCTGTATATATTGTTTTGGATTATTTGCACTCCGTGTGTGTAGTTTGGCTCTATACTATAATACCAGGTCTTGGGGTTTGGTTTAGTTTCCGCACATGTGTATATTTATATCCCTGTTATCTATTTTCTTTGTCTTGTTCCCTTATTTGTTAGATAGTAGCCCATTGCTAACTGTGCTGGGCTACGGGGATTGGTTCACCTACCGGGGGTTGTAGGTGCCATCATGACCGAGAAATTGGGTCGTGACAGTTAGTCAACTCATTTTAAAATTGTGACGGATGAAAGCGATGCTGTCCGTCGCTTTTTAAAAAATATAGTGACCCAGATCAGGTCACTCCTCCATTTACCTCTTTTCTCTTCTCTTCTCTCTTCTCTTCACACACCTCCATAACGTTGTTGCCGCTGTTGTCGGTGCCGCCTCCTCCTCCAGCTGCCTCCTTCCTCCTCCATCATTAATTTTCAGGTTAGGACTAATTTAAAACTTCAAGATTAGATTTTTTACTTTTTTTTCAATTACATTACATTTATTTTTTGTTAATGTTAGATTAAGAATATTGTTAGTTGTTATGAAGATTAGAACTTGAATTAGTAGTATTTAAAATTTTAAGTTAGGATTTGTTTGATATTTTTTGTTATTAGCAAGTTTGTTAGTTTAGAATCTTGAAATTATTTTTTACCATTTATTTTAAGTTAGTGTTAGATTATAAACATTGCTAGTTGTGAATCTTGAATAATGATTATGAACATTTTATAATTTATATAATTGAATTTGTGAACTTGAATTTGATTTTAGGTTGAATTTGAGAAGTTTGAACTTGAATTTGATTTTAGAATTGGTGAGCATAGTAAATGTCTTAGGCTCTTGATTTTAAGTTTGAATTTGCTTCTTGAATTAAGTTCTTAAATTAATTTTTAACTTTAGGTTGTTAAATTAGGTTCTTGAATTTGATAGGGAAGTTGAAAATTTTGAATTAGTTTTTAATTTTAGGTTGTTGAATTAGGTTCTTGAATCTGATAGTGAATTTAGAAATTTTGAATTAGTTTATATTGTTGAATTATAATCTTGAATTAATTTTCAACTTTAGGTTGTTGAATTAGGTTCTTGAATTTGCTAATGAAGTTGAAAATTTTGAATTAGTTTATATTGTTGGGTTATAATCTTGAATTAGTTCAACTTTAGGTTGTTGAACTAGGTTCTTGAGTTTGATAGTAAAGTTAGAAATTTTGAATTAGTTTATATTGTTGGGTTATAATCTTGAATTCATTTTCAACTTTAGGTTGTTGAATTAGGTTCTTGAATTTGATAGTGAGGTTGGAAATTTTGAATTAGTTTATATTGTTGGGTTATAATCTTGAATTAGTTTTCAACTTTAGGCTGTTGAATTAGGTTCTTGAATTTGATAGTGAAGTTGGAAATTTTGAATTAGTTTATATTGTTGGGTTATAATCTTGAATTAGTTTTCAACTTTAGGTTGTTGAATTATGTTCTTGAATTTGATAGTGAAGTTGGAAATTTTGAATTAGTTTATATTATTGGGTTATAATCTTGAATTAGTTTTCAACTTTAGGTTGTTGAATTAGGTTATTGAATTTGATAGTGAAGTTGAAAATTTCTAATTAGTTTATATTATCGAGTTATAATCTTGAATTAGTTTTAAACTTTAGGTTGTTGAATTAGGTTCTTGAATTTGATTATGTATAATCATTTTAGATTCTTGAATTAGGTTGTTATAATCATACATAATTAGGTTCTTGAATTAGGTTCTTGAATTTTGAATTAGTTTATATTATTGGGTTATAATATCGAGCAAAAAATATCACTAGAAAACTATCAAAGTCATGGTGTGGATAGGTGTCCTTATAGTAAATGCTGGTGCATGAAGTTTTTTAATCCAGATACAGTTATGGTTCATCTCTATTGTAATGGACTTAAGCCTAGATATTTTGTGTGGATTGATCATGGTGAGAAAGATGGGTTGAATGATATATTTTATAATTCGCTGTGTATGAATGAATATAATAGGGTTTAACATGATAGGTCTCAAGATGATAGAGTTGAACACGATAGGGTGCATGAAATGGTTAATGATGCTTTTGGGGTTCAAGATGGGATGGAACCCAAACAATATTTAGAAGAAGCTCCTAATAAATAAGCAAAACACTTCTATAAACAATTACAAAAGGGTAATCATCCATTATGTAAAGGGAATTTGCATTTTACTTTGTCAATTGCAGTTAGACTATTGAGTATCAAATCAGATTGGAGTGCTCCTCAAACTCTTATGGACTCTGTAGTTGATCTTATGGGGGAAGTAGCTAATAATCCAGAGTTGAAGATACCTAAGAATTTCTATGAAGCAAAGAAATTGATTTCTAAATTAGGATTGTCATATGATAGAATTAATTGTTGTGTAAATGGTTGCATGTTGTTCTATAAATATGATGATCATCTTGACAATTGTATGTTTTATGGACATGCTCGATATAAGCGGACTCCTAGTGGAAAGATGGTTCCAATTAAAGCGATGCACTATCTACCTCTTATACTTAGGTTAAAGAGGTTGTACACTTCAATGAGTTCTACCCCACATATAAGACGGCACCGTGAAAATAAAAGGCCACCGGGTGTCTTTTCTAATCCATCATATGGAGAAGCTTGGAAGCATTTTGGTAGAACATATCCTAATTTTGCTAGAGAACCAAGAAATGTTAGATTGGGATTGTGTGCAGATGGTTTCACACCATTCTCTAATAATGATGCACCTTATTCTTGTTGGCCTGTATTTCTTACTCCGTATAATCTCCTGCCTGAAATGTGTATGACAAGGCCCTACATATTTCTAATTTGTATTATCCTGGGTCCCTGTAATCTAAAAAGTTTGATTGATGTCTATCTGCATCCATCGATAGATGAGCTAAAATAATTATGGTTTCACGGTGTAGTGACATAAGATATATCAACTAAGAAAATTTTTACTATGCATGGTTCTTTAATGTAGACTATTAATGATTTTCCTACATATGGGATATTGTCAGGTTGGATGACTGCTAGAAAGTTAGCTTGCCCGCATTGCATGGAAAATTCTAAAGCATTCACTTTAAAGCATGGCTGAAAGAATTGTTGGTTTGATTGTCACCGTCAGTTCTTGCCAATGGACCACGAGTTTAGAAATATGAAAAATGCATTCAAAAAATAATAAGGTTGAAAATGATCCACCACCTACATCACTTTCAGGATATCATATTTGGGAGAGAGTTAGTCAGTTTCCTAAAATTATAGATTTGGGAGAGAGTTATAAACTTCCTGGATATGGTGTTGAACATAATTGGACCAAACAAAGCATATTTTGGGAGTTACCATATTGGGAGGATAATCTTCTACGATATAATCTTGATGTGATGCACATTGAAAAAAATATTTTGATAATTTGTTCAACACAGTAATGGATGTTAAGGTCAAGACAAAAGACAATCCAAAAGATAGAATGGACTTAAAGTAATATTGTAGGAGAAAGGAGTTGTGGTTTCAGGAAATGAGAAATGGTAAAGTAGTTAAGCCCAAGGCATGTTTTTCATTCACATTGAATGAGAAATGAGAAATTTGTGCGTGAGTGAAGAATTTGAGAATGCCCAAGGGCTATGCTTCAAATTTGGGAAAGAGGACAAATATGGATGAAGGAAAAGTGATTGGTATGAAAAGCCATGATTGTCATGTTTTTATGGAAACTCTGATTCCTATCGCATTTAGCCACCTACCCAACAAGATATAGAAACCAATCATATTAATAATTTTTTCTTCAAAGATTTGTGTTCTAACAGTTTGTTGGAGAGTAGCTTGGAAAGGATGCATCAAAATATTCCTGTCATCACCACTAAGTTTGATAATATCTTTCCATGTGGCTTTTTTGATGTGATGGAGCATCTTCCAATTCACCTTATAGAAGAGGCACTCCTTTGGGGCTCAGTTCAAACAAGGTGGATGTATCCATTCGAGAGGTAATGACCCTTAATTATTTTTGTTATTCTTTCTTAAACATATTATATTAATTAGCTAACATGCAATTATATAGAATAATTGGCAAGTGCAAACAAACTATTACGCAAAGGAGAAAGATCAAAGGATCAATTTGTGAAGCTTATCTTGCAAGAGAAACTGCTCATTTTTGTTCATACTACTTCGTGAATGAAGTGCGATATAAGAGAAATAGGGTCAATCACAATGATGACGGTGATAGTGATCTTCTGTTTGAACCAATTTTAATTTTTAATCAGCCTGGGCGAGGATCTAAAAAATGTCAAAGGTGAGGATTCACTAGTGTTGAAAAGCAATCAACTGTGACACATATTTTGCTCAATTGTACCAAGATTCAACCATATATTAAGTCAGTTTTTGTGATGACCCTTCAAGTCATTTAGACGTGTTCCCCTTTCTTGTACCGTTAGAGCTTTCCTGTAGTGGCCCCAAGTCATTTATGGCTTGCTGGGACTGGTAGTTTGGTGCTCGGGCTGTTTGTTTGGTCTTTTTGACCGTTCCTTGTTTTGGAGCCATAAGCTTTTGAAATTATTGACTTCAGTCAACATTCTTGGTAAACGTGATCGAAATCAAATTCTGACAGTTTTGTTAGATCCATAGCATGGACTTTGGTCTAGTAGAACCTTTGGTCGGGATCTGGGAGCTTTTCAGCTTAGAATTGTCTCTCATTTTGTGTTTTCAGGCCAGTTGGGCTTATTTGGTTGACTTTGATCAACATTTGGAGAAGACGCCTCGGATGGAAATTTCATCAGCAATGTTAGCTCCGGAATGCTGAGTTTGTGTTAGGTAGTTGGTTGGTTCAGGTTCTGAATGAGCCGAGCTCATTTTGGATGGTTGGTTGGTGTTAGGTAGTGTTGACTTGGGTCAACATTCCTCCAAGATTACCTTGTTTGGAAGTTTCATTGATTTTGTTGAGTCCGGGACATCGTTTCTACTCTAATAGCACTATTGGTTTTTGAGTATCGAGTTTCGATTGTGCCCAGAAAGCCCCGTGAGAGTTTTAAGTTTTT
Organism: Jaltomata sinuosa; assembly: GCA_003996215.1. NCBI lineage: Eukaryota > Viridiplantae > Streptophyta > Magnoliopsida > Solanales > Solanaceae > Jaltomata > Jaltomata sinuosa. The sequence goes on along the minus strand of QJPP01000251.1, from coordinate 230,655 downwards.
TCTGGCTTTCATTGCAGGGTGGGACTTCAGTGCCAATGGCACCCAGACAACGTGATCGCGCTAAGCCTGTGCGTGCCATCAGCGCTAATGGTGTCTTGCCAGCGCGATAGCGCCCCAGTGCCCGCCCGCATGCCAGCGTGATGGTGCCCTTCTAGCGCGATGGCGCCGAGGCGCCTGGCCTCTCTTTTGCGTGATAGCGCTACCCTGCGGACAAAAGCTATAAAAATCCTTTCCCCTTCATTTTTCCTTCTTGTTTCTTATACTTTCCCAACTCCAATTTGATAGTTCTCTTTACCAAATTGCTCCCCTTAGTTCATAGCCTTGGGGATTCCATTTAGTTGTGAGATTTTAGCTCTTCCTTGTCCTCGGTAAGCTCCTTCGTCTCCCAAAGTTGCTTCTTCTCCATTGTTGCAAATCCCCATTGTTGATTATTCCTAAAGCTTGGAATTTCTTATAGAAACTGCCCTCTTGATCTTTGCATGTTTGCGGGGTCAGAGTTTTCACTTCCTTAGCTTGTGCCTCTCGTTGTGGTAAGTAACTTTTGATTAATTTTTGGATTTATTTCTTTAATTTTCCTTCTTTAATTCCTTAATTGATGGGCTATTTTGGAGCCCAAATTGCTTTCTGTTTCTGCTGAAATTTTGAGCATGTGCTCCCAAGATGGTAAGGAACACTTGGGTGTTTTTCAGTTTTTGTTTTGGATTGCGGGGCCCACAGGCCTATTTGTGACCCAAATTTTGACCTGAAAATTATTATAGCGATATGGGTATCGTTAGTCTTGTTTTGACATATAAATTATCGTATTGATAGTGGTTTCACAATTTGGAGCTTCTCGAAGTAGTTTGAGCATGGACGACACCGTCCCCGCAATTATTCATCGAACGACATGTAGGTTATCGCTTTTCCTACCTAGACTATACATATATAGGCTATAACTGCATTAATTAGTATCCTTGGGTGGGTTGTATTAGGTTGGTACACAAGACCTTGTCCGCCTTTCTGTCCGCTTATTTCATACGTTGTTTATAGTATTCGCATAGTATCGTATATTACCCTTGTGGACCTGTGCAGCCTTGTGTTTACTCTGGAACATAGATGGTGGGTTATTTGGGAATGTCCATTAGTATCGGACATAGAAGTATCCTTCTAGGCTGGTTATGACTGTTGTAGAGCTATTGAGCCTGTGTAGAGTCGATAGGAAATGTTTGTGAGTCATTGGGCTAACTTATATTTGTGTGCGAACATATCATCCATGCAAAAGGTTTTTCCCTGCATGTTTTACTTCAATTATGGCTGCGAGCCATAGATGGTTTTTCTTGAACTTGCATGGCCCCGGGGGGTCATTTTTTATATAATCTAATGATGACATGAGATTTTGGGTGATTTCACACTGATTTTCTAGTGATACTAGGCTCTACTGGGCAGAGCACTAGACTTGATTTCCTACTGATACTAGGCTTTACTGGGCAGAGCACTAGACCTGATTTCTTACTGATTTAGACCCGGATACCCTCTAGGCACCCTTTGAGAGGGTTATTGATACTTTTATCACTGATTTAGACCCAAGTATACATTGGGCACCCTTGAGAGGGTATTTTGAGATTATTACTACTGTTTTAGACCCAGTTAAATCCCGGGCATATACTACGAGATTATGAGTATTGAGCTACTATTTGAGATTATTGGGCAATGTATGTGGTCGATGAGTAGACCTCCATGGACCCTCCATTCCTAGGCCACAGGCTACGGGCCAACGCAACATTCTAGGAGGAGGGATATACGGCATAGTAGAGGTACATGGGTAGAGTTCTTCTATGGGTACTACCTCTATATAGGCCCTTGAGGTACCTGAGGGGGGGAACATACCAGTTACTTTCACATCATATCATTATCATGCATTTGGCATATCGATTCCACCCTTGTTTGTTGTATGTTTAGTGTACGCTCTGGTTGTATGGGCGGCTGGAGGGTTTGTTTTCACTTGATTGCGTTCCTCAGTTGTATGGCGCCTGTTGGGACTATAGGTAGATTATGTTACTTTCCGTCATTTTATAGAGATTCTTATAGTCCTTGGTTCTTGGTGGATTGGTAATTTTTAGCCTGTTGAGGCTCCGAGTTTTGGGCTTGAGTATTCAGGGGTTAGTGAGTCCTATATCTTTGAGGCTCCATCATGAGTCCTCTTGAGCGATTGTGATTTATCGGACATTGTTTCTTATCATGATTCTGAGTAGAACTCTTGGTTCTTGTGGCTTAGTTATTCCCTTCTAGGTTATAAATTGTGAGATTGATCCCGGTTTATGCTTATCTTGTGAGTTTGTGATTTTAGTATGATTTTGTAATTGTATGGCTTCTAGTTGATTATGTTGTCCTACTTCTTATCTTCCCTTTTTACTTGAGGTTACCAGTACACCACTATTTTCTCAACTCTCTTCCTTTATTTACTTATATTATTGTGCAAGGACTCCAAGTGCATTCTTCTTTCCTTCACCTGTGATTTTGTGTATTTATATCTTCTGTTCTAGTATTGTTTGCTTATAACTCTTGGTTGTCTATTCTTTGTGCTAGTTTCCATGTGATTTATCCATTGTTTTCTATGACTGCTTTTCTTGCTATCTGCTATTTACTATTTTTTTATCTTATATGCGCTCAGTCGGCCGATGATGCCTACTGGGTACCTGTTGCTTAGCAATTGGTGCTCATACTACACTTCTACATCTTTTTGGTGCAAATATTAATTGAGCTTTCATCGTTGATCGCATTGGTGACTCGTGCATATTTTGGGTTATCCGAGACTAGGGTGAGCGCCTGAAGGTCGGGGCTTGACCACATCTCATCTTTTGTACTGATACTCTTTGTATATTCGGAGACAGTTGTACTTATCTTTTGTTACTTCTAGCAATTGCCCTCTATTATAAGTTTTTGTACTGTCGATACCAAGTTTTTGGGTTGGTGTAGTATCATTTGTATATATCTATTTTGGGTTGTTGATTTTGTGTTGTCTTAACTTTATATTCGGCTTCCGATTATTTATGTTCATTGTGCTTATTAGTTAAGTAGTAGCCCATTACTAATCTTTCTGGGCTACCATAATTGGTTAGCCTACTAGGGGGTTATAGCTGCCATCATGAACTGAGAAATTGTGTCGTGATAGCTTGGTATGAAAGCTCTAGGTTTACTGGTGTCATGGTACAGAATCAAGTGTCTAAGTAGAGTTTCGTGGATCGGTACGATAATGTACATATTCTATCTGCAGGAGGCTACATGTATTGTTAGGAATTATTTTGTCTTCTTAGCTCCTTATCATGCGTTTCTGGCTCTATTGACTTCTAAACTTTTGTTGTTTCATTCATCCTCAAATTCCTAAGACGAGTTCAACGGCGGGTGGTATCGAGTCTTCTACGCCTATTGCTTCATTTATTCCATCAGTGCCAGGACTTCAATGTGAGAGTTCATCGCATCAGATAGGGAGTTTAGGTCAGCCCGGCCTCTGATTGGATTCACCGCTAACCCAGTTCTATAGGACACCGTAGCTAGGACTCTGAATCCTCCGGTGGGTATTTCAGTACCTAGTTCTACGAGCAATGCCTCAGCTAGGGTTAAGCTATCAGTTCTTCAGCAAGGTTATTTGTCGGCGTTGGAGTATGAGGCGAGATTTCATAACATGGTTAGGTGTATTGCCAAGATGGTGCCTTTGGAGTTTGATAGGGTTTAGAGCTTTGTTGGGGGTTTGATTTCACCACTCCGTTTGGCAACTGAGCACTTGGTTACAGTTGGGACTACCTTCTTTCAGGTAGTGGATCATGCTTGGGCTATTGAGGCTTTATGTCGTGAGCCTTATGGAGGTAGTGCTAAGAAACGTCATAGCCAGGATAGTTCTCGAGGTTCTCAAACTCGTGGTATGGGATTCTCCCCCAGTGATAGGTTCCATTGCTTCTTATCTACCAGGCCAGTTTCAGTTTCTCCATAGGTTTCAGAGGGTGATGGTATAGGGTATTCGAGTAGAGTGTATTTGTTATGGGTTAGGTTCTTTGAGGTTTGTATTCAGGTTTTGTAGGTTGTGGTGGCCGATCAGGTTCAGCGAGATCTTCTTGCCTGACTTCTTTTCATGGGTTTTTCTTTTAGTGCAGTGAGTATGGCCGCTATGTTAGGGATTGCCCTATGATCGCGCATTCCAGTAGGTATAGTTGTTATGATTGTGGGGAGGTTGGCCACTATTCTAGAGATTTTCCCAAGTGAGGGATGGCAGAGCATTCAACTTTGACTTCTTTGGCCAGTGTTAGATACCATCAGGTTGATGCCCCTCTTGGTGGGCCCAAGGTAGAGGTTCCTGATATCGTTTCTCCAGGTAAGGCACCTATTACCTTTGACTTGTGGTAGTCCTGCTCGCATTACGATCCTATCTTTTATGTCATTTAATTGCTTATATGCCTATCTTCTACTTGTTTAGTTGTTTGATTTCTTGATTGTAGCTTTTATGCATTGTTTTTGTGGTAGTTTATTCCTTAGTAGTGGATGGGGGTGAGTTGTTCTTGTGAGGTGTTTACCCAGAGTCATAGCTCGTGGGTATTTCTTGTTAGTCTCTTTTCTGGGTGTTTTGCCTCCGGTTTTATTGTGGCTTTAGGCTGGTGTTAAGCCTTCCTTTTTAGTGGTCCTAGATGGTTGTTTCCTAGGTTGTTACCTAGCTTTTGCTAGAGGTTTTGTTGTTGGTTCGATTTGATACTGGTAGTTGTGTCGGAGTTGATATTTTGTCTTCAGTTGGGAGATATTCGTTATGCTAGCGTGCTTTGATCAATTTGCCTTTCTCAGGTGTTTAGAGTCGGCACTATTTGTTGGTTGGCTTAGGAGGTTGGCAGGTATGTGGGTTGTTCCCATAGTCCTCCTCAGTTTCTTGTCCGGTTGGGTCGTATTATTGTTTCCCCGGTTCCAGTTGGAATGAATTTTGATCGTAGCCTTCTGGTTGAGCTTTTAAATCAGTATTGTGATTGAGTTTGTCTTTAGCATTTTGACTAAGTGTTAACAGTAGCCTCGTGGCTGAGTTGTACTCATGGCATTTTGGGTGAATTGGGCATCCAACCCATTCTTCTCCTACTTTATTGAGTTTGGCAATATAGAGGTGAGAACTAAGGTAATGGCTCCAGATTTTATTTGGGAAGGAGTTTGTAAGGTCCAGTATATGCTATGGAAAGGTTTTGTTTTGTTGAAAAATGAGGGAGATGACTCCTTGTTCGTGCTTATGTGTTTCAGTAGTTGACTAAGGTACCGAAGAAGGTTTGCTTTGGGATCGTGTGTTGGTTATTTGATTCGGCCAGTTACAGATTGCAATGATTTTCCTTTGATTGGTTTGAGATTTTAGTAGCAGCTGCGGTTTTGGAAACTCGCATATTCAAACCTAGTTGGCTTCGGTTCCTAAGGGTTCATTGGTAGCATACGGGTTCGACAAAGGCTTTGGTTGGTAACTTTAAAGTTCGGTTTTAGAATCATGGGCTGGCAAACTACTCCAGATTGTTCGTGGTTGGTTCTTTTGGTTGAAGCTTATTGGGTTGGAAGGCACCGAGTTTGGGCAACTTAGCTTCCCTATTTCAATTATGGAGTGATAGTTGGCCTTGGACACCTAGTCCTTGGCTAACCTTTGATTTAGGTCGAACATCCCAGATTTTAGCGGTGTTCCAGTTAGTACGAGGTTCCTTCCACCATGGTTAGACAGACTCAGCGATGTGAGTTAGAGATTCAGCGGTGGTGTGTGCTTTATGTGATCAGGTTGTGCGGGTTGAGGCTAGCAAGGCTATTTTAGAGTTCTAATGATACTTAGAGACTGGTGGTCACCATTCGTTACCGAGAGTTTGAGAGCTCGATTAGTTAATTCTTTAAGGGTTATCTTTCATGTGGGGTCCAGTGTTGGCTAGACTCAGCCATCGCAGACTAGAAGTTTGGTATGTTGTGTGGTTTGAGATGGTTGGTTTGTGTTCTGATACGGTAGAGAGGTTGATTTGAACCAAAGGGATGAGTTAAAGGTATATGCAAAAAATTTATATCTAGATGGCGATTTTGAACCCCAGGCACCTCTTCTTTTCCTTTGGGGTTTTTTGACTTGATATTTGTGGGATGGTAGACTCCTTCCGAGATGAGATTGGTAAGACAAATTTAAAATCTGACTGGTGTTTGAGCACACATAGTAGCATCAGTGTTTCTTAGAGTTGGGAGCTTAGCTAATGACTACAGACTTTGTGGTAGACTTCCCACACTACTTGCAGGATCTTGGTTTTGGTTTGGGTTTGTTGGGCAGGTTGCCCTAGTTCATTCACTTCCAGTTTATTCAGACATGATGCAGTGCAGCGAAGTTGGGTTTTTTCTACAGTTTGGAAGTCTCTCTGTCAACACATGGTAATCATGCATGGATTTCCTAACTTGGGTGTGCGAACTTCAGTTGGGTTCAGATGGGTTGTTCAGTCGGGTTCAGTTAGCAAGTTTGATGTTAGCAAAAGTGTCTGTTCATTGGTTGATGATCAGTCGGGACAGGTAACTCCAGTTTTCAAGGGTACGCTTCAAGTTGTTATCTTGGATGGAAAATGCTAGTAGACTATAGCTTGACTTGAAAAGAGTTTGAGCAAAAAGAGGTGACTTCATTCGTGGTAGAGTATAAGCGAAGACTATGGATCTCCAGTTTGTCTGCTGATGCTTCGAGGGTGGTTGAGTGTTCAACTTGTATGCAACTTCCTGTTTGCAGTGCAAAAGGATTCAGTTCAGAATAAAAGGGTTTTACGGATCAACGGGTTCATGAGTTAGAGTTTTTTGTTGATGGCTCTTCTGGTAAATTAGGTTGTGGTTTCAAAGATTCAAGTTCTGTGTGTTGATCGCCTTCCTTCTCTAGTTTTGGTGTTATCTCGGTGCCTACTGGTTGAGAAACTAGAGGCTCAGTTTGGGTTGGCAGACCCTTGGTGTTTTGGAGTTTGAGTTTGAAATCTAGCTTCGCTAGTAATAAGTTTAGGCTTGGTTGATTTCTTTGGTTCTTTTCTGTTGGGTGCCATCCAGTCGAGGAGGCTACCCGGGTTGCCCGAGAGAGTAGTGCGGGCTTCGTATCCGTTGTTCTTTTCATCTCTAGTCTTTCCTCATTTCCTGACTTTCGAGGACGAAAGTCTTTTTAGTAGTGGATGATGTAATGACCCTTTTGATCATTTACGCGTGTTCACCTTTCTTGTACCATTAGAGCTTGCCTTTAGCGGCCCCAAGTCATTTATGGCTTGTTGGGACTGGTAGTTCGGCACCCAGGCCGTTTGTTTGGTATTTTTGACTATTTTTTGTTTTGGAGCCTTAAGCTTTTGAAATCGTTGACTTCAATCAACATTCTTGGTAAACATGCTGAGAATTGAATTCCAACAGTTCTGTTATCTCCGGAGCGTGGACTTTGGTCTAGTAGGACCTTTGGTCGGGATTCGTGAGCTTTTCAGCTTGGAATTTTCTCTCATTCTGTGTTTTCAGGCCAGTTGGGCTTGTTAGGTTGACTTTGGTCAACATTCGGAGAATATGACCTCGGATGGAAATTTTATCATTATTGTTAGCTCCGAAATGTTGAGTTTGTGTTAGGTAGTTGGTTGGTTCGGGTCCTGGATGAGCCGGGCTCATTTTGGATGGTTGGTTGTTGTTAGTTAGTGTTGACTTGGGTCAAAATTCCTCCGAGATGACCTCGTTTGGAAGTTTCATCTATTCCATTGAGTCTGGGATGTTATTTCCACTCTGATAGCACTATTGATTTTTGAGTATTGGGTTCCGATTGTGCCCGGAATGCCCCATGAGAGCATTATGTTTTGTTGGTTTTCGTTGCAGGTCGGGCCTTCAGCGCCAATGGCGCCCAGGCAACGCGATCGGGCTAAGCCTGTGCGTGCCATCAGCGCCGAAGGCACCGTGCCAGCGCGATAGTGCCCCAGCGCTCGCCTGCGTGCCAGCGTGATGGCGCCCTTCTGGCACGATGGTGCCGAGGCGCCTGGCCTCCCTCCTGCGAGATGGCACTATTTTAGCGCCAATGGCGCTTCCCTCCGGCCATCAGCTATAAAATTCCTTTCCCCTTCATTTTTCCTGCTTTGTTCTTATACTTTCCGAACTCCAATTTGGTAATTTTCTCTACCAAATTGCTCCCATAAGTTCATAGCCTTGGGGAATCCATTTAGTTGTGAGATTTTAGCTCTTCCTTGTCCTTGGTAAGCTCTTTCTTCTCCCAAAGTTGCTTCTTCTCCATTGTTGCAAATCCCCATTATTGATGATTCCTAAAGCTTGGAATTTCTTGTACAAACTGCCCTCTTGAGCTTTGCATGTTCACGGGTTCGGAGTTTTCACTTCCTTAGCTTGTTCCTCTTGTTGTGGTAAGTAACTTTTGATTAATTTTTGAATTTATTTCTTTAATTTTCCTTTTTTAATTCCTTAATTGATGGGCTATTTTGGAGCCCAAATTGTTGTCTGTTTTCGCTCAAATTTTGAGCATGTGCTCCCGATATGGTAAGGAACACATGGGTGTTTTTCATTTCAAGTTTCGGGTTGCAAGTCCCACGAGCCCATTTGTGACCCGAATTTTGACCCAGCTATTATTATAGCAATATGGATATCGTTAGTCTTGTTTTGACATATAGATTATCGTATTGATAGTGGTTTCATGATTTGGAGCTTCTCAGAGTAGTTTAAGCCTGGACAATGTCGTCCCTGCAGCTATTCGTCAGACGACAAGTAGGTTATGACTTTCCCTACCTAGACTCCGCGTATATAGGCTATAACTACATTAATTAGTATCCTTGGGTGGGTTGTATTAGGTTAGTATCCTAGACCTTGTTCGCCTTTCTGTCCGCTTATTTCATACGTTGTTTGTAGTATTCGCGAAATAACGTATATTACCCTTGTGGTCCTGTGCGGCCTTGTCTTGAATCTGGAACATAGATGGTGGGTTATTTGGGAATGTCCATGAGTCTCGGACATAGAGATATTCTTCTAGGCTATTTATGACTGTTGTAGAGTTGTTGAGCCTGTGCAAGGCCGATAGGAAATATTTGTGAGCCATTAGGCTAACTTATATTTGTGTGCGAGCATATCATCCATGAAAAAGGTTTTTTCCTGCATGTTTTACTTCAGTTTTGGCTGCGAGCCACTATATACAGTTTTTCTTAAACTTGAATGGCCCTGGGGGCCCGTATTTGGTATAATCTAATGATGACATGAAATTTTTGATGATTTCACCCTTATTTCCTACTGATACTAGGCTCTGTTGGGCAAAGCACTAGACTTGATTTCCTACTGACACTAGTCTCTGCTGGGCAGAGCATAATACCTGATTTCTTACTGAATTAGACCTGGATACGCTCTGGGCACCCTTTAAGAGGGTTATTGAGACTTTTATCACTGATTTAGACCCGAGTATACATTGGGCACCCTTGAGAGGGTATTTTGAGATTATTACAACTGTTTTAGATCTGGTTCATTCCCGGGCATGTACTACGAGATTATTAGTATTGAGCTACTATTTGAGATTGTTGGGTGATATATGTGGTCGATGAGTAGACCTCTATGGACCCTCTATTCTTGGGCCACAGGCTACGGGTTGATGCAGAGTGCCAGAAAGAGGTGTACGATGTAGTAGAGTTACACGGGTAGAGTCCTTCCATAGGTCCTGCCTCTATATGGGCCCTTGAGGTACCTGACGGGGGTAACATACCGGTTACTTTCACATCGTATCATTATCATAAATTTGGCACGCCGATTCCACCCTTGTTTGATGTGAGTTTAGTGTACGCTCCAATTGTATGGGCGGCCGCAGGGTTTGTTTTCACTTGATTGTATTCCTCAGTTGTATGGGTGGCTGTGGGACTGTAGGTAGATTATGTTACTTTGCATCATTTTATAGAGATTTTTATAGTCCTTGGTTCTTTATGGATTGGTAAGTTTTAGCCTGTTGAGGCGCCGAGTTTTAGGCTTGAGTATTCAAGGGCTAATGAATCCTATATCTTTAAGGCTCCATCGTGTGTCCTCCTGAGCGTTTGTGATTTTTCAACGTTGTTCCTTATCTTGATTTTGAGTAGAACTCTTGGTTCTTGTGGCTTAGTTATTCCCTTCTAGGTTATAAATTGTGAGATCGATCCCGGTTTATGCTTATTTTGAGAGTTTGTGGTTTTAGTATGATTCTGTTATTGTATGTCTTCTAGTTGATTATGTTGGCCTACTTCCTATCTTCCTTTTTTACTTGAGGTTACCGGTATACCGCCATTTTTTAACTCTCTCCCTTTGTTTACTTATATTGTTGTGCAAGGACTCCAGGTGCGTTCTTCTTTCCTTCACCTGTGATTCTGTGTATTTATATCTTCTGTGCTAGCATTGTTTGGTTATAACTCTTCGTTGTCTATTCTCCATGCTAGTTTTCATGTGCTTTATCCATTGTTTTCTGTGACTGCTTTCTTGCTATCTGCTATTTACTATTTTTATATCTTATATGCGCTCAGTCGGCCAATGATACCTACTGGGTACCCGTTGCTTAGCAATTGGTGCTCATACTACACTTCTACATCTTTTTGGCGCAGATATTAGTTGAGCTTTTTCCATTGATTGCGTGGGGACTCGTGCAGATTTTGGGATATCCGAGACTAGGGTGAGCGCCTGACGGTCAGGGCTTGACCACATCTCATCTTTTGTACTGATACTCTTTTTATATTCAGAGACAGTGGTACTTATCTTTTGTTACTTCTAGCACTTGTACTCTATTAGAAGATTATGTACTGTCGATATCAAGTCTTGAGGTTGGTGTAGTATCATTTTTATATATATATTTTGGGTTGTTGCTTCTGCGTTGTCTTATCTTTATATTCGGCTTCCGCTTATTTCTATTCATTGTGCGTATTGGTTAGGTAGTAGCCCATTACTAACCGTTCCAGGCTACAAGAATTGGTTCGCCTACTGGGGGGTTGTAGGTGCCATCATGACCTGAGAAATCGGGTCATGACAGTCTTGTTAAATTGTGTTATTGAATTACATGAATTTAAATACTAAGTGTTAAACTAACGAAATATCTCAATGTACACTTAACAGTAAATTCGTAAGCATATGGGGTAATGATGCCATATATACAAACTTTTCTGATTGGATGACAAAATATGTAAGTGTGTAAAACCTCATTTACTCATTTGCGTTTATTATTGAATCAACATGTATAATATATTCATTTACTAAGATTTAATTTGTAGGTTTTTTATGAACATAATATTGTTGAACATCCACAATTGGTGAGAGATATTGCACTTTGGCCTGAAAGTCAAATTCAGATGATGACTAAGTATTGTGTGAATGTCTTCAAGTTTCAAACTGAAGAAGTTTCTAAGTATAAGGAAACTAATAATAGAGTATGCATTCAAGGTGATATCTACGGTAATGGCCAAACTGTTGAATATTATGGTGTCATATAAGATATTATTGAAGTTAGATATCTTGGTTGGCTGAAAACAAAGATAGTGCTATTTCAGTGCAAATGGTTTGATCCTTCAACTAGAGGTACCAGGGTAAAGAAACAACATAATATAATTGAAGTAAAGCACACGAGAAAATATTGTCGCTATGATCCTTTTATCATTGTACAAAATGTTAAGAAGGTGTATTATGCTCCATATTCGTTGTGCAGAGATATGGTTGATTGGTGGGTGGTCATAAAAACTAAGCCCATGGATAGAATTGAGATTGAGAATGTGTTAGATGTGGCATACCAAAATAATGTCGTAATTGTTCATCAAGCAGTGGATGCTGAGTTGAAAAACAATCAAGAACATCATCAACACATATTAGAAGAAGTTTCTGATGATGAGTTGATTGCCATCGTAAATCTTGAAGGACAAATAACAGACGAGGAAGAATGGGAAAGTGAAAATAAAACAACTGATGAGGAAGAATGGGAGACTGATGAAAATGAATCAAGTGAGGACGAAGATTGAGAGAATATGGACTAGTATATAAATTTGCTTATACTTATGATTATGATTTTAATTTCTTTAATACTTATGATTATGGTTTTCTTTAATACTTATGATTTTATTTATATATTTTAATGTAAATTTGTATATAGATGTCATCAGGTGACGACAGATCGCACAACTTATGCCTTGGCAGATTCTGAGAGACTACTGATGGAGAAAGATAAAGATATGTGCAAGAATGTCGAGTCTCTCAAAGAACCATTTAGATTGACTTTTTTTTATTTTCCATTAGATTTTTGATACTTTATTTATAATTTTGTAATTCTTTTAAGTTTTAAAACACTTTGTAGGTCCTTTGGGTGGATCTTTTATGTGTTTAACGAATTTTTACTTCATATTTAGTTTCGTGTTGATGTTGTAGTTGCTTTATGAATGTTGTGGCAACAATTAGTGCTGATTTAGGCTGTATTTGAATTAGTTTTGTAATGGCAGGTGGTGCATATTGAAAATATAGATTTTTGCAGCTGAAAAAAATGCAAAAAAGCGACGGACAGAATCTTTTTTGTCCGTCGCTTTTCTGAAAAAAAATTACCAGAAAAAGTGATGTAGTCCGTCGCTTTGTTCTTCAAGTTCAAGAACAAAGCGATGGACAACGTCGCTTTTCAAGAAAAAAGAAAAAAAAAGGTCGTGGCCTTTTAATTTGCTTCGGTGTCTGTCACTCTTAAAGTGAAGCTATCCGTCGCTTTTGGAAAAGCAACGCACCACTTTTCCACGGAAGTGACTCCGTTGCTTTTCTGTCACATTTGGCCCAAAAAGCGACGAACAATTTCTCTTTTGGATATTTTTTTTAGCTTTTTTTTAGTAGTGTTTTGTTGAATATGTATTGTTGTTTGTATAGGTTGGAAACCTAATGGTTGGGGTTGATTTTGGCTATTTTCATCTTGGAATTAGAGTGTGTGGTGACACACCAAGATTTGAATAATTATATGGCCATGCTGCCTATTTGATTGTGACAGTCTATTTTATGGGCTTCATGGTTATTAGTTGCTATAAATATGACCAATATGTGTCTAACTAGTGGTTTTAATAAGGGAAGGGAAGTAGAAGGAAAAATAAGTATAAAGAGAGTCTGACTCGAAAGTCGCTTGTCTAATAGCCAACATGTTGCCGATATAGCTAGAATGTGTTTGTGGTTTATTTGTAATGGTAGTAACACTTGATTTTGTCTATATTACCTGCTGTAATAAAGAGGTGCTCTCCATTATAATTTTGGGACACTCAAAATTGAGGTATGTAAGACTAAAACCTCCTTCTCTGCAAGGCACGACCCTATGTCACATGCGTGAGTTTCTCTACAAGGGTCTATATAGTTTGTAAGATTTATAAAAGACTGGTATTCAATTTTTATGAGCGCTATACTTCATAGTAATCACCCTTGTATATCAATTATTCATTGTGCATGCGTTTAGAGTATTTGAGCTAATTCGTACGAGTCAAAGTATTTGTATAGTCATCACAGTTATACATACCTTCATTTGTATTCCATAGAACTCATATAGTACCTTTTTTATAAGTTTCTAGAGATAATTCATATGTGATGGCATATTCATCATCTATACAATAATTACATATCTATATGATTCATTTGCAATAGAGCAGAGTTTACTAGTTGATTCAGTTAATCACATATTATCATTGATCACTTAGAGTTCATAAATTATCATTCAGAGTTTACTATTTGTACAGTTTATTTCATAGTATAATCAATTGAATATTATTTGGAGGTTTTCATGGCATTAGTTGTTAAATGATAAATTAAGTGACGATGAGAGAAGGACAGATATATTATATTCACTTGACTCACGATGTGACATTGCCTTGTACACATGGCTGAGACCACAAAGCCTTAGAGCTGAGCCTACGGGCGAGCCTATTATCGTTATATACTCTCAGAGTTGAGACATTTATAGTGTACCTTCCTACGGGCTGGCCCTTAGAGATGAGCCCTTATGGAGTACCATTAGAGATCATAGACCATGAGATTTAGCATTCACAAATGAGATTTAGAGATAAGGGAGCTTATATTCCACTAACATGATATAAATCCCTCGAGGCTTATTTTAATCAAACGTTACTATTTGTTCATTTGAAAGTATATAAGTTATATTATTTCACAAATAATTGTACCATTTTATCCCATATTAATAAAAACCCAGAAGACACATGTATAATAATTTTAATGTGATTCAATATGATTTACAGTTTAATAGTTTATTTTCTGGCACATATATATCTCACTCAAGTACGGTATTGATTCTTTCATTATGCTATCTTAGTTGTTCTTGTTATTTTGTATAACTTACATACTAGTACATGTTGTATATGTATTGATGCCCCTATAGCTTGTGGTGTTGCATTCTTATGAATGCGGAACTGGGTACATAGAATTACAGACCTTCTTAGAAGACACTGTGGTGCATCAGTAGAGCAGTCGATGAGCTTCATTTCCCCCTAGAGCCAGTTTAGGGATAGTTCTCTGTTTTGTTGTACATATTTCAAAAATATAGGTATGAAGGGGTCCTATCTTGAATACTTTATAGTTGCATGGTTTATTACTCTTTTAGAGGCTTTATGGACATTATAGTATGATAGTTATGTTATTAATTAGTCATAGGCCTTGGTGTTTGCATGCATAACCTTTATCAGTTGTCATCTGTATGTAGTTGTTTGATATAGCATCTGCTATAGATTATCTTCATAGTTCATATGTTCATATGGTACTTGTCCTTCCAATGTAAATTTAGGGCATGAAATAATCGAGTCTAGAATAATAACTTTTCCAGATGATAGATTGTTAGACGACTTTCTTAAAGGAATAAGTCTTATGAGTCTTGTGTAGTTTAAGTATAATAGAGTAGGTTTGACTTAAATGGTGGTAGTATATTAGCTTATGGCATAAAACTTAGCTTTGTTTTTAAAATGCACCCCCTCTAAAAAAAATTGTATGACCTCCAATTGTATGTATTCACATGTATTTCACTTTTTGTGATGTTAGAATTGGTAGATGCTGAGAGTACTAGTTTGGGAGTTAGAATAAAAGTTGAATAAGGTCCACAACCACTGTGTGTGAGTAAATAGCAGTTATTTTTATGTTATGTGTGCAATCTATAATTTTCCTAGTTAGTCATGTCGCTTTCTAAGAATAGGTTAGTTAAAGAGATGAACTTAGACCTTATTTATAGAACAAAAGCTATTTTAGCCTTTATGAGTCATCCAAAAGTGGAATAATAAAACTAGTCTCCATTTTTTAGCTTTAAACCTTTTGTTGGCCAACCGTAACTGAAATCCAAAACCCTTGTGTAAAAACAATCATATTTTTGAACCTTCCCGTCCTTGACACTAATAATGAAAAATAAGGCCTAAACAACCTAAGTAGGGGTGAAAGGTAAAACGAATGGTGATAATTAAGGCTTCAAGCCTAAGTTGGGGGTATGGGAGAAGTTGTGTATACATCATGACCTGTGTTGTAGAAAAAATTGAGGAAAATAAAGAAAGATAAAAAATATAACAACCACAACAATCAAAGTCAATGGAAGGAAATATAAGGGAATGAACAGAGTAAATGACAGAAAGGATGAATAAAGTGTAGTATTCAAGGAGAGCGTATTCATTATTTTTCAAATATGTATTTCTAACTATATCGATGCCTATATTACAAGCTTAAAAAAATTCTTATGTGATCTCAGTAGAGCAGTCTAAAGACAATTACAAAACAAAATAAAGGTTTGTCGATTGTATATGCATGTGTAGCATATGAAATTCTTTATGCGTGTGAGTGAATTCTCTCTCTTTAGTCGTTTGTCCCAGTTGTTCAATGTATATATGTGTGTTAATTTGGGCCACTTCTTTGTTCTAGATGATGGCACTTGGATTAAAATAGTTGATTAATTTAACATCTCAAATTGAATCTCGTATATGCATTTGTTGAGTTGATAGAGTACAACAACACAGATTGGGGTTGCATTATTAGTTATGTCAGTTAGGAGTGAGTCAATATGTTTAAAAACTGAGAATTGAGAGGTTGATTGATACGCCCAAATTACACTTCAATTAAGAAGCGCAAGCGGTCGTCGTCAAATATAGAACCCAACCAAGGTTGGGGTCGATCCCACAGGGAATAAAGTGTAAATTAAGTTGTTAGTAATTTAGTTGACTAGTAATCGATAGTTTCCGGTAATTTGGGGGGGGGGTTAAATGTCAAATTCACACAAGTTAACTAAGAAGCAACAAATTTTCAAGAGTTTATAATCAATGCGAGAATGAACTAGGGAAGTGTTCACCATAGCGTCGTAACAATTTTGACTCAAAGCTTAACCAGATTCTTTCTATATGTATATCACGATGTGATTGAATTAATGGTATTATCTAAACGTTTTTCAACCAAATAGATGAATTTCCTTTTCAATTCTCTCGAACTTGAAAAGGTGAAATTTCTTATTTCAATCCTAAACATCAAGTAGATTAATCTAGTTAAAGCATTAATCATAAGACGAGAGTTGGTAGTCTCGAATCCTCGTAGTTAATCAAATTTCCCAATTTTAATCTCTTTGTTCAAGAAAATTAAACCTAGGCATGTCCTAATGTTTTCAACCATTAGAAAGCGTTAATAACAAATGATTAACAACGTGACAACATATAGATTGAACCCAATGCTACCCGGAATCTATATTGCTACTTTTGCCATGGCTCCCACAACCCTAGTTGTGGGAGTTTTAGCCACTCATTCTTGCAAAATGAAAGAATGAAGTAATAGTATTCATAATAATAAGAAAAGGTTCTTACAAAATAGATGAACACAAGCTTCAAGCTTTCCAAAAACAATAAGCCAAAATCCCAAGAATAATCGAAGAAGAAGAAGAAGAAAACGTGTTTGGGTCGTGTTTTCTCCTCCAAAACTCGTCCAAAACGTCTCACAAAATATTAGTTAATGAATAATTAAAATAACCCTAACACTGGGTATTTATAGCAGTCCAGGAAATAAAGTCCAAAAATAGAAATTTCAGAATCCCGCTTTGCCTTGACGGGTTGTCTGACGGACCGTCATGCATGTGACTGGCCGTCACTCCAACCGTCACCACTATTCAGTGCATGATCTCCATTAGCTCTGACTTGATGACTTCCCTGACGGTTCGTCAGCCTGTTGATGGACCGTCACTTAAACCGTCGCCAATATCCAGTGATTCAGTGCCTGGCTGTCTCATCTTGACGGCTTGGCTGACGGTCAGTCATAGGTGTGATGGCCCGTCAAGCCAACTCTCACCCATATCAAGTGCCTCCTCTAGCTGCTTCCAGGCTTGGTGGCTCCCCTGACGGTTAGTCACCTGTGTGACGAGCCGTCAGGCCCTCTGTCATGCCTAACTAGTGTTACTTAGCTTGAGTATTTTTCACTCCCTTTCTATCCTTGTCTCCATTTCCTGCAAATACAACATAAAAACATCAAAACCCACAAAGGTTGCTTAAAAACTTGAGAGTATTCTTAGTTAAAGGCGTCAAATGTGTCGTAGAATACCGGCACATCAACACCCTCAACTTAAAACATTTGCTTGTCCTCAAGCAACATGACAACAAAAACAAAACTGACGACTCAACTACGATGCTATAAAACATGTTTCTAGTGACCATGGCTAATCAATGATTCAAGTAATTCAAACCAAGCTCCCCCGGTACTACAAACGTGTTCTGAAAAGCTAACTCGTCAGGATCCAAGGGTGTCATACCGATGTGACTGAACATTCTACATATACATGACTCGCTATCCCAATGATCAAAAAGTAATATTGAAATCCCGATGCCCTCACTACAAGGAAGTCCCACACACAGAGTTTCGAGACTAAGTAAGACACTCACGCTCACAAATGATTTCAAACAATGCACTTGCGATGCCATAGGCTTGCCCTTACTATTCTATTTCCATTGCTCAGAAAGTCGCTCAGGATCACTACAGGACTTGTTTTGGCTTGTAATGAGGCTTCGGGTGCAGGTAGGGTACCTTTAGGGATTAGTGACTAGGCCCTCCTTGGAATCGTTGACCTACTATTTCCACTAGACTATCTTTATCCAACCTTATTTGCCTTTTATTTCCTTCTTTCTAGCAACGGATGCGGCCCTTTATCAAGACAATTTTTTTTTCTAGGCACGCACCCGCACTTTTCTATTCTATCCACAACCCATCTTTTTTCTCCTATATTTCTTCTTATCAATTTCCCGCTACAGTAGTCACCCTCAACTTAGGCTGATTGCCTGAGTTGAGGTGCACGATGTCCAAGGGGGGACTGGGGCCAAAATAGGGATTCTAAGATTAAAAGAGACGGTGATAAGGTATAGAAAGAACGGGGTCAATCAAGGCTCAAACAGGGATCAAAGGGATTATTAATATTTGGCCAGTTTTTTTAGTGGACTACACACAAAAAGGGCCTGTGATCCTTTCCTAAGCAACTAGCTTCCAATTTCAACGAAATAGACCGGGCAAGTTCTAGATGCATGCACAGAGTAAGAATTTCAACAAAAATCTCACACGCACTTCGCATCAGGAAACTATACCACTACCAATCATTGAAACAACAGTTCAGCCAAAACAAGATCATTCTTCGCACATGCATACAAAGACACTCAAGGATCCATAACAGTTAATTTTTCACACACAAGTACAAAAAGAAAGCTCCTTTTTATTTTAACCATTCACAGCCATGCTTGCTACAATATCACACAATAATAAAAGCCAAAAAAACCTAAACAAGCCAGTTCTACTAGATAGCACACCGAAGGAAAAGAAGCATGACAACAAAAACCCTCGGTGGTAATACCCCTACTCCCAACAAAAGAATCTAGCATTGTCCTCAATGCTCATTGAAGCAGATATGCAGAACAAAGGAATAGGGGTACCTGTGAAGCCTAGGCTTCGGGATGTGGAAAAGTGACGCCGGTTTTGGTCGGTGTACTCAGCTCATCAACATGTGGAATCTCTCTAGACTTTGGTACTGCACTGGATGATGCCCCACCTGCTTGGGAACACACTTTTTCCTGTCGCAGCTGCTCGTCTACCACCGACCGCTGCTTTGCAACCTCTAACTCATCCTCCTCGGCTGATTTCTTTCTGTGCTTTCTCTTTTTTGACTTCTTTACCCCACTTTCACCTGCTTGGGGTTCATTAATTCTCAGTGGCCGACCCATCAAATTCACTATCATGGTTTCTTCTTCCAAGTCCATGAAATCCAAAGTCTCATCATAAGGCGCTTTTTCTTGCTTGAGGGCGGTGATTTCATCATTTACCTTCTTCAGTTCCACATCAAATCTTGCAAGGTCCGGGACGCTCATTTCATTTAGCCTTGCCTCCATCCGGGTTTCCATAGCATCGACCTTTGTACGCAACCCGTCAAATGGCTTCAGAGCCTTCTGTATTGCTTCATCAATGGTGGGCTTGAACAAGTCTGTCCAAGCGGCAATTTGTTTATCCATTTGTTTCTACTTCTGCACCATTTTAGCAAAATTTCGGGGATTCATGTGATATTCCGGTGGTAGAGGTGGCCTTGCTGCAATGCCAGAGCTTTCGGCAGTAGCTCTAGTTGTTTGTGAAGTCTTCGGATCAAACACCGCAAGTGGCATCTCTGTGCCTGATGGAGTATCGGTGGTCTCGGAGGTGGTTGTGGTTGGTTCCTCAAAAATCTGAGGCTTATGAATCCTCATGTCAAACTTAGTGTCATCCTTTGATTTGTCAATATTTTGCTTGGATGACACTGTCACTTGATCATCAATACCATCCAATATCGGTACCTCTACACGCCTCCATAACTCAGTAACCAGACACGGGAACGGCAAAGAAGAAGTAGTTTTCATGGCCCTGGTCCGCATCTCGTCTGCAATTATCATTCCGAAATTGATGACGTACCCGGCTATCAAACTTTCCACAAGGATGGCTCCTCCCTCATCCAGATTAGCATCTTCACCTGTAGGAAAGAGACTGTACTGCACAACATCCCACCAGAACTTTGCTATGAAGCTTAGTGATTGCTTTGATATCCGTCCCCTCTGAGTTAGCCAAGATGGTGAGCCATCAGTCAATGTCCATGCTAACTATGGTCTCTGCGAGTATGTGTTGGCAATCTTGTCATGAAACTCTGGCATATCAGGTGGAGGAATGTATTCAGGGCCGAAGAGGACTCTGTTAATCATCTCTCAGGAGATGTTTACTTGTTTACCCCGAACCAGAACCCTGTCCTACCTTGGTGTTGATTTAACCCATTTTCCTTCCTCACATTTGCTCTCCAACAGTGCCAAATAGTTGGCATAGAATTCCCAGACTAGTTCTGGATAATAGAATCCCGGAGGTGAGCTCATCCACTCAAGCTGGTACCTCTGAAACTGTGTCTGAAGAACTGGGTATTCTGGCAGATCCGTGGTAATAATTTTCACTTCTTCAGCTATCGGTATTATGTGGCTCCTCGACATTGTTTTGGTAAGACCATCAAGATAGTGCTTCCGGGTACCCTCAAGTGCCCACCGGATCGATTCTCTATCCATGGGTGCCCTTTCTGCATTTTTGGTGGCTTCAGTACCACTTACATCTTCCGGACTGGAGCTGGAGCTACCACTTTCTTCAGATCCACTATCGCTCCCCGACCTACTGCTAGATGACCCACTCTCCTCTTCAGACTGGGATACTTGGGTGTTTCTTCATTTGGATAGCCTAGTCTGGTAGGCCGGGGCTTCAACAGCTTCTTCTTCACTACCCGATTCATCTACTAGGGTACGAGTGGTAGCGGCTCTTTCTTTCCTCTTTTGAGCTTGACCGCGAGGTGGTTGTTGTTTAGGAGCCATGTACCTATACGAGAACAAGTTCGAACACATGAGAATAGGAAAACACCAAGCAAACGCCACTGTCTTGGAGTGACGGTTTGGGTGACAGTCAGTCACAGGGTTGACGGACCGTCACACCGGCCGTCACTCTTAGACAGTGAAACTATTTATTGCTGACGTCTTAACTGATAGTTCGTCACATGTGTGACGGGCCATCATGCCAACCGTCAGACTGAGACAGCGTCAACCGTGGATGTTTTACTCTCTTTGAGGCATTTCCTCGAACACTTTGTGTTCTATTAGTGGTTTTCCCATTCTTTGTGGGATTTGGTTTCACAAAGTCACCACCCATCATCTATTTAATCCTATGGGTTACTCAAGACTTCACCCATGTCAAATTTACAATTTCAAACAACAACAACACCCATACCCAACAATATTCACATCATCACAATTCCACAAATATACAAAACCAATGATTTCCTCCTTTTATTCCGTCATAATACTAATCAATAATTCAAACGAAGAAGAGTTTAGAATCATACCTTGGATTTGTTAGTGAGAATAAAACTTCTATTCCTTTTTGATTTACATGAACTGATAGACCACACTATTGCTCGACGGGAAATTGCTGGTTCTTGCGTTTTGGACGACTAGCAAAAAAGGGACGATGGGGATGTGGGATTTGCTTGGGGAAGAGAGGATTTTGATCTTAATGGAGGGTTGGAGTTTGAGAATAGAATAGGAGTGGGAAGATGAAGAAGATGAAGTAAGATGAAGTAAAGTGAGGGAACCGTTTCAATATATTTAAACGGGTTTAGGTGCGTAGTGGGTCGGGTTGGTTTTGGGTCGGGGCGGTACCAACTTTAAAAGAAAAAAAATGCTTACCTGATGTGGTGACCCTTGTGACGGTCCGTTAACCACCTGACGGCCCGTCACTTGGTGCGTCTTGCATAAACAGTGACCCCCTTTTTGATGTCCTTGGTGACGGCCTGGAATGACGGTCCACCAAAGCTGTGATGGTCCGTCACTCTCACCGTCACCACCAAACAGTGGAGATAAATATTTGCTCAACTGTGACGGTTTGTGTGGTGGTCCGTCACTCAGTTGACGACCCACCAAAAGGACCCATCACCCGTAGACAGAACACACTGTTATTTCCACCTTTTTGTACCTGCACACTCAACACACCAATTAACCAATTCTAACAAAACAAATTTTCCTAAGATCATAGTACAACAACAATTCATGGGTTGCCTCCCATACAACGCCTGATTTAATATCGGGGCACGACGTGGGTATATTGATTACTCAGACTTCATCAAGATACACCAAAGACAGACTATTTACCTCCTCCGGAAGGCCCAGATATTGCTTCACCCTTTGCCCATTGGCTTTGAACAACTCACCATCTGTATTTTCGAGTTCAACCACGCCGGATGGAAATACTTGGTGTACTTTGAATGGCCTGGACCATTTGGATTTGAGTTTTTCGGGAAATAATTTGAACCTAGAGTTGAACAACAATACCAAGTCCCTAACTTTGAACTCCCTTTTCTCAATTCTCTGTCATGGTATAGCTTCATTCGTTCCTTGTAGAGAGCGGATCTCTCATATGCTCGCAATCAGAACTCATCCATCTCATTCAATTGTTCCAACCTTAGTTTCGATGCATCTTTCCAACTGAGATTTAACTTTTTGAGCGCCCAAAGGGCTTTGTGCTCAAGTTCCACGGGCAAGTGACAAGCTTTACCAAAAACAAATTGGTAAGGAGACATACCTATTGGCGTTTTAAACGTTGTTCGGTACGCCCAGAGTGCATCATCCAACTTTCTTGCCCAATCTCACTGGTTCACATTCACAGACTTTGCCAATATCTGTTTAATTTCACGGTTCGACACTTTGACTTTCCCACTTTTTTGGGGGTGATAAGATGTGGCTACTTTGTGTTGCTTCACCCCATACTTTGCTAGAGCAGCCTGGAACACCTTATTGCAAAAATGTGACCCTCCATCACTTATGATTGTGTGAGGGGTGCCAAATCGAGCAAAGATGTTTCTTTTTAGAAAAGCCTCCACACTCTTCCCTTCGTTATCGGCCAAAGCAACCGCCTCTACCCACTTTGAAACATAATCAACCACTACCAAGATGTAACGGTTCCCATAAGAACTGTCAAAAGGGCCCATGAAATCTATCCCCCATACGTCGAACAACTCAACCTCCAAAATAGTGGACATTGGCAACTCTTGTCGACGAGAGATTGCTCCTCTTAGTTGGCATTGATCACATAATTTGGCAAATTCATACAAATCATTCTGAATTGTCGGCCAATAATAACCACACTGTAAGATTTTTCAGGCAGTTTGATTACCCGCATGATGCCCTCCAACTGGGGATGAATGACAAGCTTGCAAGATGCTTGTCATTTACACTTCTGGTACACATCTCCTTACTATGTTGTCAGCACACAACCGGAATAAATACGGCTCATCCCAGAAAAACTTACTTGCATCATGGAGGAATTTCTTCCTCTGGTGGAAGTTCAAATCTTCCGGGATCATGTCACTCACCACATAATTTGCGAAATCGGCGTACCAAGGCACCATATCAAGTGACGTGGCCAACACCTGCTCATCCGGAAATGCATCCTCAATCTCCGGTTCATCTACTACTTTCTCTTCCCTCTCAAGCCTGGACAGATGATCCGCCACCTGGTTTTCACAACCTTTCCGATCTTTTACTTCAAAGTCAAATTCCTGCAACAATAACACCCATCAGATTAGTCGAGGCTTTGCATCCTTCTTGGTCATTAAATACCTCAAGGCTGCATGATCTGTGTGCACCACCACTTTTGTACCAAGTAAGTACACTCTGAATTTCTCAAAAGCGTATACAATAGCCAGTAGCTCCTGTTCTATCACCGTGTAGTTCTTTTGTGCCCCATTCAATGCCTTACTAGCATAATAAATGGGGTGAAAAAGTTTGTCTCGCTTCTGTCCCAGAACAGCTCCAAGTGCAACACCACTTGCATCGCACATTACCTCAAACGGTTTGGACCAATCCGGGGTAATTATAATAGGACCAGCCACTAACTTTTCTTTCAGGCACTCAAACGCCTTCAAACACTCAGCATCAATTACAAACTTAGTCTCTTTTCAAGCAACCTGCACAAAGGGTTAGCAATCTTAGAGAAATCTTTAATGAATCTTCGGTAGAATTCGGCATGACCAAGAAAGCTCCTCACACCCTTTACTGAGATGGGTGGAGGTAGTTTCTCGATGACTTCTATCTTGGCTCTATCTACCTCTAAACCTCTCATAGATATCTTGTTCCCTAATACAATGCCTTCCTTCACCATGAAATGGCATTTCTCCCAATTCAGCACGAGGTTTGACTCTTCACACCTTTGCAATGCTTGACCCATATTAGTCAAGCAATCATCAAATGCATCACCCACCACAGAGAAGTCATCCATGAAGACTTCCAATGTGTTATCCACCATATTACAAAAGATAGACATCATGCATCTTTGGAATGTTGCAGGATCATTGCAAAGACCAAAGGGCATGCGCCTAAAAGCAAATGTACCGTAGGGGCAGGTGAAAGTGGTGTTCTCCTGATCTTCCGGGGTGATAGATATTTGGTTGTACCCCGAATATCAATACAAAAAGCAGTACCAACCCATGCCAACTAATCTATCCATCATCTGATCCATAAAGGGCATGGGGAAATGATCACGAAGAGTCCAGGAGTTGAGCTTCTGATAATCCATACAGACTCGCCACCCCGTGACAGGTCTTAATGGAATCAGCTTATTTTTTTCATTAGCTACCACAGTCATTCCTCCCTTCTTAGGAACACATTGCACTGGGCTTACCCATTTGCTATCAGAAATTGGGTAAACCACTCCAGCATCGAGCCATTTAATGATTTGTTTCTTCACCACCTCTTGCATTAGCGGATTCAGTCTCCGCTGGTGCTCAATGGTGGGAGTGCAATCTTCTTCTAACTGTATCTTATGGGTACAAATACCTGGCGGGAAGCCAATAATATCCGCAATGGTCCAGCCGATTGCTCTCTTGTGTCTCCTCAGTATGGACAGTAAAGCTTCAACTTGTGTATCCACAAGGTCTGTCGCAATGATCACAGGTAAGGTATCTTTATCACCTAAAAATGCATACCTCAGATGGTCTGGCAACTCTTTCAACTCTAACACCGGCACCTCCTCAATAGAAGGCTTTGTAGGAGGTGTCGGCCTGTTCTTCAAGTCAAGATCCAATTTCTTTGGGGCGTAAAAATATGACCCCATTCCAACCATAGAATTTACAATTTCTTCATAATCTTCGATGTAATCATCATCGAAGTTCATCATAACCGCTGCCGACGTCTCTACAGCAAATCTCTTTTCAACAGAAATAATCACATCAGATTCGGCAACAACATCAATAACTGAGATGACATTTATGTCCCTTGGTTGCCTCATTGACTTGCACACATTAAACTTTACTATTTCATCGTTCAACCTGAAAGTCAACTCGTTGCTCTCCATATCTACTAATACTCTTCCGGTTGCCAAGAAAGAGTCGTCCCAAAATAATAGGGACTTCAAAGTCCACTTCACAGTCCAAAATCACGAAGTCTGCTGGAAAGATGAACTTTACCACCTTCACAAGCACATCATACAAAATACCCACCGGCCGTTTAACCAATCTATCAGCCATCAACAATCTCATAGTCGTCGGTATAGGGGATACTAAGCCCAACTGCCAGTAGATAGCTAACAACATCAAGTTTATGCTAGCCCCCAAGTCACAAAGAGCTTTTGCAAAATTAAACTCCCTGATGGTGCAAGGAATAGTGAACGCACCCGGGTCTTCTTTCTTTTGGACTAGCGACCTTGATGAAATGGCGCTACAATGGTGGAGGTTATCTTTCGGTTCAAAACTTACCAACCTCTTATTTGTGATCAAGTCCTTCATGAACTTGGCATAACCGGGCATTTGTTCAAGAGCATCCACCAGAGGGATATTCACAGAGATCTGCTTGAGCATGGTAATAAACTTGTGTAATTTCTCGTCTTCCACCTTCTTTTTGATCCTCTGAGGGAAAGGAGGAGGAGGCTTTGGCATTTGTTTTGGTAGTTTTTCAACTTCCTTGCTCTTCTCCATGAGCAATTTAGAATCATCACCTACCAAAGTGGGTTTTTCAACCTGAACACCCATACCCTCATCACTCACCTTTTCATCATCAATGAGCTCATCTTTGTCAATAACATCATCTTTCTACTTTTGAATTATCGGATGTGATTTTGGTAATGTCTTACCGCTTCTGGTGGTGATCGCCATACAATTCCCGTCGTTTCTCGGGTTTTGAATGGTGTTACTCAGTAATGTACCAGCTTTCCTTTGATTTAGAGACGCCGAGACTTGACTCATTTGTTGGTCTAGCTGCTTGATTGAGGTGGAATGAGAATCCACCAACTGACTCATTGATGATAATTCATATTTCATTTCCTTGACTCCGGAGTCAGTAGATTCCACCTTCAACAACATCTTCGCCATCATATTCTCCAATTTGGACATCCCTGTCTCATTGCTAGCTCTTTCTCGATTACCAGGTGGTACGTACAACCCACCTCTATCAGTTTTATTTTTCCAGTTCCCCTGATCACGATCTCTGTACCCAGCTTTTTCATAGTAGTTGTCCTTCTGATAGTTCTGACCTTGGTTTCCTTGGCCATTGGCCTGGAAACCCCCCAAATAATTAGCCTCCTCATCAGATTCAAACTCTGTTGCTCTACCTTGGGAACCCACAGCTTTCACTTTCTCCATACCTCCTGACAGCAAATGTTTTGTCAGTAGGTCCATTTGCGTTTTCAGATGGGCCATATCTTGGTCCCGCTCTTTCTCTTTCCTGCGCTGTTCCGCTAACATACCGACTGCATAAGTGCTAGCAACTACCTCTGTATCCCGTGTATGCCAGGCCCTGTTGGTTTTAGTGAGCCGGTCCAAAATAGTTGTAGCATCGATAAAGGTAAGACCCATAAATGCTCCACCTGCTGCATTATCCAGTGTCGGCTTGGTAGCCAAATTCAATGCCCTATAGAATGTCTTCATTAGGAAATTATCGGTCAACTGATGGTTCGGGCATTGTGTCAGCTTCTTCTTGAACCACAACCAAGTCTCATGTAAAGCCTCATGAGGTTGTTGTCTGAAGTTGCTAATTTCATCCCTCAACTGTATCATCTTAGAGGGAGGAAAGAACCTTTCTAGGAAACCTCCTTTCAACTCTCCCCAGGTTGTGATAGAGTCGAGGGTTAGCTCTGTCAACCATAATGCTGCCTCATCAGACAGAGACAACAGAAACAACCTGAGCCTGATCGCTGTCTGACTTACTCCAGTCAATTCGAACACTTGCAGATACCCACAAAATTCATCAGGTGTCGGTTTGGATCATCACCAGCAACACCACGAAAAAGTCCCTTTAAGTTCAACAGCTGAATCATCGTGCTAGTAATGTTGAACTTAGCTCCAGGCGATAGCAGAGGGAGAACAATGGCACTCGTAGCACCAACTCCATCCAAGTCGATATCCTCATCATCATCCAAAGCATACTACCTTGGTTGTTGTCGACCTCTACCTCGCTGTTGTGGCCTCTGATCGGCTGGAGCATTGTTGTTAACAATATCAGTTGGTCTGCCCTCACCCACTACAGCCTCTTTCTCCAGCCCAACATCATCCTCAATATCATCAGTATTCAAATGTTGTTGGGCTCGCTGAGCTGCAGCGAGTCTCGCTGCCTCTTGTTGTTGTGCATTCATGGTTCGCCTTAACATTCTAGCAAGCTCGGGATCATAAGGTAATATTGATTCACTCAAGCGCCGGGTACTTGGCATGCTCAACTATGTACCCTGTAACAAACAAAAACAACAAATAAAAGTAAAAGCAAGAAATATGACTAAGAGTCAAATAAACACACCGGACTTAATAAACAACCGTACTCCCCGGCAATAGCGCCAAAATTTGATATGCCAAAATTACACTTCAATTAAGAAGCGCAAGCGGTCGTCGTCAAATATAGAATCCAACCAAGGTTGGGGTCGATCCCATAGGGAATAAAGTGTAAATTAAGTCGTTGTAGTATAGTGGTAAGTATTCCCGCCTGTCACGCGGGTGACCGGGGTTCGTTCCCCTGCAACGGCGCCAAAATTTGATACGCCCAAATTACACTTCAATTAAGAAGCACAAGCGGTCGTCGTCAAATATAGAACCCAACCAAGGTTGGGGTCGATCCCACAGGGAATAAAGTGTAAATTAAGTCATTAGTAATTTAGTTGACTAGTAATCGATAGTTTCCAATTATTTGGGGGGGGGTTAAATGTCAAATTCACACAAGTTAACTAAGAAGCAACAAATTTTCAAGAGTTTATAATCAATGCGAGAATGAACTAGGGAAGTGTTCACCATAGCGTCGTAACAATTTTGACTCAAAGCTTAACCAGATTCTTTCTATATGTATATCACGATGTGATTGAATTAATGGTATCATCTAAACATTTTTCAACCAAATAGATGAATTTCCTTTTCAATTCTCTCGAACTTGAAAAGGTGAAATTTCTTATTTGAATCCTAAACATCAAGTAGATTAATCTAGTTAAAGCATTAATCATAAGACGAGAGTTGGTAGTCTCGAATCCTCGTAGTTAATCAAATTTCCCAATTTTAATCTCTTTGTTCAAGAAAATTAAACCTAGGCATGTCCTAATGTTTTCAACCACTAGAAAACGTTAATAACAAATGATTAACAACGTGACAACATATAGATTGAACCCAATGCTACCCGGAATCTATATTGCTACTTTTGCCATGGCTCCCACAACCCTAGTTGTGGGAGTTTTAGCCACTCATTCTTGCAAAACGAAAGAATGAAGTAATAGTATTCATAATAATAAGAAAAGGTTCTTACAAAATAGATGAACACAAGCTTCAAGGTTTCCAAGAACAATAAGCCAAAATCCCAAGAACAATCGAAGAAGAAGAAGAAAACGTGTTTGTGTCGTGGTTTCTCCTCTCAAACTCGTCCAAAACGTCTCACAAAATATTAGTTAATGAATAATTAAAATAACCCTAACACTGGGTATTTATAGCAGTCCAGGAAATAAAGTCCAAAAATAGAAATTTCAGAATCCCGCTTCGCCTTGACGGGTCATCTGACGGACCGTCATGTATGTGACTTGCCGTCACTCCAACCGTCGCCACTATCCAGTGCATGATCTCCATTAGCTCTGACTTGACGGCTTCCCTGACGGTTCGTCAGCCTATTGACGGACCGTCACTTAAACCATCGCCACTATCCAGTGATTCAGTGCCTGGATGTATCATCCTGACGGCTTGGCTGAAGGTCAGTCACAGGTGTGACGGCCCGTCAAGCTAACTGTCACCCATATCAAGTGCCTCCTCTAGCTGCTGCCAGGCTTGGTGGCTCCCCTGACGGTTAGTCACCTGTGTGACGAGCCGTCAGGCCCTCCGTCATGCCTAACCAGTGTAACTTAGCTTGAGTATTTTTCACTCCCTGTCTATCCTTGTCTCCATTTCCTGCAAATACAACATAAAAACATCAAAAACCACAAAGGTTGCTTAAAAACTTGTGAGTATTCTAAGTTAAAGGCGTCAAATATGCCGTAGAATACCGGCACATCATTGGTCATATTTGAAAGTGAATGCATCTAGCCTCTTACTAAAACCATGGTAGATGGCTTACTTTGTTGTGGTTAGACTTAGGTATAGTAGAGTTTCTTGTGTTACTTACTTGACAACAAGCAAAATCTTTAAGTTGGAGGTGTTGATGTGTCTTGAAACCACGACACATATTATGTATTTTACTTATATTTCTGATGTCCTTTTGTATTTTTTTTTGTACTTTCAATGTTAGAATGTTGTTTTGTATGTGTTTGATTCCAAAAGAACCAAAATAACAAAAAGCTGAGAAATATCCAAAAATTGACCATCCACTAGTCGTAGAACAGGAGTACAAGTCGTGGATCCAACCATGGAAAATATCATATAGATGGTACTTGCATAGTCCCAAGAATTAATCATTTGCGGTGGAAAGTATGGATCCTATGTCACATTCACGATCAGTAGAGCTAGAGAAAACAAAGTTGAAAGGAAGAACAACAGAAGGTTCCACGGACCATGGAATATTATACGGTCTATGGATCTATCAACGCGCAACTATCGGGCAATGCGGGCTCCTAAATAGGAAAACCCTTACCACCTGATCAATAGGCAATGCGGAAATTTAAAAGTAAAGCATGAAGAAATAATCTTTATAATAATGGAAAAACTCTTACAACTTAAATACAAGAAATCCCTTTTTATTACTTTGAATACAACCCTCCTAAGGAACTACTCTAAACAGGTACAAGAGCTCTACAGGAGAAGATACAAAATATATAAAATAGACACAACTCCCAACATTGGAACGAAGAGTAGAAGCTATTGAAGATCGTCACCATCATGTACCTAAAAACATAACTGATCCTAAAACATGATTATACACAAATAGATATAGCAAGAGTAGTATCAGTACAAACAGCACGTACTGGTAGGCACTATCAGTCGACTCGAATCCACTACATGCCATCATATTAGAAATAAAGAGAAAATATGCACCAAATTACAAATATATCCATTCCATCAACATCCACTACTACCCCCTGACATTATCACTAAGATACGTCAGGTCGGAAGCCTTCCTTCCCCATTCCGCTGCCAACTCCACCCCTTGGTGACCCTACACCAAGATACTTAGGAATTTCCAAATCGCATGTAACACCTAGACTTCCCAAGTCACACTTAACTCCAGAACCTCTCGGGTCTTGCACTAAGACTTCCCAAGTCGCCCTTAACACTAGTCCGACCAACTAAGCCCGAAGCCGGACAACCCTTCCATTTTACAAGTCCACCACTATGACTCCACAACCCAAAATTATACCCAACTATCCCACAACTAGACCACGTACATTTATATTACTATACACAAGGGCCCGGACCGCTCTAAGAATCCCTAGGACAATACCCGACATGTAATATAAACCCCGCAATACCAACCCAAACTCTTAGTCTTTCTTCTAACATACCAACTTCATGACACAGGTTCAACAATCGCCACCACAATAACAAAAACACTAAGCATATTCCCTTTTTAAGTAAAGTGGACCAACCAAGGATCCCTAGACCAACACCCAAGTGTTTAACATGCAATGCCTGGTCCACCCAAGGACCAACCCCACATTTAAGTGTAATAATTTGGCCTCTGAAGGACCAATATGCACAATCACAATTTCAACAATTAACTCAGTTCACCTGTGGAACCATCGATAAAATACAATCAGCCATGCATATTTAAACTCGTACCAGGCATGGTACCTAATCCAACCAATATAGAACCTGTACCAGACGTGGTACTCGAGCCAATCGTTAGTATCCCATACCAGACATGGTACCCGAGCCAACTAATGTGTATCCCATACTAGGAATGGTACACAAGCCAACCGAATGTCATACAAAATCCAATAATAAATAATTACGTGAAAAGAAACACACTTGTAAAACCAACAAGCAACAAAACCAAGTTCATTTCACATAATTGACACCCAGATACTTAAACATTCATAACTTCATTCCCTAAGCATGCAAGCACATACCTCACTAAGCTAAAGTTACATGTATACACATTGTATTTGGAAAGACAATAACCATCACCTACCCAGCCACCGGGTTCATACCCCAACATTGGAATCCTATC
Source organism: Jaltomata sinuosa (assembly GCA_003996215.1). NCBI lineage: Eukaryota > Viridiplantae > Streptophyta > Magnoliopsida > Solanales > Solanaceae > Jaltomata > Jaltomata sinuosa. Next base: position 199,063 of record QJPP01000251.1, on the reverse strand, counting down.
CGAAGACTAGTTCTCGATTCACCCCCTAGACACATATTCAGAAGATACATTAATTCAGGAACCCTCTTTTTAAGAAAACACAATACCAGGAACTTCCCCCCTAACATTGAGGCTTTAACCATTCTTGTTCACCCTATTTCCTTTAATCAAATTATTCCTGAAACTCACTATATCTAGCCATTAATTTACCCATAACATTACTAGTTCCCCGAACCTACCCAACAGACTAGTTCCCTAAAATCTAACATCACACACAAGTTAACAAATATAAACAAACCCAAAATGAAACACATCACCCTAACACCATCATTCCATATTCAACAACCAGTCAATAAAATATTATTCCTCCAGACTTCATGTCCGAAGGCCTAAAAATGAATACTCCTGTCATTCTATAATAACAATATGAAATAAAATATAGGTCTAAGTTTACTCAATGAAAAACCTAGCCTACCTGGATGTCAAGCAGCTACACACGCCCTATTCTGGCTCAATAAAGGCATTTCATGATGGGCAATAAGCTCGAAATCTAGGATTTCACACCGTTTTAGCCAAAATCTCCTCTTCGCATGGCTCTCAAGCTTTGGAGCAGCCTAAAAGGGTTTTTGGATTAACCCTCGTATATTTCCCAATTGAGAAGGAGTCTAAAATATAAATCACGTGTTCTAGTTTTTTCCTCTGCCATACCGCTATAGTGGTCGGCTGACCGCTATAGTAGCGGTGCTATAGCGATAAAATTCTCACGATAGCAGGGTGATGTCAGCCCAAACAAATTTCAGAATCTAAAATTTTCATCATGTCAACCCCGCTTAAATCAAAACATATTTTAATCTTTTCCAAAATTGCAATAAGGTGATTTTAGAATAACGACGGAATAGGTCATTACAACGGATACTAATTTACCCATCGTTTATCCCCAAATGATTCCATAAGCAAAAGGAAGGAATAAACTAGTCCAGGGCTCTCACAGTCCCCTTATTTTAGTCGCACTCGACCTAATTAGAAATAATATAATCTCGCTCTGATGCAATATTTTCTCCCACGAGCTATCCAATTTTTTTTAAAGTAACCTTCCCCGAGTACTTAAGAAATCTGAGGCCTCGAAGAATATTGAAGCGAAGGAATTTTAAAAGACTCGAAAGGAACCTTTCCATTCCCAAGATTTACCCGCCCTTCCGCTATATAAAAAATTACACTTCCATAGTGGTACCACTATAGCAAGATGTCGACCACTACAATGGTTTCCAACAGTTGAAAAAGGGGAGAAATGGGTTTTCATTCCCATTATCCTCTATTTTCTTCCACCCAAAAATACTCCCCTCCTCCCGATCACTCTGCTCCTGATGTTGGAAAATCCAGGTAACAATCATACCCGCTTTCATCTCTACTTCTTTGCATGATAATTGATAAATTTGGGGTAGAAAATAGTGTATAAATTAGATATTGAGTTGGGTTTTTGAATTTGAAGTTTTGGTTGAATGTAGTGGAATTTCCAAAGCATGAGTTCTTCCCTTACATTTACAATGCCTCCACAAAGTTATGGGCGTAAGGATTATGGAATTTTTGGCCCAAAAAAGGCAAACAATGGTAGGGGGTGAAGGGTTGTTCTTGGAGAAAATTTGTGATTTAGATGAATTTTAGGGGTTATAATGCCCAAATTTTGCATAAAACAGTGATAGGGCACTTTAGAAGTACTGATCTGGGCTTGGAATGTTAAAAATAGAGTTTTGGGTCAAGGGGTGCCATTGTTTCACCCCTTGAAGCTTTGGGACAATGAAAACCACTATAGCGGAACCCAACCGCTATAGCGATCCTCCTATAGTGGAGAAATTTTTGCTATAGAGGTTCTGGTATAGAGATTCTATTGTAGCGGATTTTCATTCGCTATAGCGGGAGACTGAAAACAGTAGCCTCCCAGGCATGCACTAGAGTAAATTCTTCTTCATTGAAACACATTTCCTTGCGCTTTTACGAGTTCTAAACCCACCCCTTGCCATATTGCAGGTTAATATACTCAATAGATACCGATCAAGAACACATTCCCTCTTATAAAAGGTTCCCCAATGATGCTAGTCAGGAGAGGTTCCGGGACTATCGCAGGTGAGGTTTTTGCTATGAGAGGGCCTTCAAAATGGGAGGGGTGGATAAGAAAGTGCTTGCCTTCTATCATAGTCTTCAAGTGTTCAGCTGGGGCCCATTGGTGGTGGCTCTCCCTTCTGAGCGCTCTGGTTGGGTGAGGGAGTTCTATGTTATACTCCCCACCATTCGTTGGGATGACCCCAACCCCACTATCTGCCTCTGAGGAATGGATGTCTTTTTGGATGCTCGGATTATCAACAAGGTTCTAGAAGTGCCTCATATTTTTAATGAGGCTTACAACACCAAGGCTCGACTGTGGGACATGGCATGGCTGAGAGATACCTTGGTGGAGAAGGAGTTCAGAGGCGAGGTCTACTCGCCCTATGTTGAGGGCATCCCAAGTATTTACATTTCAGCTGATGGTGGGAGGAGGCTGAATTTGGTGTCCCGAAGGATCCATCCATCAGGAAATACAACTAACGTGACTTATGCTCGATCCATGGTGGTGGATTGTTTCATGCAGGGGATCCTGCTGAATATGGGGGAATAGATCGTGTCTGAGTGAAGGGACTTCTACTGGGGTTATAAGAAGGGCCCCTTTCTTCTTGGTCTGGTGTCTGAGTTATGCAGGCGGTTCCATGTACCTGAGGATGAGACCGATAGGGAGGTAGAGATGGATGTTTCCTCCAACCCTATCCGTGTGAAAGTGGTTTCCGCTAATGGAAATAAGAAGAGGAAGGTGGATGAAGGAGGTAGCAGCCAGGCTATCGAGGATGATGATGATGATGATGATGATGATGATGACACTCTTTAGCCTCCTTCCAAGCCCCAGCGCTTGATTTCAAGAAGCCAGCTCGACGAGAACCTGGCCCTGATCAGGCCGTTTATGGAGGGAACCACTGTTGGAGGTACAGCCTCGCCCCCCCCCCCCCCTCTGCTCAGGACTTTGTAGCACTCCGTAGGGAGTTGGATGAGGAAAAGAAGAAGAGGTGCTCCTAGGATCGCATGCTTGCCCAGATGTGGAAGACCATTAAGTTCATGTTCACTTGCTCGGCCTCCAATCAGGAGCTTCCCCAGCTAAAGCCGGAGGACCTGTAGGAGTTTCTCTTCTTGAGAGGACCCCGCCCCTACAGCCCCTGATGGTGATGAGGCATCTTGCTAGGACCTTCCCTCCCCCGTTTATATATTAGACAATTGTTTCTTGGGTTTTTCCCCTGTTTGGGGTATGTACGAGACGATGATTCCTTTTCCTTTTCCCTTTGTTTTAGGCACATGGATGCTAGTTTTAGATAATATTCTCCTTATATGCATACTATATTATCTCTATAGATGATTTCCTGGTCAGCACAGTAGCTCGTAGCTTAACTATCACCTTTGGATGCCCCGGAGATGAAAAGAAAAACAGGGGAAAACAAGGCAAAGGTTCTGCCCTGCCCCTTCCGCTGACATACCGCTATAGCAGTACCGCCATAGCGGAAATGAATTGCTATAGCGGGATTACTGTAGCGGTATGATTCCACTATGGCGGCCTCAATGACAGCAGCCCAAAAATTGAATTTTCTGCAGAGTTTACCCATTCTACATTCCTGGTTATCAACATTAACCCTTGAATCACCTCCTGGCCTTTAAACATCACCCCAAGAGCATCCCCAGCCCTGCATAATTCGAAACTTAGCATCGTGTTATTATAAAATCAACCTCGAACTACAAGAGAAGACCATTCACAACAACCCATTCCAGCTATCACACAAGAATGACCCCCTTGTTCCAATGATTCCCAACAAAGCCCGACTGTCCTGAAATTGGAGCTTCCCTACAGTCAAAAGTCTTGCCCCCTTACCATCTTAACCAACGATAAGTCCCATTCTGAAATGTAATACGAAATTTTCAATCAACACACATGGAAATTCACTAACCAAAGCACATAAAATCAAGTTATGACTCCTCCCAGACCAAAATATTCACAATAAGGCAAGTAGTTACACACCAACAATTGCAGTCATACAAGTATTGCTACACACATAATTTCAAACTTCAAGCTTCAATCATAATTCAAGTTACATCTACTACTCTCTATTATCCCTATGGATGATTGTCAGTCCATCATCCATACCTTACCTCAACCTTTAAGACTAGATACCAATTGAAATCATCTGGTTCTAACTTCTCTTGCTTGTGTCCTCCTAATCGGAGTCAAACGACATCCTTTACTTTGTTGAGATACCAATTGGAATCAAGAGATTCCAATTAGACTCAAATAATACAAGCAAGTAACAATCCGCACGAAAGGAATGAAAGAAGAGAGATGTTTCCTAGAATACTTTATAGCTTCCAAAGATTAGATGTGGACATCAACACACCAATCTGCAGGACTCTATTTGACATTTTCTCTTGTACTGGAAATCCGTTAATCTAGGCTCTGCTACCAATTGTCACGACCCAACTACCGGGCCATGCAGACACCTATTCTCATTACCTAGATACGAAAACCCTTACCACCCAATCAATAGGCAATGCGAAAATTTACAAGTAAAGCATGAAGAAATAATCTTTATAATAATGGAAAAACTCTTACAACTTAAATACAATAAATTCCTTTTTAAAACTTTGAATACAAACCTCTCTAGGAACTAGTCTAAACAGGTACAAGATCTCTACAGGAGAAGATACAAAATATATAAAATAGACACATCTCCCAACATCGGAACGAAGAATAGAAGCTGTTGAAGATCATTACCATCCTGTACCTAAGAAACATCACTGATCCTACAATCAGACTATACTCAAATAGGTATAGCAAGAATAGTATCAGCACAAACAACACCTACTGGTAGGCATAATTGATCGACCCAAATCCACTACATACCATCATATTAGAAATCAAGAGAAAATATGCAACAAATTACAAATATATGTATTCCATCAACATCCACTCTTGCCCTTTAACATTAACACTAAGAACTTATACATCCTATCGGAAGCCTTCCTACCCTGTTCCGCTGCCAACTCCACCCCTTGGTGACCCTACACCAAGACACCTAGGACTTTCCAAGTCGCACGGAACACCTAGACTTCCCAAGTCACACTTAACTCCACAACCTCCCGAGTCACCCATGCACTAAGACTTCCCAAGTTTCCCTTAACACTAGTCTGACCAACTAAGCCCAAACCTGGACTACCCTTCCATTTTTCAAGTACACCACTATGACTCCACAACCTGAAATGATACCCAACTATCCCACAACTAGACCATGTACACTTATATTACTATACACAAGGGCCCGAACTACTCAAAGATCCCTAGGACAATACCCAACATGTAATATCAACCCTGCAATACAACCCCAAACTCATAGTCTTTCTTCTAACTTACCAACTTCATGACACAGGTTCAACAACCCCCACCACAATAATAATAATACTAAGCATATACACCTTTTAAACTAATCTGGACCAATCAAGGATCCCTAGACCAACACCCAAGTGTTTGACATGCAATGCCTGGTCCACCTAAGGACCAACCCCACATTTAAGTGTAACAATCCGGCCTCTCAAGGACCAATATGCACAATCAAAATTTCAACAATCAACCCAGTCCACTCGTGGAACTATCGATAAATTACAATTAATAATGTATATTTAAACCCATACCAGGTGTGGTACCCGAGCTAACCAATATAGAACCTCTACCAAGCATGGTACCCGAGCCAATCATTAGTATCCCATACCATGCATGGTACTCGAGCCAACCAATATGTATCCCGTACCAGGCATGGTACCCGAGCCAACTGAATTTCACACAAAATCCAACAGTCAATAATTAAGTGAACATAAACACACTTGTAAAACCAAAAAGCAACAAAATCAAGTTCATTTCACATAATTGACACCCGAATACTTAGACATTCATAACTTCATTCCCTATGCATGCAAGCACATACCTCACTAAGCTAAAGTTACATGTACAAACATTGCATTTGGAAGGACAATAACCATCACCTACCCAACCACCGGGTTCATACCCCAACATTGGAATCCTGTCCAAAGACTAGTTCTCGATTCACCCCCTAGACATATATTAAGCAAATACATCAATTCAGAAACCTTTCTTTTAAGACAACATAGTACTAGGAAATTTCACCCTTACATTGAGGATTCAACCATTCTTGTTCACCTTATTTCCTTTAATCGAATTATTCCCAAAGCCCACTATATCTAGCCATTAATTTACCCATAACATTACTAGTTCCTCAAACCTACCCAACGGTCTAGTTCCCTGAAATATAACATCACACACAAGTTAACAAATATAAACAAACCTAGAATGAAACACATCACCCCGACACCATCATTCCCTATTCAACAACCAATGAATAACACAATATTCATCCAGACTCTATTCCCAAAGGCCTAAACATGAATCCTCTTATCATTCTATAACAATAATATGAAATGAAATACATGTCTAAGTTTACCCAATAAAAAACCTAGCCTACCTGGACGCCAAGCAGCTGCAGACACCATATTCTGGCTCCGTGAAGGCATTTTCTGATGGAGAACAAGCCTAAAATCCAGGTTTTCACACCTCTTTAGCTGGAATCTCCTCTCCTTATGGCTCCAAAGCTTTGGTATAGCCTAGGAGAGTTTTTGGAGTAACCCTCATATGTTTCCCAATTGAGGAGGAGGAGTCTAAAATATAAATTGCGTGTTCTAATTTATGCCTCTGTTATACCTCTATAGTGGCTGACTAACCACTACAGTGGTGGCACTATAGCGGCAAATTTCCCACTATAGCAGGGTGATGTCAGCCCAGACAAATTTTAAAATCCAAAATGTCCATCATGTCAACTCCACTTAATTCAAAACATATTTTAATCATTCTCAAAATTGAGATAAGGTGATTTTAGAATAATGACAGAATAGGTCGTGTCACGACCCAATTTCTCGGTCATGATGGCACTTACAGCCCCCGGTAAGTAAACCAATCCCCGTAGCCCAGAACAGTTAGTAATGGGCTACTATCTAACAAATAAGGGAACAAGACGAAGAGAACAGATAAAAGGGATATAAATATATACATATGCGGAAAATAAACCAAACTCCAAGACCTGGTATCATAGTATAGAGCCAAAACTAGATACATGGAGTGCAAACGGTCCAAAACAATATATACAGATGTCTCTGAATGGTAATAGAGTACATAAAGCAAAAGATAAACTAAAGCTAAGCTCCGATCGCCAAGAGCTCACCCTCAGTCTGAAGTGGTCCCCAACAGATCTCCAAGCATGAATCACAACGATCTAACAGTGATGGCCCATGCTAGGATCTGCACCCAAAGATGCAGGGGGGTAGGGTGAGCACCAAATGCGAAGCATAAGGTACCCAGTAGGTATCATAGGCCGACTGGGCACATATAAGATAAAAGCGTAGTAACAGACAGAATAGAAGCAAACAGTCACAGAAATCAACGAAAGGTACACAGGAACTAGCCCATAGGGAAATCAACAGAACCACATGTGAGGCTAGTAAGTAGAACATGCACACCATAGGCACAAGTGAAAGTAAGAAACAACGCACCTGGGGTCCTTGCAACAACAGTGTATACAAAATAAGTTTACGAAATGGACGGTATACCGGTAACCTCAAGTGTAAGAAGAAGAGAGAAAGAGTAATGATAGGCATGCTTAGAGACATGAATCAAGCCCAACTAATCATATCAATCTCAAATCCAGTAACTAACAGTCTAGCAGTAACCAATTTCATAATTAACAGTAACGGGGAACAATTCTACAAGTAAATAGAAAGAGTCTACCTACAGTCCCCCGGCCGCCCATACAACCGAGGAACACAAACAAGTGAAAACAAACCCTCTGGCATCCCATACTACCGGAGCATACAATCAATAAATAACAAACAAGGGTGGAACCTCAAACAATGAATGATATGATGCATGAAGATCTCAAGTGAAATGGTATCTATGTATGTACCTCCTCCGGTGCCGATCGGGCCCAGCAGGTAGGTTCCATGGAAGGACACTGCCCATATACCTCTACTCCACCATATACCCCTCCTCTGGCACACGCAGACCGCAACCCCTGGCCGGGATGGCAAAGTCCATGGAAGTCCCAGACCCCATACTAAAACTCAGTATCAAACATGTCATCCGGAAGCAAGTTCGGGTTCAAGATAGAGACCCAGTATCGAATATGCATGCCCAGACCCTGTCCAGGACTAAAGTAGTAGGAAAATATCTCAAAAACCCCTCCAAGGGTGCCCGGTCATAACCGGGTCTAAACAGTAGAAAGTCATCTCAGGTGCTCGTTCCGACCGAGGCTAAAAATCATCTCAAGTAGCAAGAAAACTCAACTAGCACTCCGGCCCTGCCGAGTCTAGCGTTAATCGTAAAACTGGTGTTTTTAAAACATAATTTTACTTTCTTTTACCCAAGAATATTCACAAGTTAAATAAAACCATTTCCAAATTATTTCCATCAAAAACGGGCCCCCCGGGCCATGCAAGGTTTAGAAAATAGTGTTCGTAGGCCCGAAGCCCAAACCGTAATAAAACATGTATAAAACCATTTTATATGCATGAAAATGGTATGATCAAACACAATAGCTGCCCAGCAGCTCACAATCAACCTATCGACCCTGCACAGGCCCACAGCTACTCAGCAAGCATAACCAGCCTAGAAGGATAATTCTATGCCCGGGACTCGCGGACATTCCCAAAATCCCACCTTCTATGTTCCAAAGTCAACAAGGCCTCACAGGACCACAAGGGTAAATAAAATATATCGGCAAGTACTACAAGCAACGGAGGAACAAAAGTAGGCGGACATGAATAAAGCGGTCGAGGTCTGTGGTACCAACCTAATAAACCAACTCAAGGATGCCCATTAATACAATTTTATCTTATATATGCGGAGTATAGGGAAAATAAACCGTAACCTACCTGTCGTCCGATGACAAGCTGCTAGAACGATGATGTCCACGCTCGAACCGCTCCGAGAAACTCCGAAATGAAATCAAACTCGAAATTAGGCTTGAATAACTTGACATAGATAATCGATTTTCTTTTCGGTGATCCAATAAATTATCAAGATCTTGCTTATTGGAATCAACTTTTAACATGACAAATGAATGATATAATGTGGCAAGTTTTGCACCAAAATTACGTTCCAAAGAAGTATTATGTAAGTTGGCAGCAATTTACATTGTAATTTGTTCAAATGATTTAAGTGAATAGGAAGCAATTAACATTGTAATTTGTCCAAATGATTTAAGTGAGTGGGACACTTGGCAGCCTACCAAGTATGAAACATTGTGTGTCCCTCCCCTCCACTTCCACGTGGAAGTGGGGTTGTTTAACACCTCATCACCTACTCCGTTATATAAATATTCGGGTATTGCATAAATTCGTGGTATAATAAATATAACTTTTTAAATATACCATAATTCATAGAAAATTATTTCAAATAAAACCTACTATGTTATAATAATAATTTTTAACATAACTAAATTTACTATCTCCGTTAAAATATTACAATGTATAAAAACCTTATAAAATAAATACATATACAATTATATCGTAACAAACTATTTTTCATAAACTTTTAAAATATTTTAAAAAGGTAATAATAATATAACTTTTTACCAAATTCAACTTCCAAATAAAATATTTTCAAATACACGCGATGGTAATAAATTCTCAAACCTAGGCTCGCAATTCACCAACGCACGATTTTGATACTTAAGAACTCTCTTGGAATCCTCCCTTATGTTTTCTCACTATTTCAGAACTGAAATGGCGTTTTAAAACGTGAAGTTGTGGCTTAAAATCGATTTTGACCCGACCCGGTTCGCGACCCGGTTCGCGACCCGGTTCGCTACCCGGTTTTTGCCAGACAGTCCGCGGTAAAACAGTCATAACTGTTTACTCCGAGATCAGTTGGACGTGAGGTTTTATGCGTTGGAAACTAGACTCGTAGACCTTTGATTTGGTATTTCGGGGGACTTCTAACTCTTTATATATTGGGAGATAAGCCCTAAGACATATTACCCAAAGTTCAGAAAATTTATTAAAGGAACTTACGATAACTTTTGCCGACTTACTCGTCTTCAAAACTTATCATACGACCAAACAAATGGACCCGACACCGAAATACCGGTCCTGACAAGCCTTAAGGGACTTGGGGCCGCTACAAACAAGCTCTAACAGTTCAAGGAAAATGTATACCTGGAAATAACCGAAAGGGTCATTACATCATCCACTACTAAAAAGGACTTTCGTCCACGAAAGTCAAGGTCAAGGGGGTACCTGAAGGCTCAAACAGCTGCGGATACTGAGCCCGCATATCTCTCTCGGTCTCCCAGGTAGCCTCCTCGACTGGACGGTGCCTCCACTGAACCTTAACAACCGAGATCTCTCGAGACCTCAATCTCCTGAGATCTCTGGCCAAAATAGTTGCCGGCTCCTCAACAAAGGCTAAACCCTCACCCAACTGAACTGAATCCCACTGCAACATATGAGACTCCTCTGGGACATACCGACGCAACATCGAAACATGAAATACAGGATGTATAGCTGAAAACATCAGAGGTAAGGCTAACTGATAGGCAACGCTACCAACCCTCTGAAGAATCTCAAACGGCCCAATGTATCTGGGGCTAAGCTTGCCCCGCCTACCAAATCTCATCACACCCTTCATGGGTGATACACGGAGAAATACCAAGTCACCGACACTAAACTCCAAGGCACGAAGACTATGATTAGCATAACTCTTCTGCCTGCTCTGAGCTGCCCGAAGTCTGTCCTGAATCACTCGGACTCGGTCTAAGGAATCTCGAAGCAAATCTGTGCTCTGTGGCCCAGCACTAAAACCATCAAACCAACCTGCCGGTGATCTGCAACGCCTGCTATACAAAGCCTCAAAAGGTGCCATGTCGATACTCGAATGGAAGCTGTTATTATAAGAAAACTCTGCCAAGGGAACAAACTGATCCCATGAACCTCCAAAGTCAAGAACACAGGCCCAAAGCATGTCCTCCAGAATCTGAATGGTCCTCTCGGACTGGCCATCTGTCTGAGGGTGGAAGGCGGTACTAAGATTAACCTCTGTACCCAAATCTCGCTGAATAGCCCTCCAAAACTGAGATGTGAACTGAGTGCCGCGGTCTGAAATAATAGAAGGTGGGACCCCGTGCAACCGAACAATCTTACGAAGGTAGACTGAGCTAACCTCTCTGCGCCATAAAAAGTCTGAACTGGCAAGAAATGTGCTGACTTAGTCAGCGTATCAACAATCACCCATATGGAATCAAACCCATGAGAAGTACGAGGCAAACCAACAACAAAGTCCATAGTAATCCCTTCCCACTTCTATTCAGGAATGGGAAGTCGCTGCATCAAACCACCATGTCTCATGTGCTCGAACTTAACCTGCTTACAGTTCAAGCACCGAGATACGAAATCCGCTATATCCCGCTTCATACCACTCCACCAGTAAAGCTGCCTCAAGTCTCTATACATCTTTGTTGTGCCAGGGTGAATGGAGTATCTAGTACAATGTGCCTCGTGAAGTATCAACTGAATCAAATCACTAATCCTCGGAACACAAAGGCGACTATCAAACCTCAGAACCCCATCTGAATCTAGAGTAGCCTGGTTGGTCTCACCCTGAACAACCCGATCACGAAGGTCACACAACTGCTGATCCTCAAACTGACGGCTCTGAATCTGATCAATCAAAGTATAATGAACCTCAACACTGGCGATAACTCTGCTAGGATCCGAAAAGTCAAGCCTAACCAAACGGTTAGCCAAGGACTGGATGTCCAAGGCCAATGGTCGCTCTGAAACTGAAAGAGAAGCTAGGCTACCCATACTCACTGCCTTCCGGCTCAAGGCATCCGCTACCACATTTGCCTTGCCCGGATGATACAGAATAGTAAGGTCATAGTCCTTCAGTAACTCGACCCATCTCCTCTGTCTAGAGTTCAACTCTCGCTGACTCGTGATATACTGAAGACTACGGTGATCAGTGACGATCTCACAGTGAACTCCATACAGGTAAGTCCTCCAAATCTTGAGCGCGAAAACTACCGCTGCTAACTCTAAATCATGAGTGGGGTAGTTGCGCTCGTGAACCTTCAGCTGCCTCGACGCATATGCTATTACTCGACCCTGCTGCATCAACACACAACCAAGACCAACCCCAGAAGCATCACAATACACGAAGAAGCTCTGACCCTTAACCGATAAAGTCAAAACTGGAGTTGAATTCAATAAGGCCTTAAGCCTCTGGAAGCTATCCTCACACTGATCCGACCACTGAAATGGGACATCCTTCCTAGTCAGCATAGTCAAGGGTGCTTCTATGGAAGAAAATCCTTCAATGAACCGTCTGTAGTAACCTGCTAACCCAATAAAGCTGCGGACCTCAGTAGCAGTAGTAGGTATAGGCCAATCACGAACCGCAGAAATCTTTCCCGGGTCAACCCTAATCCCATCCTTAGACACCACGTGCCCTAGGAATGCAACTGACTCAAGCCAAAACTCACACTTTGAGAACTTGGCATAAAGCCGATGATCTCTCAAAGTAGGTAGATACATATGAATAAGTGGATCCAGGATCAAATAAAGCCATAGCAGACTGATGGCACACAGAAATCGTACCTGTAATCACAGCATCTGAGGACTCTGCCTCTGGTCTCCTAGGGACCGCGTAAAACTGACGACAACCTCCACCTGCCCGACCGCCATCCCTACCATCTGCTCTTCCGCGTGGAGCACCACCTCTACTTAGACGACCACCCCCTCTAGCCGGAGGCTGAACTGCTCGTAAAGGCTCGGCCAACTGAACTGTACCCTGCTGAGGGAAATCTCTAGCAAAATGACCCATCGCACCACAAGTAAAACAAGCCCCTAATGGCCTACTCAGTCGAGATGAACCAGCAGATCCCGTATGACCACCATGACCTGATGCCCCAGAAACTGTACCCCTCGAAGGCTGGCCACTATAGCCTTGATGGCTGCTCTGACCCTGCTCGATCTGGGTACTACCGAAAGTCTGAAGGAAAGCCTGAACCTGTCGGCTGGACTGACCCTGGTACTGATGTGGCTGATAACTCTGGCTCCACTGGCCAGGACCTCTACCACCATATCTGGAACCACTGTAGACACCCTAATGTCGAGGCCTCTTATCTCTGGACCCCTGATCATGTCGCTGTAAGTCCTCCACAGTGCGGGCATAGTCTACGATAGCCTAAAATGACCGACCACTGGCGATCAATATCTCAGCTGGCTGCCTGATCTCTGGCCTCAAACCCCATACAAATCTGCGAATCCTATCTGCCTCGATAGGAATGATCATAGCTCTGAACGGTGCTAGCTGATGAAAACGGGTCTCATACTCTGAGACAGTCGTAGACCCCTGCATAAGGTGAGTAAACTGCTCCCTGCAATGCTCACGATCACTCTGAGGTAGGAACTTGGCCATAAAGGCCTCATAAAACTCAGACCAGGATCAAAGGAGGTGACGACGGTGGTCTACAAGCAACCTGGGCCCTCCACCATAACTTCGATGGGCCCTCCAACTGATAGATAGTATAACCAACCAAGTGAGTCTCCAACAAACCCAAATGATGCAACATCTCCTCACAGGTAGTAATAAAGTCATGTGGATCCTATCCAGAAGTACCAGCAAACCTCAGAGGTGCTAAACTCAAAAACCTACCCAACGCCTTCTGCTCTGACTCTGTCATAGCTGGGCGAGGAGCAAGAGGCTGTGCAACGGATGGAACCGGAATGACCTCCGCATGGGGACCCATAGTAGCAGGCTGTGCTCCTGAACTCTGCGCACCCAGGGCTGCCCCCTGAGCGGATGTCTGCGCTACCTCAGAAGGCCGCTCTCCAATCATACCTAAAAGTTGTAATAGTAATCCCCGAATATCTGGAGACTGAGCTGCGACTGGAGCTGGCACAAAAGTGGGCAATGGAGCTGGTACTGGAGCTGGTGGTACCAGGGCTGCCCCCTGATCCACATGCCGCTCGGGCTCTATCTCCACTCTAGCAGCCCTAGCAGGTGCCATTGTTCGAGGGCGTTCTCGACCCTTAGCTGGAGTGGGAGGCTCATCTCCGCGTGAGGCTGATGATCTCGTACGAACCATCTGCGGGAGAATGAAGTAGAAAAAATGAGATTTCCAGAAACTTCAACGGTTCTACGCACGACACAGAAGCAACGAAAGAGTCAAATTTCCTAAAATGTCATTGTAGCCTCCCAAAGATTGAGTACGGACGTCTCCGTCCCGATCCGCAGGACTCTACTAGACATTTGCTCCTATACCGATGACACTGATGAACCTAGAGCTCTGATACCAAGTTGTCACGACCCAATTTCCCGGTCATGATGGCACCTACAGCCCCCGGTAGGTGAACCAATCCCCGTAGCCCAGAAAAGTTAGTAATGGGCTACTATCTAACAAATAAGGGAACAAGATGAAGAGAACAGATAAAAGGGATATATATATATACATATGCGGAAACTAAACCAAACCCCAAGACCTGGTATCATAGTATAGAGCCAAAACTACATACATGGAGTGCAAACGGTCCAAAATAATATATACAGATGTCTCTGAATGGTAATAGAGTACATAAAGCAAAAGATAAACTAAAGCTAAGCTCCGATCGCCAAGAGCTCACCCTCTGTCTGAAGTGGTCCCCAACAGATCTCCAAGCACGAATCACAACAATTTAACGGTGATGGCCCACGCTAGGATCTGCAGCCAAAGATGCATGGGGGGTAGGGTGAGCACCAAATGCGAAGCATAAGGTACCCAGTAGGTATCATAGGCCGATTGGGCACATATAAGATAAAAGTGTAGTAACAGACAGAATAGAAGCAAGCAGTCACATAAATCAACGAAAGGTACGCAGGAACTAGCCCAGAGGGAAATCAATAGAACCACATGTGAGGCTAGTAAGCAGAATATACACACCATAGGCACAGGTGAAAGTAAGAAACAACGCACCTGGGGTCCTTGCAACAACAGTGTATACAAAATAAGTTTACGAAATGGACGGTATACTGGTAACCTCAAGTGTAAGAAGAAGAGAGAAAGAGTAATGATAGGCATGCTTAGAGACATGAATCAAGCCCAACTAATCATATCAATCTCAAATCCAGCAACTAAGAGTCTAGATGTAACCAATTTCATAATTAACCGTAACGGGGAACAATTCTACAAGTAAATAGAAAGAGTCTACCTATAGTCCCCCGGCCGCCCATACAACCGAGGAACACAAACAAGTGAAAACAAACCCTCCGGCATCCCATACTACCGGAGCGTACAAAAAACAAACAACAAACAAGGGTGGAACCTCAAACAATGAATGATATGATGCATGAAGATCTCAAGTGAAATGGTATCTCTGTATGTACCTCCTCCGATGCCGATCGGGCCCAGCAGGTAGGTTCCATGGAAGGACACTGCCCGTATACCTCTACTCCACCGTATACCCCTCCTCCGGCACACGCAGCCCGCAGCCCCTGGCCCGGATGGCAAGGTCCGTGGAGGTCCCATACCCCATACTAAAACTCAGTATCAAACATGTCATCCGGAAGCAAGTCCGGGTTCAAGATAGAGACCCAGTATCGAATATGCATGCCCAGACCCTGTCCAGGACTAAAGTAGTAGGAAAATATCTCAAAAACCCCTCCAAGGGTGCCCGGGAATAACCGGGTCTAAACAATAGAAAGTCATCTCAGGTGCTCGGTCCGACCGAGGCTAAAAATCATCTCAAGTAGCAAGAAAACTCAACTAGCACCCCGGCCCTGCCGAGTATAGCGTTAATCGTAAAACTGGTGTTTTTAAAACATAATTTTACTTTCTTTTACCCAAGAATATTCACAAGTTAAATCAAACCATTTCCAAATTATTTCCATAAAAAATGGGCCCCCCAGGCCATGCAAGGTTTAGAAAATAGTGTCCGTAGGCCCGAAGCCCAAACCGTAGTAAAACATGTATAAAACTCTTTTATATGCATGAAAATGGTATAATCAAACACAATAGCTGCCCAGCAGCTCACAATCAACTTATCGACCCTGCACAGGCCCACAGATACTCAGCAAGCATAACAAGCCTAGAAGGATAATACTATGCCCGGGACTCGCGGACAGTCCCAAAATCCCACCTTCTATGTTCCAGAGTCAACAAGGCCTCACAGGACCACAAGGGTAAATAAAATATATTGGAAAGTACTACAAGCAACGGAGGAACAAAAGTAGGCGGACATGAATAAAGCGGTCGAGGTCTGTGGTACCAACCTAATAAACCAACCCAAGGATGCCCATTAATACAATTTTATCCTATATATGTGGAGTCTAGGGAAAATAAACCGTAACCTACCTGTCGTCCGATGACAAGCTGCTAGAACGACGATGTCCACGCTCGAACCGCTCCGAGAAATTCCGAAATGAAATCAAACTCGAAATTAGGCTTGAATAACTTGACGTAGATAATCGATTTTCTTTTCGGTGATCCAATAAATTATCAAGATCTTGCTTATTGGAATCAACTTTTAACGTGACAAATGAATGATATACTATGGCAATTTTTGCACCTAAATTACGTTCCAAAAAGGTATTATGTAAGTTGGCAGCAATTTACATTGTAATTTGTTCAAATAATTTAAGTGAATAGGCAGAAATTAACATTGTAATTTGTCCAAATGATTTAAGTGAGTGGGACACTTGGCAGCCTACCAAGTATGAAACATTGTGTGTCCCTCCCCTCCACTTCCACGTGGAAGTGGGGTTGTTTAACACCTCATCACCTACTCCGTTATATAAATATTTGGGTATTGCATAAATTCATGGTATAATAAATATAACTTTTAAAATATACCATAATTCATAGAAAATTATTTCAAATAAAACCTACTATGTTATAATAATAATTTTCAACATAACTAAATTTACTATCTCCGTTAAAATATTACAATGTATAAAAACCTTATAAAATAAATACATATACAATTATATCGTAATAAAATATTTTTCATAAACTTTTAAAATATTTTAAAAAGGTAATAATAATATAACTTTTTACCTAATTCAACTTCCAAATAAAATATTTTCAAATACACGCGATGGTAATAAATTCTCAAACCTAGGCTCGCAATTCACCAACGCACGATTTTGATACTCAAGAACTCTCTTGGAATCCTCCCTTATGTTTTCTCACTGTTTCAGAACAGAAATGGCATTTTAAAACGTGAAGTTGAGGCTTTAAATTGATTTTGACCCGACCCGGTTCGCGACCCAGTTTCTGCCAGACAGTCCGCGGTAAAATAGTCATAACCTTTTACTCCGAGATCAGTTGGACGTGAGGTTTTGTGCATTGGAAATTAGACTCGTAGACCTTTGATTTGGTATTTCGTGGGACATCTAACTCTTTATGTATTGGGAGAAAATCCCTGAGATATTTTACCCAAAGTTCAGAAAATTTATTAAAGGAACTTACGATAACTTTTGCTGACTTACTCGTCTTCAAAACTTATCATACGACCAAACAAATGGACCCGGCACCAAAATACCTGTCCTGACAAGCCTTAAGTGACTTGGGGCCGCTACTAACAAGCTCTAACGGTTCAAGGAAAACGTATACGTGGAAATAACCGGAAGGGTCATTACAGGTCGTTACAAGATCAAAGCACTGTAGTCTAGTAACCCTAGGCAAGAATCCATAGAACACATAAAAGAGATTCAAAGATTATGGATTAATGTATGGTCTGTGGATGGTGGTAGCGGGCAACTTGACAATTTTGAGATTCCAAGTTTGTGGATCATTAAAAGTTCCTTTTAAGGGTTTTATATCATGGAGTTACAATTTTCAATAGTTTTAGAGTTCGAACATGCATTCTCTTTCTAGTTACGTAGTTTTGTGAAGAACGACGAATATCATTCTATGTAAGTTTTTTTTACTTCAATTATTTCTCCTTATTGTTTTTAGTGTATTATAAGTACCTAAATCCTCTACTGAGGTTGTGAATCCAATAGAGTGTCACGACCCAACCTACCGGGTCGTGCAGGCGCCTACTCTAACCACCTAGAATTCTCAAGTCACCTTGACACGTAGACTTCCCAAGTTACCTTTAACCTTTACTCCAGTCAACTATCTTGACTAAATACCCAGACTAAATTCAGCCCGTTGTTCAACCAAACCACTTATACCCAAGTATTACCTACCATTTTTAAGACTTTCCCAGACCTCTAGGACAGCTTTACCACCTGGTTATATTAACCAATAACCACACCCAGACTCTCAGTCTTCCTCTATATTTACCAACCACATGCAATTCACCTAACAACCATTGACACCTTCAATGACCACCATAGAGCTACATCTAAATCCTTTCTTAGATCACATAACCCGAACCCTCCAAGGGTCCTCCATCCACACCTAAGTATTAAACAGACAACCCGGTCTACACCAAGACCCACCCTTAGCTTATTAACCATGATAATTCATGACCGCCATTATTACACTTAATGACATTAGTTTATGAGCACATAACCTCTTTTAATAGTCCAGACACACCCGAATCCCCCTCACACATCTAGTGTTAACATGACAAATCCGGTCTACACCAAGACCAACTAATAACCAACATAATAACCCGGTCTACACCAAGACCAACTAATAACATAATACAGCAACCCGACCTACACCAAGACCAACTCACAATATACTACAACAACCCGACCTACACCAAGACCAACTCACAATATACTACAACAACCCGGCCTACACCAAGACCAAACTAGTAACACAATATAGCAACCCGACCTATACCAAGACCAAACTCACAATATATCATAACAACCTGGCCTACACCAAGACAAAATTAATAACATAATATAGCAACTCGGCCTATTCCAAGACCAAACTCACAATATACCATAACAACCCGGCCTACACCAAGACCAAACTAATAGATATAACAGAATTCCCGATCCCTCAAAAACCACCAACAGATATCACATTTCAATAAAATAGCTCGATCCACTCATGGAACCAATAACAGTCAATACAATACAATAATATCAATGCAATGATGAAGTAAAATAAACTCGTACCAGGCGTGGTACCCGACCCAATAGTTAGTATCCCATACTAGGCGTGGTACCCAAGCTAACCATTTATTATACGTGTACCAGGCGTGGTACCTGAGCCAACCATTTGTTATACCTGTACCAGGCATGGTACCCGAGCTAATCGTTAGTATATCTTGTAATAGGCATGATACCCGAGCCAACCGTTAGTATTATCCCGTACCAGGCATGGTACCTGAGCCAACCATTTGTCAATTGATCCACAGTCAAATAATGAACAAACAACTTGTAAAACTAACAACTAACACACCATTCAATCCACAGACTATAAAACAGGACCCTTAGACATTCTAAACAATTCTTCTAAACAATGCAATTCATACAAACACTTAGATAAGAGTGCAAGAATATACAATATTCACAGAAATCGTAAGCCATCACCTACCCTATTTCTCGGGTATATAACTTAGCCTCGACCTCTGCCTGGAGGCCAAACACACTCACCCTTTGTTTACGAATAATGAATAGTTCCCTTTTTAGCAGAATTTAACAACCACATTGATTTCAGACTTGTATTAATAATAACAATGTGAATTACCACCCCTTAGCCCTTAGCAAAACCAACACTACTTATCATGCCCTTCGTATTCCAGAAACCTCACCTAGGAGTTTCCTATTTTCATACCCATTTAGTTATCCTTGCAATTCCCGGTTCCCCAAACCTTCCCGACATCCCAGTCCCTGAGCCCTATCATCTTATCATACTAGGACAACATAAACATCCCCAAATAATTATCAATAACCCACAATTCAATCCAACCAATTCCTAGCACCTACATAACCAACACCAAATCCACCAGACTCCGTGCCCGGAGGCCTAATCATGCATTCTCCTTTCCCACTATACAATAAATACGGAATGTAAGCAGGTCTATCTACTCAATGAAAACCTAGCCTACCTGGGAGCCAAGCAACTGCAATCGCGTATTTCTAGCTTCGTGGAGGCATTCTTGGCGGTCCTGCAGGCCCAAATCTGTGGTCTCGTGTCCTTTTTACTAGAATTCCTCCTCCCTATGGCTCCCAAGCGTTGGAGCAGCCTAGGAGGGTTTTTTGAATAGCTCTCATCTGTTTTGGGGCTGAATGGGAGAGAATGAAATTAAAAACCCATTTTCTAGGTTTTTTGGTCACGTCGCTCCGCTATAGCGGTCCCTGCTCTGCTATAGCGGTACTGCCGTAGTGGACCCTACTGTTATAGCAGTGCTAACCCGCGTTGACTTCCGCTATAGCAGTAATTTCCCTGTAATAGTGGAGGTCGCTACAGCGGTATGACGGTTGACATAGGATAGAAAGTCGTAAAGTCCCCCAAAAGCGTCAATTTTACAACACACTTACTTTTCTGACGTTCTGGAATAACCCCTTCACGTCAACCTCGATTTTGGGAGCTCTACTTACCTGAATTTGATTTTAAAAAGTCTCTCGGACTCCTCTATGTCATAGCTACAAGGAAAACTAGCTCGAACCAAGACATCTAACCTAATCCTTGCCCAGATTGCCCTAGACCCTACCTCGCTCCAAAACCGGTCGAGTCTAGCCTAGCCCAAAATTTTAAACTCCCAAACCCAAAAGTTTTCTAACCCGAAAGTTGCCACGAATGGTTTACCCGTAATGAGAAACTTGGTCTTTAAAACAGATACTAATTTACCCATCGTTCTTTCCTGAATGATCTCTACGGCAGAGGGAAAGAACAAGCCCATCCCTCAATCTTAATGCTCTACCATGACAGTGTAAGTATAATCTTACGCAAACCAAAGAAAACCTCCCAATCCCTTGGTATACCCAAATCAGCCAAAAATTTAACTCACTTTCGCTCTATCAAGGAATTCCTCCCTTTGAGTTGCACAAGGCAACTAGATTACCCCTCCCCGAGTGCCCAAGAAATTCGGGGCCTCATCGAAACACCGGAGCGAAAGAAACTCAATGAATGACCCAAAACAATTTCCATGACAAGGGAACCAGATCCACCATGGCGACCCCTTTTCCGCTATACCTAGAGTTCGACTAACCCGAACTCCATTCTGGAAGCTTCTTACGGGGTACTATGCCCTTCACTTATCATCCTATCACCTTGCTCTATCAACACTATACCCCGAGACACCATGTGCCTCTAAACCACACAACAGCAAAAAAATTCCATTGGAACCCATCCTAGCCTGAGATTTTGTCAACTCTCACCTTAGGGGGAACTCTATCTAGGCACTTACACCCTAGCCGAGGCTAAAACCTGTACACCCCTACCTCTAAAAGGGCAGTAACACTGGGTATTATCATGGTCAAGAAGAGAGACAATAATGCTAAAGAATCCATTTTAATAACCCCACTCCTTTGATTGACCCTACCACTAAGGATTTTCAACAATAAACCAGTCAATAATCACCCTTATAACATAGCCTATGAGTAGTGTCCAACACTACTCAGTCAATTATGGGTCATCTTGTCAAATTCCACATGGGTGACTATACTCACCAATGGTCAATCACAATCTTATTAATACCCCGGGCTACCATGTCTACCCTTTCTTTTTTTCGCGTATGGATGCTAAATTTTTGACAAATTCCCTTCTACGCGTACTATATTAGCTAAATCATTGGTTTCCTTGTTTTACAAAGCAATTCGCAGCTTAATACTTGCCTTTACATTGCCCCCCAGGAATGAATGAGAATAGGAAAAAACACGGTGAGGCTCCTACCTCGCACCCTTTCCGCTCTAGCGGTGGTCACTCCACTATAGCGGTTCCACCGTGGAGGTTGACTTCTGCTATAGCGGTCCCGACAATAACAGTACAAGAAATTTTTATTTCCAGCTAAATGCACTCATCCCCCTTCCCAGTTATCACTGTCTAAACTTGTAAATCCCACAATGGTCTTAAACCACCCTCAAGACCATTCCCGACATTATTGCATCACAAATCAACATGACACATCATGAAATATAAAGAAATCACAACAACATTTGCTTCCCGATAATATCTTCCCGCCATTACACACTAATGGCTCTCTTGTTCCCTTGGTTCCCAACCAAGTCCCGACTATCCTGAAACTGGAGTTTCCCTACAGTCCACAATCCTTTTTTGTTCCTTTACCATCTATATAAATGGTAAACCTATACCCGAATGTAATGCAAACAATCTCAATTAAGGCATATCGCAATTTATTATTTAAAACAATCATGTTTTCAAAGCTGGAAATAAATTTTCCTTAAGTTACAATCATGAGTTACCATAAAAATTTCCTTACCGCAGTACCTGCCATCAAGCAATGATAGCCCTTTTTCCCCAATGGTTCCTAACCAATCCCAACAGTCCTGAAACTGGAGTTTCCCTACAGTCGTAAGCCTCGTCCCCTTACAATTTTTACCAATGGCAAGCCCGTTTCCGAAATGTAACATCACTTTACTGACCAATTTTAAGTACACATAAAAAGTAATTATAAGCCAAAGCATACCAATTTAAGTTATGACTCCTCCCGGACCAAAACATTCACAGCAAATCAAATAATTGCACACCACACATTTGCAGTCATTCTAACAACATCAATACTCATAAGCACAATCTCAAGTCTCAAGCTTAAACAGTCAATCAAATCGGTTTCATTGCTTTTTATTCGCCTCTTGGATTACCATTAGCCGATCCATCCATACTTTTACATAGCCTCCCAGCCAGATATCAATTGGAACCTTCCCGATTCTAATCCTTTTTGCTTGTTTTTCGTAGCCGGAGTCCAATGATATCCTTTACCCTGTTGAGATACCAATTGGAATCGAGAGATACCAATTGGAATCAACCCATACAAGAAAGTAACAAAACCGCACGAGAAGGAATGAAAGAGGGGAGATGTTTCCTAGAATGCCTCATAGCTTCCCAAAGATTAGATGTGGACATCAAGACACCAATATGTAGGACTCTATTCGACACTTTGCTCTTGTACTGGGAGATCGGTAACCTAGGCTCTGATACCATTTGTCATGACCCAACCTACCGGGAGGTGAGGGTGCCTACTCTAACCACCTAGACTTCCTAAGTCACCTTGACACATAGACTTCCCAAGTCACCTTTAACATTTACTCCAGTCAACTACCTTGACTAAATACCCAGACTAAATTCGGCCCACAGCCCAACCAAACCACTTATACCCAAGTATTACCTACCATTTTTAAGACTTTCCCAGACCTCTAGGACAGCTTTACCACCTGGTTATATTAACCAATAACCACACCCAGACTCTCAGTCTTCCTCTATATTTACCAACCACATGCAATTCACCTAACAACCATTGACACCTTCAATGACCACCATAGAGCTACATCTAAATCCCTTCTTAGATCACATAACCCGAACCCTCCAAGGGTCCTCCATCCACACCTAAGTATTAAACAGACAACCCGGTCTACACCAAGACCCACCCTTAGCTTATTAACCATGTAATTCATGACCGCCATTAGTACACTTAATGACATCAATTTATGAGCACATAACCTCTTTTAAATAGTCTGGATCCACCTGGATCCCCCTCACACATCTAGTGTTAACATGAAAAACCCGGTCTACACCAAGACCAACTAATAATCAACATAATAACCCGATCTACACCAAGACCAACTAATAACATAATATAGAAACCCGACCTACACCAAGACCAACTCACAATATACTACAACAACTCGACATACACCAAGACCAAACTAGTAACATAATATAGCAACGCGACCTATACCAAGACCAAACTCACAATATACCATAACAACCCAGCCTACACCAAGACCAAACTAATAACATAATATAGCAACCTGGCCTATACCAAGACCAAACTCACAATATACCATAACAACCTGGCCTACACCAAGACCAAACTCAATAGAAATAATAGGATTTCCAGTTACTCAAGAACCCCCAACAAATATCACATTTCAATTAAACAGCCCAGTCCACTCACGGAAGCAATAACAGTCAATACAATACAACAATATCAATGCAATGATGAAGCAAAATAAACTCGTACTAGGCGTGGTACACGAGCCAACCATTTGTTATACCTCTACCAGGCGTGGTACACGAGCCAACCATTTGTTATACCTCTACCAGGCGTGGTACCCAAGCCAACCATTTGTTATACCCGTACCAGGCATGGTACCCAAGCCAACCGTTAGTATATCTTGTACCATGAATGGTACTCGAGCCAACCGTTAGTATTATCCCGTATCAGGCATGGTACCCGAGCAAACCATTTGTCAATTAATACACAGTCAAATAATAAATAAACAACTTTTAAAACCAACAAGCAACACATCGTTCAATCCACAAACTATAAAATAGGACCCTTAGACATTCTAAACAATTCTTCTAAGCAATGCAATTCATACAAACACTTAGATAAGAGTACAAGAATATACAACATTCACAGGAATCGTAAGTCATAACCTACCCTCTTTCCCGGGTACATAACTTAGCCTCGACCTCCCTTTGGAGGCCAAACATACTCACCCTTTATTTATGAATAATGAACTGTTCCCTTTTTAGTATAATTTAACAACCACATTGATTTTGGACTTGCATAACTAATAACAATGTGAATTACCACCCCTTAGACCTTAGCAAAACCAACACTACTTATCATACCCTTCGTATTCTCGAAACCTCACCTAGGAGTTTCCCATTTTCATACCCATTTAGTTATCCTTGCAATTCTCGGTTACCCAAACCTTTCTGACATCCCAGTCCCTAAACCCTATCATCTTATCATACCAGGACAATACAAACAACCCCAAATATTTATTAATAATAATTCAATCCAACCAATTCCTAGCACCTACATAACCAACACCAAATCCACCAGACTCTGTGCTCAGAGGCCTAATCATGGATTTTCCTTTCCCACTATACAATAAATATGGAATATAAGCAGGTCTATCTATTCAATGAAAACCTAGCCTACCTGGGTGCCAAGCAGCTGCAACCGTGCATTTTTGGCTCCGTAGAGGCATTCCTGGCGGTCCTACAGGCCCAAATCCATGGTTTCACGTCCTTTTTATCAGAATTCCTCCTCCCCATGGCTCCCGATCCTTGGAGAAGCCTAGGAGGGTTTTTGGAATAGCTCTCGTCTGTTTTGAGGCTGAATGGGAGAGAATGAAATTAAAAACCCATTTTCTGGGATTTCTGGTCACGTCGCTCAGCTATAGCAGTCCCCACTCCACTATAGCGATACCGCTTTAGCGGACCCTACCGCTATAGCGTTGCTGACCCGCGTTGACTTCCTCTATAGTGGTAATTTCTCCGCTATAGTGGAGGTTACTACAGCGGTGTGTCAACTGCTATGGTGGTTTACACAGGATAGAAAGTCGTAAAGTCCCCCAAAAGTATCCATTTTACAACACACTTACTTTCCCAACATTTCGGAACAACCCCTTCACGTCAACCTCAATTTCTGGAGCTCTACTTACCCGAATTTGATTTTGAAAAGTCCCCCGGACTCCTCTATGTCTTTGCTACAAGGAAAACTAGCTCAAACCAAGACATCTAACCTAAAGTTTACCCGGATTGCCCTAGACCCTACCTCGCTCCAAAACCGGTCGAGACTAGCCTAGCCTAAAAATTTTAACTCCTAAACCCGAAAGTTTTCTAACCCGAAACTTGGCATGAATGGTTTACCCATAACGACGAACCTGGTCATTACATGGATGTGTAATGTTCATAAGGTTTTCGTATGTTTTATGATTTTTAGGTATTGAGGGTATGAAAATATTTCTTATTTTTCTTTTTTGGTAAGCAAATCGGATTGTATTGATACCAAGTGATAATTACAAAGACAGTCTGGAGCAGACCTCCAAACTCTTAATAAGCAACAACCCAAAAACAAAGACAAATAAAAAACACTAAGCAAACCGCAACAGGTTGTAGCTGCTAACTTAGTCTAAGTACTTTTCCTATAACAAAAGCAATTGATGAAGAACCAACCATACAAGGAAGAAAATCTTCTAACGATGACCACCAGTCTAGGATGACTTGGAAGCGTTGCCAAAGTTGTCCTCCGTTTCACACAGCTTTGACCCTTGATATATACATGAATTTCCATTTAAACTCGATGAATGTTATAGTGGCCAGCATCAAAACGTAGCCCATTCCTCTCCCTCCAAATAACACCACTACCATAGCAAAAATAGTACATATGAGGCACCAATGGCAGCACTAGACCCAGCCCATCGATTGGCCCATTGTAGCCCCTCATCCCAGGTCCCAATAGTTCTTTGCACATTCAACAACTACATCATTCTAGTCCATAACTCTCTAGTGATTAAGCATTCAAAGAACATGTGATTGAATGTCTCCTCAGCTATAGAATAGAAAATACAGTCTTTAGGAACTCGGATACCAAACTTTTGGAGCTTGTTAACCATAGCCAACCTCTTCCAGAAAGCTAACCATAACGTGAATTTATGTCGGGGATGTATACTAGGCGGAAGTATGATGCATTTCCAGAGGACTTTTTGGTATTATGGAAGGAGTAGCCAATACATCTTGTGAATTGAGTACTTACCATGAACTATCACTGAACTCAGCCTTGTAGTCAAATTACCCTGAAGATGAGGTGACATTAAAATATGTTTCTTGACCTCCATGATCTTCCTCAGAGCCCATGTTGCAGAAGCAGGAATTCGACAATCCTCGACAGAACCACTCTTAATATAATAAGAATGAACCGATTTGATCCATAAGCAATCCTTCTTATCACTCAAAGCCTACAAGAGTTTCAACATGACTGCATAGTTCTATACACTTAGATTAATTATATTCAGCCCCTTGCCCACCCTTGGCATGCATATCTTCTTCTATGAGACAAGTGCATTCCTCTAAGGAAGTACTGAGCATGTCCAAGGGTATGATCGACAAATGCCTTCAATCAATTTTAAGACCCTCTTTGGTAGGATGAAAATTTGTGCCTAGTAAGTTTCGAGGCCAAACACCACAGATTTAATTAGTTGAAAACGACCACCATAGGATAGCAATTTGGCAGTCCAACATCGCACCTTTTCAGTTATCTTCTCTACTAGGGGCATACACTGATCTATTGTGAGCTTTTTGGAGGAAAGGGGAACCCCCAAATATTTGAAGGGGAGCTCATCTTCCAAGTATCCCAAAGAGGAAAGCATTAGTTATTTGAGATCAAGGGAAACTCCAGACATATAGATGGCACTCTTGTCAGTATTTGCTTGGTACCCAAAAGCTAAGGAAAACCTCTAAAAATCACCTTGGAGCAGTTTAATAGACACAATATTTGCTTTGCAAAACATTAATAGATCGTCAGCAAAGCATATATGCGTCACACCAAGCTTTTTGCACCTAGGGTGATATTGAAAGTCCCTATTGAGCTTTAACATGTCCATTTCCCTTTGCAAGTATTCCATGGCAATCAAAAACTTATAAGTGGACATTGGATTGCCTTGTCTAATTCCCCTCTTTCCTTTAAAAGGTTTAGATAAACCACCATTAAGAACTAGGGAATAGGACACAGTGGAGATACACTCTATGATCTATATAATGAACGTATGAGGAAAACCCAACTATACTACTACCATCCTTAAAAAAACCACTCAATCGAGTCATACGCTCTCCTCAAATCCACCTTCATAATATATATAGGGGACAGACCCTTCCTAGTATACCACTTGAGCAGTTCATGGATAAACAGGATATTATCATGTATGCCTCTCCCTTCAATGAAGGTTGTCTAGGAGAGACTGATGATATGATTAATTACTCTTTTAATTCTATTTGTCAAGACCTTAGTGATGATCTTGTAAATAGTGGTGCAGCAGGCTATAGGCCTGTAATCCTTGACCTGAGAGGGGGTTGTGACTTTAGGGATAAGGGTGATGGATGTGCAACTGAAAGCTTGGAGAAGATTACCAGAAGTAAAAAATTCTTGGACTGCAGCAATAACATCATCCTTGACAATTGACCAGTTTTGAGTGAAGAATTCAATAGGGAAGCCATCAATACGTGGAGATTTGTCCTTTGGCATTTGTTTGATGGAAATTAAGATCTCCTCCACTATTATAGGTTGAATAAGTTCACATCTTTGTCGGTATTATAAGCAAAGGCCTCTTATCATTTCTATATTTGGGCAGGGGAGTTCAGTTGCAGTAGTCCCCATAAGGTTGGAGAAGAAGGAAATAAACTCAGCCTCTACTTGTTTAGGATCATGTACCTTCACACCATGTGCATCATATACAGATGTGATAGTATTTCTATTCTCCCTCAATTTCACTTGGGCATAGAAATAGCTAGTGTTAGTATCACCGCTAGTTATCCAATTTACCCTGGACTTTTGCAACATTACTTAATCCTCAGCCTTACTCCACCTCGTGATTTCTATAAGCAGCTCCTTCTTCTGAGCTATCAATACTGGGAAAAGGGGTTTGTTATTCACCTGGCTCTGAATAACCGCCAATTTTTGCCTAGCCAGCTATAGTTTCATAGAATAAGAAGCCATATATGTGTTGAGGTCCTTAAGATTCAACTTCAATGCCTTCATTTTGTGCAACAACTAGTACAGCTTTGTGCCACTATGAATCTAAGCCATAATATCTTACTTTTGCTAGGAAAGCGAATTAGGATTTGGTAGATATAGTTTGTAAGAACTCAAGGCATTAATCCTTATTTAATAAATTTTCTTAGGGATAAGTTTAATTTACTTAGCATAATCAGTCACTCTTATATAAATTAATCATATAGATTTAGGAAAATCATAGTAAAATAAATCGTTGACTCTTGGGAAAGAGTGAGTGATGGTGTAGGGACTGAGTACATATCTACATAACAGGAATATTTGTAATTATATGAAAATCGAAAATGTTGCATTTCATTGAGGGGACATAACCTTAGTTCTTTAATCAGTATATCCTAAAATCAAGTTTATTACGATAATTTTTAGTCTTAGAGTCAAATCAATATTTTCTACTTTCATGGAATAGAATCTAGACTATATCAATCAACTATAAGTTCAATCTGTATACTTTATCATATATTTCATGTGCGTTCGACTCCAAATTTATTTAGATTACTATATTTTCATATGACCGCATTAAATTATCTTTAGATTTAATTTTGAGTGTACCACAAGTCTCATTAATAACAACTTTAGTCTCCCGAAAAGATTATGCCAGCTTCAAAATCTGCAGACTCTTGCTCTAAGTAATGTCAGTCATTTATTGTTTGCTAAACCAAACAAGTAACCTTGGTAGTCTTCAAAATATTTTAATTCATAATTGTACACTGAATTCTATTCCACCAAGAATAGGATTGTTGACATTCTTTATGAGATTAAGTTACTTTATTATTGACGTAGAAAAGGTTATCAACTTGGTGAACTACGAAACTTAAACGTTTGTAACTCAATTTTAATCGCACACTTTGAGAGGGTAAAGAATGATACTGAGGCAAAAGAATTCAAGTTCCCTACAAAAACAAATATGCGCTCTTTAAACGTCAGTTGGAATAGAACATATAGATATGAATAAGAAGTTAAAGTACTTGAAGATCTCAAACCAGTCCCCAATCTAAAATCTTTAGAAATCACAAGCTTCGGAGAATTCTATTTTCTAAACTAGATAAATTACTCTATTTTAGAAAAGGTCATCTCTGTATAAATTAATTACTGCAAAAACTTCTCGCGCTTACCACCTTTGGGTGAGCAGCTTGTTTACAAAGTCTAGTGTTATGATACAAGTCTACGATGGTGAAGTATGTTGAAGAGGATGATCTTCATCTTTGATTCCCCATAATAAGAAGGTTTTCATCCTTTATAAAACTATCAATATATTATTTTATATTGAGAAATCCCCATGCTTGAAGAGATGAAGATTAAGGCTTGCCCTATGTTTATTTTTTGTCCCTTTATTCTGTCAAGATATTGGAATTTTGGAGGGAGACAGATGCAACAAGTTTGAGCTCTATATCTAATCTTACGACTCTTACTTCCCTCGGTATTAGTAGTAACTATGAAGAGACTTTACTTTTAGAAGAGATGTTCAAAATCCTTTCAAATCTCAAATACTTGAAAATCTGTAACTGTTGCAATCTCAAAGAGATTTCTACCGGCCTTGCTAGTCTCAATGCTTTGAAGAGACAGAAAATTATGGATGTGGTGCACTATAGAGTTCGAGAAAGTTTTAAATGCACTCGTACAGTTATATATTCATAACTACAAGAGTTTAAAATATTTTCTTTTGGAATTGCAACATCTAACAGCCCTCACAAGTTTAAGAATTATTCATTATCCGAAACTAGAAAGGCGATGTGAGAAGAGAATAGAAGAAAATTGGCACCAAATTCCTCTCATCCCTAATGTGGATATATATATATATATATATATATATTCTTGAGTTATTTGTAATTATTCCTTTGTTTGTGAGTCTCCCATACTGATTGAATGTAATTTTATGATATTTATTTTGGAAAAATATCAACCATTTCTATGATGTATTTTTCTGATATTCACTAGTTCTATTGTTTGGATAAAAGAGGTGGATTATCTCTTTGGAAATGAATATTATGGAAATTAAATGGAAAAAGACCAAAAAGAATAATTCATATATGTGCTCTTTTGTGGCCTATGTATTGCGTATTCTAAGTCAAAATATTATGAGTATTGGTGATCTAAAATATCTCACGCCTGCAATTACATCCAGTTGGCATTATGGAAATGAAGAATCTGTAGGTATTGCAAATTGTTTATTTTCTAAAACTGGCAAAGCATTGCGAGAAGGGATAGGAGAGAACTGGAACGAAATTGATCACATTCCAAATGTGTATATTAGTTAATTTTATTTGTAATTCTTCTATGGCTCTTTTCAAGTAATCCTTTGGCACATATTTGGAATGAAAATTCATAGTGATATGCTCCCAAGGCTGACCGTTTGCAAATTAAACCCATTAAGGTTGACTGTTTTAAATCAAAGCTGAAGGCTTTATGTCAAATCATAATATTATTTTCTTTTTCTTTTCTTTTAAATGTTCCATTGCTATTATATAGATCAACAGGTATTATATATATATATATATATATATATAAAGAGAGAGAGAGAGAGAGAGTCATTGGTTCCTTATAGCCATTTATTTATTTCTCTTTTCTAACATGACAACTCTTTCTCCCCCACCTCTTAGCGTTCTGGGACACCACTATGTATTAAAGTTAGAGTAACCTTTCTTCCACCTCTAAAGAATGGGGAGGGTATACAGCGAAAAAAGTATCAAAGGGGTCGGATCACCCTAGGTTACTGAAGACTCATATTATATTATTCAATTAGAATTATTCACGTATGTTTATTTGCTCTTATTTTCTAGGAGTTATCTTAGAACAATCTATTTTGTTTTCTTTTATATAAACTCTGTTGGGAGCTCATTATAAAATACACCATTTCATTCTACTTCTCTGAACTTATATGATATCAATGCCAAAACACTCTAATGAGTATAAAAGATTCATTTTTTTCTCCACACTAATGACCCCTTCCACCTAGTTGTTAATGTCAACTCTACCACTATCCTCAAACATCTAACTAAATTAAACTCATTATCCCAAATGCGTAATAAGTTGTATGGAAGCCATAACTTCACTATTTGGAAGACCCAAATCACCATGATGCTTCATGGTCATCTTGATGGCACTAAGTTATCCCCTTTTGAAATAATCACTACTGATGGCCTTGACACTACGACTTCAAGTACAAGGATTGGTTTCATCAAGAAAAACTAATACAAAATGTTCTTATGTCCTCTGTTGATACTACAATCGTATCCACTGTTACTTCTATTGCCAACTCTAAAGTTGGGTGAGATTAACTTCACACCTCCTTTGCGAACAAATTGCATACCAACATCTCCATCCTTCATCACCATCTTAGTCAGGTCAGAAAAGACAACAAATCCATTATTGAATATATACAATATATTCACTCTTTTTATGATGAACTTGCCACAGAAGGTTCACCAATCAATAAGGAAGAACTTATGGTAAAAATATTGAGTGGAATAGCTCAAGAGTTTCATAATATCTTTGTAGTCATAAGGGTATGAGGCTCTCCAATTAGCTACACAAAACTTTTTGATAATCTTCTTGATCATGAATTATTTCTTAAACATGAAGACCTGAAGAGGATTACCATCTAGGTCACACAAGTTATTGCTCAATGAGTCATAAATACTTCATCGACCCCTCACTAGAATCATCACCAACCCACCAAATATGATGAACTTGCCACAGAAGGTTCACCAATCAATAAGGAAGAACTTATGGTAAAAATATTGAGTGGAATCGCTCAAGAGTTTCATAATATCTTTGTAGTCATAAGGGTATGAGGCTCTCCAATTAGCTACACAACTTTTTGATAATCTTCTTGATCATGCATTATTTCTTAAACATGAAGACCTGAAGAGGATTACCATCCAGGTCACACAAGTTATTGCCCAATGAGTCATAAATACTTCATCGACCCCTCACTAGAATCATCACCAACCCACCATAATCATCAACTAGCGGTCCCCAAATAAACAACATAAACAAACAATCACTCCATGTGGTGCAACTTTCTACACCAACCCTCACAAGTATGTTGTCAACTCTACAATAAATTTGGGCATACAACAAATATTTGCCGCACTTGATCACATAATTACTTTAAAGAAAAGCATAGTTTGTTATAAAAATAATACCAAATAACCCCTAGATTATCGATTCGGGTGCATCTCACCATATTACCTCCGATACAAACTACCTCTACAATGTTGAGGACTTCAAAGGGGCCGAGGAAGTGATTGTGCATAATGGTAATGTGATTCCAATGACTCAAATCGGTAATCCTCATTTAAATGCATCATATACTATCTTCTAACTCTCTAATATTTTGTTTTCTCCAACCATCAAATGCAAGATTTTAGGTTAATCAATTTTACAAAGACAATCTAACCTCAATTGAATGTTTATCCTTTTCATTTTCTTGAGAAGGATCTAACTATGGGAATACCTCTTCTGTGTGGCCCAAGTAAAGCAGGACACTTTGAATGGTTTTCACTGTCTTGACCAAATTTAATGTAACCTTTAATAGACCTTCCTTAAATTAATGGCATCAAAGATTGGGCCACCCATATTCTCGTATTTTATTTTTTATTTTAAATAATTCTCTTCGTTCATATTCTTCAAAAGACTAGTTTACTTATTTTAATTCATGTTGCTGCAATAAGGCAAACAAATTTCCATTTTATTCAAAAACTTTACCAACCAAATTTTTATTAAAAAAATAATATAAAGTGATTTTTGAGTTCCTCCCAATTCTTTCTACTGATAAAAAGTGTTATTATTGTTAATTTGTTGATTAGTGCACCAAATACATTTCGTTGCATAATGAAAAACAAAAATGAAGTTAAAAAAATTCAAAGCTTATATCTTGTGCTTAAAAAACATTATAGTTACAAAATATGCACATTTTGCACTGATGGAGGCAAAGAATTTCAAATCCTAGAACCATAACTTGATTTCGATGGGATACAACACCTTATATATCCCCTCATACTCTTCAAAGGGTTGTCCAGGCTGAAAGACATCATCAATACGTTATTGACACTTATCATTGCCATCAACACCTTTGGATATCTATGCTACCATGGCTATGACCATGTCACGACCTAATTTCTCGGTCATGATGACACCTACAACCCCTCAGTAGGCGAACCAATCCCCATAGCCTAGAACGGTTAGTAATGGGCTACCTTCTAACAGTTTAAGTAGAAGATTCGATACATAAGCAGAAGCAAGTGCATAATGAGAAGAAAATAGATACAAGAGAGATATAAACAAGCAGAATTTAAACCAACCCAAAACCTAGTATCAAAGCATATAAGAGCTGAACTACATCAGGAGTACAAAGGTCCAAAAGTCATATATACACAATGTCTCTGAAACTATAAGAGTACAAAATACACAAAGGATAACTGAAGTCAAGCTCTGAATGCCAAGAGCTCACCCTCAGCCTGGATGATCCAAAAGTTGTACCCCGCACGAGTCTCCGATGCACTAACGGCGATGGCCCACACTAAGATCTACAATAGAAGATGCAGAAGGTAGGGTGAGCACCAAATGCAAAGCATAAGGTACCCAGTAGGTATCATAGGCCGACTGGGCACATATAAAGTAAAAGATCAATAGCAGACAGAGTAAGAGAAAATAGTCACAGAAATCAACGATAAGCACACAGGAGCTAGCCCAGAGGGAAGACAGCAGAAAACAACATATAAGGCTAGCATGTAGAATATATATACACACAACAAGCACAGGTGAAAGTAAGGATGACGCACTTGGGATCCTCGCAAAAATAGTATATATATATACGCATAAGCTCTAAAAGTGGACGGTATACCAGTACCCTCAAGTATAAAGAAAAAGATTGAGAAGAATAAAGGTAGACATGCTCGACATACAGGAATTAATACCCAATAAAGTCATACAAAACTCAATCCAGGAACTCACAACCTTACAGTAATCATGCATACTTAATCGTAACATGGAACAGTATCGGAATAAAGTAACAAAAGTCTACCTACAGTCCTCGGCCACCCATACAATCGAGGAACAAAATTAAGTAAAAACAAACCCTCCGGTATCCCATACTACCAGAGCGTACAATCAACAAACAGCAAACAAGGGTGGTATCTCAAACAATGGATGATATGATGCATGAAAACTTTGGGGTGAAATAGAACCTCTGTATGTACCTCCTCCGGTGCCAATCGGGCCCAGCAGGCAGGTTCCATGGAAGGACACAGCCCGTATACCTCTACTCCACTATATACCCTTCCCCCCGGCACATGCAGCCCAAAGCCTCAGGCCCAGAGCGGCAAGGTCCATGGAGGTCCCGGACCCCATACTAAAACTCAAAATCAAAATGTGTCCTCCAGAATTGAGTCCGGGTTCAAGCCAGTGATTAAGTCTCAAATATGCATGCCTAGACCCTGTCTAGGACTAAAACAGTGAAAAAGATGTCTCAAAAACCCTTCTAATGGTCCCCGGCCATAACCGGGTCTAAAATAGTAGTAAAAACATCTCAGATGCTCGACCCGGTCGAGTCTGATATCATTTCAAATCAGTAAGAAAACTCAACTAGCACTCTGACCCGGTCGAGTCTAGCAATAGTAGTAAATCATGATAAAACCATATTTTTAACCTTATTTTACCCCAAGAAGATCCACGTATCAAGTCAAATTATTTCTAAATCCAAATTCATCGAAAATGGGCCCCCGGGGCCATGCAAGGTTTAGAAAATCAATTTTCGTAGGCCCGAAGCCAAAAACCATAATAAAACATGGAAAACCTCTTTATATGCATAGAAATGATATGATCAACCCAAATAGCTGCCCGACAGCTCACAATCAACTTAACGGCCCTGCACAAGCTCTGAAGATACTCAGCAAGCATAACCATCCTAGAAGGATATTTCTATGTCTGGGACTCGTGGACATTCCCAATAATCCCACCTTCTATGTTCCAGAGTCAACAAGACCTCACGGGGTCACAAGGATAATAAATATATCAACTAATAGGAATACTACACACAACGGAAGAAAGAAATAGTATGAATCATGAAAAATTAGTCAAGGTCTGTGGTACCAACCTAATAATCCAACCCAAGGATGCCAACTAGTACAATTTTACCCGATATATGTGAAGTCTAGGGAGTTAAGTCGTAACCTACCTGTTGTCCGACGACAAGCTGCGAGAACGATGATATCCGAGGCCGAGCTGCTCGGAGAAGCTCCGAACGAGAATCAAACTATCAAATTAATGAATAAAATATTAAGGTGAGTCTAATGATACCCATATTGCTACAATTGTAGTCAGGTCGATATCCGGGTTAAAAGTTGTCCCACAAGGCTTGTAACTCAAAACCAAAAATAAAAAGAACCACGATGACCCCAACGATGCCAAGAAGGAATGCTCCAAATTTTAGCACAATTGGACAAGGGAAGGGCACCACAACAGCCCGCCTAAGTTGGGGATTAAAAGATGGAAATTTTGAAAATAAAAATGGAAATTGGGAAAGAATTACTTACCAAAACGACGGAAAATCAGCCCAAGACGGATAAAACTTCACACCCACGAATATGCACAAGCTTAAGGGGAATAATCTATCACAAAATCCAAGCTTTGGATGACCATCAATGGAGGAATTAAGAGAAAAACGAAGAAGACAAGTTGGGGAAGATGACTTAACAAGAGGCGAAGAACGACGGATAATCGACAAACAAATAATTCTCTAAGGTTTAGAACTGAATTGGAGCAAAATGGTGGAGAGAATTTTGAGTTTTAGAGTGAGAAAGGTGAGGAGAAGGGCTGAAAAAAATGAAATGACAGCAATAAATAGCTGCTGCCCGCAGTTGATTTTCTGCACTTTTTAGAAAACTTGACGGGGCATTCCGGGTACAATCAAAAACCGATATTCAAAAACCAATAGTGCTAATAGAGTGGAAATGACGTTTCAGAATAGACTAAACTTCCATACGAGGTCATTTCATAGAAATATTGCCTTCCGACTCAAGGCATCCGCTACCATGTTTGCCTTGCTCGGATGGTATAAAATAGTGAAATCATAGTCCTTCAGCACCTCAATCCATCTTCTTTGTCTCGAGTTCAGCTCGCACTGAATCGTAATATACTGAAGACTACAATGGTCGATGAATATCTCACAATGAACTCCATAAAGATAGTGCCTCCAGATCTTGAGCGCGAAGACTACCGCCTTCAACTCTAAGTCGAGAGTGGGGTAGTTGCGCTCGTGAACCTTCAGCTGCCTTGACGCATATGCTATCACTCGACCCTGTTGCATCAGCAAATAACCAAGACCAAACCCTGAAGCATCACAATACACGGAGAAACTCTAACCCTCAATCGGCAAAGTCAAAATTGGAGCTGAAGTCAATAAGGCCTTAAGCCTATGAAAGTTATCCTTACACTGATCAGACCACTGAAATGGAACATCCTTCCTATTCAGTATAGTTAAGGGTGCTTCTATGGAAGAAAATCCCTCAAAGAACCATCTTTAATACCCCGCTAACCCAACAAAGTTGGGAACCTCGGTAGGAGCAGTAGGTCTAGGCAAATCACGAACTACAGAAATCTTACCCAGATCAACTCTAATCCTATCCTTAGACACCACGTGCCCTAGGAATGCAACTGACTCTAACCAAAACTCACACTTTGATAACTTGGCATAAAGCCAATGATCTCTCAAAGTCTGAAGTACAGTCCTCAAGTGCTGCTCATGCTCATCTCTACTCCTCGAGTATACCAGGATGTCATCAATGAATACTATCACGAACATATATAGGTATGGGCCAAGCACCCTGTGCATCAAGTATATGAAGGCTGCGGGGGCATTAGTCAACCCAAAAGACATCACCAGGAACTCATAATGGCCATAACGTGTCCTGAATGATATCTTAGGGATGTCCTTCGCAATAATGATAAACTGATGGTAGCCAGACCTCAAATCAATCTTTGAAAACATGGCGGAACCCTGAAGCTGATCAAATAAGTCATCAATCCTTGGCATCAGATACTTATTATTCACTGTCACCTTATTCAACTATCGATAATCAATACATATCCGCATCAACCCGTCCTTCTTCTTCACGAAAAGAATAGGAGCACCCCAAGGATACACACTCGGTCTAATAAATCCCTTAGCTAACAAATCCTGGAGCTTCTCCTTAATCTCTCTCAACTCATCAGGAGAAATATGGTAGGGAGGAATAGAAATGGGCTTAGTTCCCGGCTCTAACTCAATGGCAAAATCAATATCCCTCTCCCATGGAAGGCCTGGCAGGTCGGTAGGAAACACATCTAGGAAGTCTCTAACCACAGGAACAGAATCAGAAGACGTAGGGTCAGCACTAGCATCTCGGACATATGCTACATAAGCTAAACACCCACGGGATATCATCTTCCTAGCTCGAAGACAAGAAATGATCCCAGACGGTGCATGGCTAACAGAACCTTGCGACCCAACTGGGGATACACTGGGCACGGCTATGGTAACGATCTTGGTGTTGACACCCAATTTTTACCCTCCACATTACGAATTAATTGTGAGCCTTTTTAAATTTCAAAATAATTATTTTTGTGAAAAATGGGGATAAAATATTTTTCAAATAAGCTTTATAATAGTTCTGAGTAATAATTTATATCTTTCATGTTTAATTACGTGGAATTTATATAGGTTTACTTAAAAAACTATTTTAGAGTTTAATTTCATAAGAAAATCCTTTTACAAATTAAGTGTTTGATTTTCCTCCAAATTAATTCAAAATGAGAAATTAATAAAGAAATTATTTTTTTATAATTAAAGAGGTAATTATGTGTTAAATATAATAATTATTTCAAATCATTTAAATTAATTAAGCTCAGGAATTAATTTGTAATCGATTCTTCTTCATTCCAATTCTAGCCTAAACTATTTAAAATATTTAAATACTAGCCGAATTTCATCTAAATCACTTCTGATTTGGCTATCTCCTAAACCTAAAGTGCAAATGTGGCCACATTCTAAACACACCTTATAACACCCCTCATCAGCCTTTGCCCCAATCTTCAGCCCACTTTAATTTCTCCCCACACTTGAACCCAATACCCGTCTGACCCGGCCCAACCCTTCACACGCCCTTGTACTTTTGTTCCTCTTTCTCTTTACTCACAACACATTACCAAATGACCCCTTCAGCTCTCTCATCTCTTTCTCTCAGAACGTCAACCCAGTACAACAAAACTCTAACTCTATCTCCAACAGCTGCAAAACGACAAAGCAACAGCTTCCACAACACTCACACCCCCTAACATTTCCAAACGCCATCCAAGCTCTTGTCAATTCCTTGCTGTCAAGGCTGCACAATTTCTAGAAATTTCTCTGAGAGATCAGCTCGAATCTATACTAAGGAGGTACGTACGTGGCTAAATCAGAGGAAATTTGATTCAAATTTCAAATTTTCCCCAAGGTTTCTACCCGTTTAGCCCCTCTGTTTTCCCACCTCTTATCTACCCAAAAATCTCCTATATAAACCCTCTAAGATTGAGGTGTGAGGGGAGCTGATTTGAGGGAAAATTGAGGGTTTTGGGGAAGCACTTACCTAACCCTACGCAACCAAATAAGTTCTTCAGATGAAAACACACTAAAATTCAAGTTCCAGCGAAACCTGACCCAACTCCAGCAGTGGTGAAAGACGATTCTGACAAAGAAGCTTGATTCCCAGCTTCAATGCTCCCAAGAAAGTAAAACCCCTCCATCTCTCCTTTCTATTTCCTTTTATTTTCTTATGTTTTCCTTTTCATATTTAGCCACATTTTGGAAATACGTTTATTGGTTTTAGGCTGGTGTTGTTGTGATTATAAGTTGTATTCTTTCAGAAATTCCTGGTTTTAGACTATTTTGATTTGATTCGGTGTTAAGAAATCACTAATGAATGCTTGGAATCTGTTTTTGAAATGATCGTCAACCACTAAATTCTGGAAATCTTTCGTTTTGTTTTTTCTTGCTTCCTCTTAATTACTGGCTGTTGTGCTCATATGAATATTCGCCTTATTTCTGTATAAACATTTCCATGAGTTCTTCTTGGTTATCCATGTCAAGCAAGAACTTGTGGAGAAACTATTTCGACCTATGGAAATGCTCATTAGCTCCTCCCAGAGTGTCGAAGATTAGAAGGAATCAAAGTTCCACCATAGCTTTGAAATTTAGTTT
Organism: Jaltomata sinuosa; assembly: GCA_003996215.1. Lineage (NCBI taxonomy): Eukaryota > Viridiplantae > Streptophyta > Magnoliopsida > Solanales > Solanaceae > Jaltomata > Jaltomata sinuosa. The sequence goes on along the minus strand of QJPP01000251.1, from coordinate 159,033 downwards.
TCTTGACAATTTTTGATTCTTTTGCACGTGATTTAGACTCAATGGTTTACAATGTTTATATGTTAATACATGTGTAGGAAATTCGGTTTCCATGTTTGTTGTATTAACCATTGATGTCTTATTTTCTTTTTCTCTGAATGTCATGATTTTGTTCCTAATCTTAAGAGAAGATCTGTACAAATTGTTATAAATCTCAAGTCATATCTTTTATGGCTTATGTTCTAGTCTAGATTCATGTTTGGTTAGATCTTTTGAGTCATCTTGCCTCTAAGTGACATCAATTATCCACCATTTTGAACTTTTAAAATACATGAACTGTTGCTCACCTCATTTTGTTCCATAGTCACTGATGGATAGTGATGAAATGGGGCAGTGAATACTTAGCATATCTTTATATCGTTTGTGACTGCAATACGCCTCTAAATTTTGTTGTGTGTTCGCATAAAGAATTTTCACTTAAAGGATTGATTTATCAAGCACAGATTCAAATGGACATTGTCTCTTTAGTGTGCTTAAATTTTGTTTAAACTTGGCTATCCTCCGTCAATGGACAGTCTATCAATGCTAACCGTTTAGGCTTTAGTATGACAGAATTTGAAACTGATTGTATTCTTTTCTTGACGATTGTGTACCCATATAAGTTCTAGGTGTCTTATGGTTATACGGTTGAGTTTGAATTTGTTTGATACTTCTCCCTTTCCATTTTTGTTCTAGGTTTTCTTTATTCGCCGGGGCGCTCAGTTCCTTCATGTTCCCAGAGCTGAGGCATTGTAGTGCAGCTCCTGCTGAAGGCTGCTTTGTTTGGGAAGCCGTGCTCTTGTTGTTTTCTTGCTGCTGCATCCTCAATACAATTCTGGCTATCCTCTCTCTTCTTTTGCGTGCGGCCCATGATGTTTTGATCCTTCCTTTCTTGCTCTATCACTTTTTTTGAGGGCCTCCCGGACCCCATTGTCAATAGTGTTCTTTAGCGGGAGGTATGTCTCGGCTAATGCTTTTGTTTCAAATAAAAGCATCTGCTCTTTCCGTATCTCTTTCGCTTGTCCAGTAACCTCTACTTTCTCAAAAAGAAAAAGTCAGAACCCGGTCTTGACGCTATGCCCCCAGGTTTGATGCCTTGAAGTTGTATGTGTTTTGGTCAAGTTTAAACCCTGAGAATTACCTCAAAAGGAGACCATTCTCTACTGTTTCATTTTTAGTAAAATTGTCACGATAAATGGTATGCTTCTTGGTTCACATGACTTGGTTTAGAATTTGTTTCTCTCTTTCTCCTTACTGTGATCAGCTACTTAAAGGAAATAGAAATCATTTTCCTCCAGTACTAGTTGATAAATTTTATTGTAAGATTGGCTATGCTAACTCGTAAACCTGCTAAAGAATCTGTCTTGCTTGGCTCAAAATTTGGAGTTGAATTCCTTACAGTTTGGGTTTGAAAATGTAGATAGTCTCATGTCATTCCTAATCTCATGTCTATTTAAAGCATTCTCCTTGGAATGATAAATATGGTTCACCATGAGTTAGGAATCTGGAATTAAAGAGGTTAAGATAGTGTTGCGATCCGTTGTTCTTTGCTATACTTTTCTGTGAATTCGTGTCTATTATTTGTCCATAAAATCTTTTTCTAGTGACTAAGTGAACTTAAATTTGTTTTATGCCTAAGATGACTCATAGTTTGCATTACTGTTTGGAATTGTATCATTCCTCCTCTTATATATTCGAATTCTAATCTATCTTCCTTTTCTTCTTCAAATAAACTGCCTCGAGTCCAATTTGGACTCCCAAATATCCCCTTGCATTTTCCGTTGGGCCTAGTCCAACACTATTCAAGTTTAATTCGTCTGAGATCAGAGCAAACAGGTTGAAGGGAAAATGGGCTAAAAGTCCATGAGATTCAAGTTCAAATCTGGACAAGCTTTCAAGTGGGCCAAAAAGGGGCCCAAATCTTAACTCTTCCTCTTATTTTGCTTGTAATTCATTTTGTTAATTGTTTGTAATTAATTTACACTAACTATTTAACTTAGTCGAAATCCCCAAAGGAAGAGTCTTTCTTATTTAAACATTTGCCTTATAATTGAATTTACTTGCCTATAATCAATTTCCTTACAAGAAAAATGTTTCTTAGCTTTAAAATACAAGATCAAGCATGCTTATTGTTTTCTCTAAAAAGCAAAGTCATTGTTTCCTCAACTTCGTTTACCGAGAATTTAACTTCATTTGTCACTTATCTTCTAGTCAAATTAACTTGATAATAATCACTTTCATGTTTTATCAAAAATACAAAATATTTTTCAAAGTTAGTAAATAAGTTGTTTTCAAACAAGTTTGGATAACTGCAAGTTAGCAGATATCCCGAGTGCCTTTAAGACCTTCTCGGGATATTAATAGGAACCTCTTACCCAAAATTTGTCAATTTTTAAAGTTTTTATCTGTTTTAGATTTTAAAGATTTTTTACCAGTTTTTCTTGGTTTTACTTTTATAAAACTAAGTGGCGACTCTTGCTTTAATTGAAAACGTTTTTGAAACTTTAAATAGATTTTTCGAAATAGTTTTCAACAATAAAGTCATTTTTCCTGAAAACAGAAATGGCGACTCTGCTGGAATAATTCAACTAGGTTCTAACCTTATTGTTTGCAACAAACTTATTTGACTAACTATTCAAAATTGTAATAATTAGTAATTTCATTGTTTTTCTTATTTGTTTATTTTTGCAAATTTAACTGTTCATGGCATATTCTGCCGCCCTTGGCAAAGCATTAGATTGTATTAGGGGTAAAAAGGTAATTACAAAAGTCTTTCCGATCGTTCTTAACAAAACACACAATTTTCTAACAGACGAGTGAAGTAGTTGACCCGCGGTCGGTTAACGGTCACTTGTTGTTTTAGCCCTAGTTGTCCGCCTGGGTTCCCGATCAATTTCGAAACCTATTCTAGAAACCCGGGATAGAGCGAAACCAAATCCCCAAATAGGCATTGACCTAATATGTCTTAATATACAAGGGATATTAAGTCCATTAGTAAGACCACCTTGTGTTCGAAAGGGTCCATGGCCTGAAAGAACAATCATCCCCTACGTGCTTAATTGAAAGATGTGATGTCGAATTGTACCAACCATTGTCCCTCGGGAGTGGGATATATTTAGATAGTCTTTTATTTTGAAGAACTGTCATCCGAAAGGCGTTCAGAATTCGCAAGAAGTCTAAGAAGTTCGAGAACGAAGGACCAGCCACGACGGCCTGGTTTAGAATTGTACCCTTGAGCGGGACTGATTTGATGTACATTCCTTTTCCCTCCTTTTTGTATCCCCATTTCAATAAATATGTATAAATATATTTTTGGGGCAATGGAATGTTTACAAACGACATACATATCCTTCATTTCATTAGGCCTCCCTTTGGCATGAAAGGTCACATATTCGTGTAGGACGCGCTATGAACTGTTATGTGATATAACTGTCTTACGTGCTTATGTGCGTTGCTCAAATCAAAGGTGAATTGATCCGCTCCTATTTGGATATTTTAGAACCCATAAGCAGGATAAAATCTCACCGTGCAAAGTCCGACCAAAATTGCTTTTGGAGTTCTTCAAATCCAAAAGCTTTTTAAAACCATTTTTCAAAAAAATGAACTTACAATATCCGAACAGTATCCAAACTATAGGGTATGTCCCTTATATCAAAAAAAAAATCTCATTTGACGAAAGAAATTAAAGAATTTTTTCTTGACTCAACAATCTACACCAGAAGATTAAAATTCATCACGAGTCAATCTACCTGTCAAAGCACTCAAAATCAACGGACAAAGTCCTGTCCGTTCGAATCATTCTGTAAAAACTCACCCGTGGATTGATTCACCTTTAGTAAAGAAACATTTGTTTTTTTACGTTCTGTCAAATACTTTGCATTATTTATCATGAATAAAATCTAAGAAGGTTGTCTTTTGAGATATTTTTCTGTAACAGGTAAAAGTTAAGAAACTGATATGTGTTGAAAAATAGCAAAACATCCTCACTTCAACAAAAGTATACTCCCCTGACCGTAGCTTGATAAAAGAAAGATGACTGATAATATTAAGGAAACTAGGTTGGCCAACGTGGATATACAAGAGCCAATCCTAGTAGATCAAAGTGAGCTGATTGCGCAACTAATGCAAAAAATTGAGAAAATGGGGGAAGAAATACGAAGGAACAGAGAACTAACGAGGATGATCAATGCTGCAAATGATCCTAACGAAATGAGGCCTCCACTCCATCTTCCATCTCTAAGTTCTCCAAAATTTGAAAGTTTTCCTACTCGCTCCAATGCGCCCGCTCCCTCAAATTCTAAACAACCCACCATTGATTTAATCACTCCAAATCCATTTTATGACAACACCTCACATCAAATTCCTCCTCATCGCACCCAGTGTGCTAATCAAAGCGACAATCCAAGTACCTACAATCCTCAAATCTTTCCTCCTCAATGTCAAAACACCCTTTCAAATGCCTGCATTTTCTAGAACAACCCTCAAGCGTATCAAAATAACTCAAATATCTCTAACCCATAAAATATTACCTCCACATGCCAAAACTTCACTCCAAATATCTAGCACCTACCACCTATCCAAAATGTGCCATCCACCACCCTTCATGCCGCTACACTTAAATCCTACCTCACTTTTTTAGAAAATCCCGAGCTCAATCATTATGAGAGAAAAGGAGAAAGAAGGGAAGGTCATGGAAAATGAGCATGATAAGGACATGATATTAATGAGGGAAGAGATTGCGAAGATCAAACAATTGCACAGTTCGCCCGACAATGCGAGATTCAACTATGATAATCTTTGCATCTACCCAGATTTGCAACTGCTTGAGGGATTCAAAATCCTGAAGTTCAAGACTTTCGATGGCACTGGAAATCCCACAATCCATTTGAGGGTTTATTGTGACCAAATGGTAGGGGCAGGCAAAAATGAAGCATTACTAATGAGGCTCTTTAGTCGGAGCCTAAGTGGTGAGGTGCTAGAATGGTTTGCTTCACAAGATTTAAAGAAATGGTCTGGATAGAACTCCTTGGACAAAGATTTTTCTAAGAGATTTGCCTATAATGTAGCGATTGCTCCAGATAGGTATTCCCTAGACCGTATCAAGCAGAAGACGGATGAGTATTTTTGTGACTATACCCATCGATGGAGAAAGGAAGCAGCGAGGGTCTGGCCTCCTATGACTGAGGAAGAAATTGTTGCCGTATTTATGCGAGCCCAGGAATCGGAAATATAAAATAAGATGATATCAGCAGTCAATTCAAAATTTGCTAATTTAGTCAAAATTGGTGAAACAGTCGAAGAGGGCCTTAGGACTGGGAAAATCACTAGGATCTCTACAAAGCCGGAGTCTCCAGTATTTCTAAAGAAGAAAAAGGAAGATGTATCCTCCATATCTTTCAGTTCGAGCACAAGGTCTAGAAAGCCATCCAAGTTTAGCTCTCAGAAGCTTTCATCATCCGAGACATACCTCTTAGCTCCACAAAGCCCTTGCCCTGCTTTCTATGCTTAAACTAGTAATAACTCATCCCGAAATTACCAAACACCTCCGCGAAATTACCAAAATTACCAACCAAATTTTCAAACACCATCTCCGAGCTTTGAAAAGAAACCTCTCCGAACCTTCACACCATTGGCTGAGAGTCGAACTCAACTTTTTGAAAGACTCAAAGAAGCTAGATTGATTCAACCCATTATGTCGAGATCTGTCAATACCAACTCTCAATTTTTTAAAGCCTATCGACATTGCGCATACCATGCTGGAAGCGCTGGGCATGCTACAGAAGATTTATCAATCTGAAATACAAGATTCAAGATTTGATCGATCAAAAGGTTATCTCACTTCAAACAGCACCAATAAACGGAGCCGCTATCAACATGATGGAGATTGATGAAGGGTGGGTGGCAAGCACGTCCATAACACAAATCAGTCCGAACAAAGTGAAAAAAATTGGAGAAAGTGGTAGCCTCTCTAAACATAAACAAGGAGTCTAAGTTTATGACCTCACATTATCAACCATTTATAGAAAAGCCTTCCAAGTTTAGCTTAATTTGTGTTCAAATTAAAGAAAATCAGTTCGAAGATAAGGCCAAAAAGGAGATTGATCGAGGATTATTAAAGTCACCAACTCGTTTCTACCAGTCAACTCCTATATGTGTAAAGCCTGCAAGAAACGGTCTTGGGGATGGAATCGTGAATCTTTTCACAAAATATGACGTGATCTTGGAGGAATCTCCTAAGGCATCAGGCATTGAAAAGCTTAATCTGGAAGAGCAACTGCAGAATTGGACTTCCACTCCACTGATGATCTCCCGGTCACCATGGTAGATGAAGGGACATATTTAAATTTTTTCACAAATCGGTGATGGTCTGGATGAGGCTGGAGACCCACCATTTATTTCTTTATTTTCCTCAGTATTATTTTGTTGCTTTCCAAAAGGCATTAGACTCGTATTCGTACGAGCTATGGCTAAAGTTTGTGAATGTTTTCAATTTCAATGAAAGCCTCGTCTATCTCAAAAATCAACAGCTTTTATTTACCTTTCATGTTTAAAATGATATTATATAACCTTGTTTAAGTATGATTTTAGTAGAATAACTTAAAAACCTGTCAATGTCATGCCATGTCATGAGCTGAATGAACAAACTGAGGTAGATGGTGAATGATGAAGAGATCATGGTCCTCGAACAATTTTGAGAATCAAGAGAAATTCAGTCAAAGAGATCATAACCAGTGTCCTTCTGACAAAGGAACAAAAGGAATTCAAGTACAGGAAATGAGTAATTTATCCTTCCCGCCCATCAAGATAAGCACAAAGGAAAATTCTCACCAAATTGACAAAGACGTCATGTCACCCACAAAGTACTATCCAAAGTTTCTTTGATTTTATCGGTCGTAGATAACGAAGGTGTGGATGAAACTAACCTACTCAAAAGCTATCAAGAGATACTATGCTTGAATATAATTTTTCCTTTAGTTCTTTCCATGTAATCACTCTCTATTTTCTATCCATTGTAATTTAACAATAGCTTCCCCTATCCTCTTTCTATGAACTACGTTCGACCTGAATTCTCAAGAATGAGATACGTAGGCGGCCTTTGTCATCTTCGGTCAACCCCTTAGGAAAATTTGTCTTTCCCACGCTTATCTTGAACTACATTTGACCTGAATTCTCAAGAATGAGATACGTAGGAGGCCTTTGTCGGCCTCGGTTACCCCTTTCTTTATTTCCAACATTCTCCCACTCCGAGTGTGGGAACTACGTTTGACCTGATTCCTGCCTCAATGGGATACGTAGGCGCCACAACGGCTCGGTCATATCACACAGGAAATGGAAACTGGGCATAATTTTTGAGAAAGGAATCTCAAAAATTCAGAAGGTGAAGGCCATTTTCTAACAAAACCGGAGCAAGCTTGTGGATACGTAGGCGCCACAATGGCTCGGTCATATTACCTAGGAAATGGAAACTGGGGCAGAATTTTTGAGAAAGGAATCTCAAAAATTCAGAATGCAAAGAGCAGTCTCCAGCAAGTCAGAATATAGAGTGTGCCGAAGTGTAACCCAAATGAATATCAAGAAAGAATCTCGTAACCCTCACAGAGCCTCAAGTCTTTTGCCAATGGAATGAGATTCGTCATGAAACCATTAACTGGGGCAGAAATTTTGAGGAAGACCTCAAAATTTCCACCAAGCTTCAGTCAAGAGTTCAGCATTGAACTCCAAAAAGTTCCCCAACACCGAGGGATCAGAAGCTACTTCAAAAATCCCCAGTTATAACAAAGTTCGAAGGGGGTTAATTCGCAGCTATAACAAATTTCACGAAGATCACTTCTGAACTCCCAGCTAGGATGACAAAGGATCTCCAGAGTCCGTTAACAATATGTCAAAAATGTTGAAGGCTCGAGTAAAGGACATTCGTTGAGCTAGCACATGACATGACGGGCAGAGACTTTTCCAAACTATCCTTTTTCAAAATCTTTATTTTCCAAAGAACTTGTTTGAAAAATCTTTATAAAAAGATTAGTTTTACTCCTTTAATTATGATTTTGTCTTAATTCTACCGTGACCTGGGAGAGTCAAGGATAAAGAGTACCCGAGAGTGGAAGCATCCAGAAGAGACAAAGCAAGTAGCAGAAGGAGGTCAACACAGACCAGTTTCGCCAAAACTAACAATTTTTCTGTGGATGCAGGTTGTCCCATAAAGTATGTTAGAGATCAGTCTCTTGTTAGCAAACGCATCCAAAGAGACACAATGAAATCAGATACCCCAAAATTTGGTGAGAAAAAATGAAATAGCAGGAAGAAGTTGAAAGAAGCAAAAACTCCCAGAATGGACAAGTATTATTATAGTTCACAAAAACTACCAGATCAGAGAGACTAACGACGTCCTCAAATCCCCAAGCAGATCAGGAAATTTGGTCAGCTTCAAAATTAGGACACCAAATGAGAGATAGATGACATTCTCTGTCAATCCCCAATAAGTCAGGAAATTACCACGAACAGACGATGTTCAAAAGCGATACTTGTGGTTGTCCACAGAAATGGGCACGACCATCTTACTCACATTTCTAACAAAAGTTATTTTGATTAGCTTCATAGACGTTGTCTTTAAAGTTTCCAAATTTGACTGTGGTCTCTAGTAAAAGCGACATTGTGTCTACTAACCATTTATCTTGAAGCACAGGTACACGTAAAAGAGTCAACGTAATAATGCAGAAAGCTAAAGGTGATGTTTTCTGACAATTACCGTGAAGATCCATTTACATATTTATGTTCGTCACAAGGACGATCATCTACAAACTGCCTCATGGGCTTTATTTTATCATCCTAACACTTGTAAGTCACAACAATGGGAATATGCAAAGTGTTCAAGTCGCAGCAACGGGAATGCATAAATCTGGCACTTCTAAGTCGCAACAACGGGAATGCGCAAGGTGTCTAAGTCACAGCAATGGAAATGTGCACCACACTTGTAAGCCACAAAAAGGGAATGTGCAAAGTGTTCAAATTGTAGCAATAGAAATGCGCAAATCATGGCACTTCTAAGTCGCAACAACGGGAATGCGCAAGGTGTCTAAGTCGCAGCAACGGGAATGCGCAAATTTGGTACTTCTAAGTCACAACAATGAGAATGCGCAAGGTGTCTAAGTCATAGAAATGGGAATGCACAAATCTAGAACTTCTAAGTTGCAACAACGAGAATGCGCAAGGTGTCTAAGTCATAGCAACGGGAATGTGCAAATCATATCACTTCTAAGTCGCAACAATGGGAATGTGCAAGGTGTCTAAGTCACAGCAACGGGAATGTGCAAGTCTAGCACTTCTAAGTCACAACAATGAGAATGCGCAAGGTGTCTAAGTCGCAGCAACGGGAATGCGCAAATCATGGCACTTCTAAGTCACAACAACGGGAATGTGCAAGGTGTCTAAGTTGCAGCAATGGGAATGCGCATTACACTTGTAAGTCACAACAACAGGAATGCGTAGAGTGTTTGAGTCATAGCAACAAGAATGCATATGCAGTCACAAGATCACATGATGTTCACCACCAGGGTTAAGGAAAATATACCTTCCAAGGGAAGTCTATCAGATGCCATCCAAAATTGGACGATGAACTAGATTTCCCAAAGTTGGTAGGCTAAAGGTTATCTGTAAGACACATCGATATCTGAAACAGGATAGTGTGCAAGATCACCCAAGATTTGGCAATTCAAGGGTAATTCGTAAGTCGCAACAATATCTAAAATTGGATAAATGTGCGAGACTACCAAAATTTGATAGTTCAAGGGTTATCTATAAGCCGTGTCATATCCAAGTTGATTATGTGCAGCACTACCCGAAAGCTAACAAATCAATGAAAATCTGTAAGTTGCGACACATCCAAAATCGGGAAAAAGTGCAGGATTACCTAAAGATTGACAATTCAAGGGGCATCTATAAGTCGCCTCTATCCAAAGTTAGATGATGTACAAGATTACCTGAGGTTTGACGATTTAAGGAATATCTGTAAGTCACAAAAGATGCACAAGACTTACCCAAAGTCATAAAATGTCACTAATAGCTGAGAGGGTTATCATATCAGAAACTACTACAAGCGGTCACGAAGACCATCATATTCCAACTGCCAAGAAGGTCATCACTTTTGGAAAATCGTTACGCTTCATTGTCACGAAGGCAATCATATATAACAGTTGCGAGGGTTGTTATGTCTATTATCACAAAGTTGTTATAAATGGCTACGAGGGCCACACTTCGATATTGGGTCGACCCCCAATAAATGGTCTCTATATTTGTTTGCCCACTCGAGGGCTTATACTGACAATTGTGTTTGGGTCGACCCCCCATAAGCGGTCTATATATTTGCTCGCCCACTCGAGGGCTTATACTTGAAATTGAATTGGGTCATCCACTCCATAAGTGGTATATTCATGTGGAGACGTCCAATTTTTTTGGTAGATTTATATATATTTTCCAACATGTTTCTTACTTTGCTAGTTTGGGTCGTACGCCCTAAAAAGTGACTATCAAGCTAATTGCATACATGTATCGCTTTGTATTACAATCATTAGGCTAACTTTGCTACTATGAGATGCCTATTATCGAGCTAATTATAGTTGGATTATCTACAGTTCTAAGATGCAACAACGGGAATGCGCAAAATGTTCAAGTCGCAGCAACGGGAATGCGCAAATCTCAACACTTCTAAGACGCAACAACGGGAATGCGCAAAGTGTTCAAGTCGTAGCAACGGGAATGCACAAATCTAACACTTCTAAGACACAACAACGGGAATGCACAAAGTGTTCAAGTCACATCAACAGGAATGTGCACCAGGCACAACACTGCCAAGTCGCTACAAACGGTTACGAAGACTATCACACAAATAACTACAAAGGTTATCATACTCAAAAATTGCCACACAAGCAATCCTATCTAATAGCCAAGAAGGCTATCATGTTGGATTATCATAGAAGTTGTTATTTCCTAAGACAGAGACAGGAAAGGACGTCATCTTCCTCAAGAAACAACAGATAAGGAAAAAATGAGGTGCGAAGCTATCTCTCCTTATTGAGCTACTTTAATCCTACTAACAATTTTGTTTTAAAATATTGTCGAGAACATCCGAGGGGATGAAAATCTCAAAACCATAGCAACAGGTACAGAACACGTCAAAAGGATGTCGCAACACAGGATTTGGACATAATCCAAGGAGGAGGTATGGCAATAGAATTATCCCTCCAAATGGAATTATGTTACTACTAACCATCTTGTTTTGAGATATTTTCGAGAGCATCCGAGAAGGATGAGATTCTCAAAACAAAACAACAGGTGCGGACTACGCCAAAAAGGATGCATCACAACGTAGAACTTTTTCTTAGCAACAAACTGGGATGTAGTCCGAAGAGGGATCAAACTCTTTGGACGCGAGCTGAGGAACGACTACCACCGCCATCAAACCACACCCCTATGAGAAGGCATGTGGGTATTTCCTATCTTTGAGTCTTAGTTTCGCATCCAGGGTATTTTCTAAACTCACGCTGGAGGCAACACTCCTTCTTTTTAAATCCGGGTGACAATACACCTCGAGCTTTGGAAATTATGTCCAGGTAAAATCTTATTTATGGGTGTGAAGCCATCACATTCATAGTTGAGAGGTTACAGTCTTCTTTTCTATAGCTCAACTTATTTTTCACTCATCCCGAGCCAAAAGTTGTCTTAACATAAAGATTACATTTTCCACCAATTGAGTCGAACTACAAGCAGCCTAATTTCCCGAGTCCCGGGATATGTAAGCGAGCTCTATGTTGAAAACTCGGCTGCATTCCTAACTCCCCCCAATCCTCTTACTCCCCAGCTTTCCGGTCTCTCCATACTCTGAAATCAGGATAGTTTGGAATTCTTTCAAAACCGTTCGTAAAATCAAGCACCTTGAACTACAAGTGGCTTGAATTCCCGTGTAACTCGGGATATGTAGGAAACTCAATACCAGAGTTCAGCCATGATTCCTTGAAACTCGTGTTAAACCAACTTCTTCCTGAAGATGAATTTGTGGTCGGATAAAATTGGGAACATCAATTCCCTTTGCCCAGGGTTCATTACACTCACCCTACCCAAAGGGAGGGTCAGCTATTGACACCCAATTTTTACCCTCCACATTACGAATTAATCTTGAGCCTTTTTAAATTTCAAACAATTTTCAAAATAATTATTTTTGTGAAAAAGGGGGATAAAATATTTTCCAAATAAGCTTTATAATAGTTCAGAATAATAATTTATATCTTTCATGTTTAATTACGTGGAATTTATATAAGTTTATTTAAAGAACTATTTTAGAGTTTAATTTCATAAGAAAATCCTTTTACAAATTAAGCATTTGATTTTCCTCCAAATTAATTCAAAATGAGGAATTAATTGAGAAATTATTTTTTTATAATTAAAGAGGTAATTATGTGTTAAACACAATAATTATTTCAAATCATTTAAATTAATTAAGCTCAGGAATTAATTTGTAATCGATTCTTCTTCATTCCAATTCTAGCCTAAACTCTTTAAAATATTTAAATCCTAGCCGAATTTCATCTAAATCACTCCTAATTTGGCTATCTCCTAAACCTAAAACACACCTTATAACACCCCTCATCAGCCTTTGCCCCAATCTTCAGCACACTTCAATTTCTCCCCACACTTGAACCCAATACCCGCCTAACCCGGCCCAACCCTTCACACGCCCTTATACTTATGTTCCTCTTTCTCTTTACTCACAACACATAACTAAATGACCCCTTCAGCTCTCTCTCATCTCTTTCGCTCAGAACGTCAACCCAGTATAAAAAAACCCTAACTCCGTCTCCAATAGCTGTAAAACGACAAAGAAACAGCTTCCACAACACCCACACCCCTTAACATTTCCAAACGCCATCCAAGATCTAGTCAATTCCTTGCTGTCAAGGCTGCGAAGTTTCTAGAAAGAGCCCTATGTGGCAATTTATCTGAGAGATCAGCTCGAATTCATACTAAGAAGGTACGTACGTGGCTAAATCAGAGGAAATTTGATTCAAATTTCAAATTTTCCCCAAGGTTTCTACCCATTTAGCCCCTCTATTTTCCCCCCTCTTATCTACCCGAATATCTCCTCTATAAACCTCTAAGATTGAGGTGTGAGGGGAGCTAATTTGGGGAAAAATTGAGGGTTTTGGGGAAGCACTTTCCTAACCCTACGCAAACGAATCAGTTCTTCAGAGAAAAACACATTAAAATTTGAGTTCCAGCGAAACCTGACCTAATTCCGGCGGTGGTGAAAGATGATTTCGACGAAGAAGTTTGAGTCCCAACTTCGCTGCTCCCAAGAAGGTAAAACTCCTCCATCTCTCATTTTTGTTTCCTTTTCTTTTCTTCTGTTTTCCTTTTCGTATTTAGCCACGTTTTGGAAATATGTTTATTGGTTTTAGGCTGGTGTTGTTGTGATTATAAGTTGTATTCTTTCAGAAATTCATGGTTTTAGACTGTTTTGATTTGATTCAGTGTTAAGAAATCACTAACGAATGCTTGGAATCTGTTTGTTGAAATGATCATCAACCACTAAATTCTGGAAATCTTTCATTTTGTTTTTTCTTGCTTCCTCTTAATTACTGGTTGTTGTGCTCGTATGAATATTTGCCTTATTTCTGTATAAAAATTGCCATGAGTTCTTCTTGGTTATCCATGTCAAGCAAGAACTTGTGGAGAAACTATTTCGACCTCTGGAAATGCACCTTAGCTCCTCCCAGAGTGTCGAAGATTAGAATGAATCAAAGTTCCACCATAGCTTTGAAATTTAGTTTGCTTGACAATTTTGGTATTCTTTTGCACCTTCTTTAGACTCAACGGTTTACAATGTTTATATGTTAATACATGTGTAGGCAATTTGGTTTCCATGTTTGCTATATTAACAATTGATGTCTTGTTTTCTTTTTCTCTGAATGTCATGATTTTGTTCCTAATCTTAAGAGAATATCTGTCCAAATTGGTATAAATCTCAAGTCATATCTTTTATGGCTTATTTTCTACTCTAGACTCATATTCAGTTAGATCTTTTGAGTCATCTTGCCTCTAAGTGACATCAATTATCCACCATTTTGAACTTTTAAAATACATGAACTGCTGCTCACCTCATTTTGTTCCATAGTCACTGATGGATAGTGATGAAATGGGGCAGTGAAGTCGAGTCTCTTAAATGGGTTCAACTTAGCTTATCATTATATCGTTTGTGACTGCAATACGCCTCAAATTTTTGTTGTGTGTTCGCATAAAGAATTTTCACTTAAAGGATTGATTTATCAAGCACAGATTCAGATGGATATTATCTCTCTAGTGTGCTTAAATTTTGTTTAAACTTGGCTATCCTCCGTCAACGGACAGTCTATCAATGCTAACCATTTAGGCTTTAGTATGAAAGAATTTGAAACTGATTGTATTCTTTTCTTGACGATTGTGTACCCATATAAGTTCTAGGTGTGTTATGGTTATACAGTTGAGTTTGAATTGGTTTGATACTGCTCCCTTTCCTCTATGCCGCCAGGTTTGATGCCTTGAAGTTGTATGTGTTTTGGTCAAGTTTAAACCTTGAGAATTACCTCAAAAGGAGACCATTCTCTACTGTTTCATTTTTAGTAAAATCGTCACGATAAATGTTATGCTTCTTGGTTCACATGACTTGGTTTAGAATTTGTTTTTCTCTTTCTCCTTACTGTGATCAGCTACTTAAAGGAAATAGAAATCAATTTCTTCCAGTACTGGTTGATAAATTGTATTGTAAGATTGGCTATGCTAACTCGTAAACCTGCTAAAGAATAGTGTGTTCTGTCTTGCTTGGCTCAAAATTTGGTGTTGAATTCCTTACAGTTTGGGTTTGGAAAAGTAGATAGCCTCATGTCATTCCTAATCTTATGTCTATTTAAAGCATTCTCCTTGGAATGATAAATATGGTTCACCATGAGTTAGGAATCCGAAATTAAAGAGGTTAAGATAGTGTTGCGATCCGTTGTTCTTTGCTATTCTTTTTTGTGAATTCGTGTCTATTGTTTGTCCATAAAAATTGTTTCTAGTGACTAAGTGAACTTAAATTTGTTTTATGCCTAAGATGACTCATAGTTTGCATTAATGCTTGGAATTGTATCATTCCTCCTCTTATATATTCGAATTCTAATCTATCTTCCTTTTCTTCTTCACATGAACTGCCTTGAGTCCAATTTGGACTCCCAGATATCCCCTTGCATTTTCCGTTGGGCCTGGTCCAACACTATTTGAGTTGAATTCGTCTGAGATCAGAGCAAACAGGTTGAATGCAAGAAGAAAAATGGGCTAAACCCATGAAACAGCAGTAGCAGCAGTCGACCCAATTGGGCAGAAATCAAAGAGGGAAAATGGGCTAAAAAGTCCATGAGATTCAAGTTCAAATCTGGACAAGCTTTCAAGTGGGCCAAAAAGGGGCCCAAATCTTAACTCTTCCTCTTATTTTGCTTATAATTCATTTTGTCAATTGTTTGTAATTAATTTACACTAACTAATTAACTTAGTCGAAATTTCCAAAGGAAGAGCCTTTCTTATTTAAACATTTGCCTTATAATTGAATTTACTTGCCTATAATCAATTTTCGTACAAGAAAAATGTTTCCTAGCTTTAAAATTCAAGATCAAGCATGCTTATTGTTTTCTCTAAAAAGCAAATTCATTGTTTCCTCAACATCGTTTACCGAGAATTTAACTTCATTTGTCACTTAGCTTCTAGTCAAATTAACTTGATAATAATCACTTTCATGTTTTATCAAAAATACAAAATATTTTTTAAAGTTAGTAAATAAGTTATTTTCAAACAAGTTCGGATAACCGCAAGTTAACGGATATCCCTAGTGCCTTTAAAACCTTCTCGGGATATTAATAGGAACCTCTTACCCAAAATTTCTCAATTTTTAAAGTCTTTATCTGTTTTAGATTTTAAATATTTTTTACAAGTTTTTCTTGGTTTTACTTTAATAAAACTAAGTGGCGACACTTGCTTTAATTGAAAACTTTTTTGAAACTTTAAATAGATTTTTCGAAATGATTTTCAACAGTCATTTTTCCCGAAAATAGAAATGGCGACTCTGCTGGGGATAATTCAACTAGGTTCTAACCTTATTGTTTGCAACTAACTTATTTGACTAACTATTCGAAAGTGTAATAATTAGTAATTTCATTGTTTTTGTTATTTGTTTACTTTTCGCAAATTTAACTGTTCATGGCATATTCTGCCTTCCTTCGCAAAGTATTAGATTGCATTAGGGGTAAAAAGGTGATTACGCAAGTCTTTGCGATCGTTCTTAACAAAACACACAATTTTCAGAACAGACGAGTGAAGTAGTTGATCCGCGGTCGGTTAACGGTCACTTGTTGTTTTAGCCCTAGTTGTCCGCCTGGGTTCCCGATCAATTTCGAAACCTATTCTAGAAACCCAGGATAGAGCGAAACCAAATCCCCAAATAGGCATTGACCTAATATGTCTTAATATACAAGGGATATTAAGTCCATTAGTAAGACCACCTTGTGTTCGAAAGGGTCCATGGCCTGAAAGAACAATCATCCCCTACGTGCTTAATTGAAAGATGTGATGTCGAGTTGTACCAACCATTGTCTCTCGGGAGTGGGATATATTTAGATAGTCTTTTATTTTGAAGAACTGTCATCCGAAAGGCATTCAGAATTCGCAAGAAGTCTAAGAAGTTCGAGAACGAAGGACCAGCCACGATGGCCTGGTTTAGAATTGTACCCTTGAGCGGGACTGATTTGATGTACATTCCTTTTCCCTCCTTTTTGTATCCCCATTTCAATAAATATGTATAAATATATTTTTGGGGCAATGAAACGTTTACAAACGACATACATATCCTTCAATTCGTTTGGCCTCCCTTTGGCATGAAAGGTCACATATTCGTATAGGACGCGCTATGAACTGTTATGTGATATAACTGTCTTACGTGCTTATGTGCGTTGCTCAAATCAAAGGTGAATTGATCCGCTCCTATTTGGATATTTTAGAACCCATAAGCAGGATAAAATCTCACCGTGCAAAGTACGACCAAAATCGCTCTTGGAGTTCTTCAAATCCAAAAGCTTCTTAAAACCGTTTTTCAAAAAAATGAACTTACAATATCCGAACCATATCCAAACTATAGGGTCCGTCCCCTATATCAAAAAAAATCTCATTTGACGAAAGAAATTAAAGAATTTTTTCTTGACTCAAAAATCTACACCAGAAGATTAAAATTCATCGCGAGTCAATCTACCTGTCAAAGAACGCAAAATCAACGGACAAAGTCCTGTCCATTCGAATCATTCTGTAAAAACTCACCCGTGGATTGATTCACCTTTAGTAAAGCAACGTTTGTTTTTTTACGTTCTGTCAAATACTTTGCATTATTTATCATGAATAAAATCTATTATGGTTGTCTTTTGAGTTATTTTTCTGTAACAGGTAAGAGTTAAGAAACTGATCTGTGTTGAAAAATAGCATAACATCCTCACTTCAAGAAAAGGATCCTCCCCTGACCGTAGCTTGATAAAAGAAAGATGAATGATAATATTAAGGAAACTAGGTTGGCCAACGTGGATATACAAGAGCCAATCTAGTAGATCAAAGTGAGCTGATTGCACAACTAATGCAAAAAATTGAGGAAATGGGGGAAAAATACGAAGGAACAGAGAACTAATGAGGATGACCAATGCTGCAAATGATCCTAATGAAATGAGGCCTCCACTCTATCTTCTTTCTCTAAGTTCTCCAGAATTTGAAAGTTTTCCTACTCGCTCTAATGCACCCGCTCCCTCAATTTCTAGACCACCCACCATTGATTTAATCACTCCAAATCCATTTTATGACAATACCTCACATCAAATTCCTCCTCCTCGCACCCAGTGTGCTAATCAAAGAGACAATCCAAGTGCCTACAATCCTCAAAACTTTCCTCGTCACTTACAAAACACCCTTTCAAATGCCTGCATTGTCCAGAACAACCCTAAAGCGTATCAAGATAACTCAAATATCTCTAACCCATAAAGCATTACCTCCACATGCCAAAACTCCACTCCAAATATCCAGCACCTACCACCTATCAAAAATGTGTCACCCACCACCCTTCATGCCGCTACACTTAAACCCTACCTCACTTTTTCAGAAAATCTGGAGCTCAATCATTATGAGATAAAAGGAGAAAGAATGGAAGGTAATGGAAAATAAGCATGACAAGGACATAATATTAATGAGGGAAGAGATTTCCAAGATCTAAGAATTGCACAGTTCGCCCGACAAAGAGAGATTTAACTATTATAATCTTTGCCTCTACCCAGATTTGTAACTGCCTGAGGGATTCATAATCCCGAAGTTCAAGATTTTCGATGGCACTGTAAATTCCACAATCCATTTGAGGGTTTATTGCGACCAGATGGTAGGGGCAGGCAAAAAGGAAGCATTACTAATGAGGCTCTTTAGCCGGAGCCTAAGTGGTGAGGCGCTAGAGTGGTTTGCTTCACAAGATTTAAAGAAATGGTCTGGATGGAACTCCTTGGCCAAAGATTTCGCTAACAGATTTTCCTACAATGTAGAGATTGCTCCAGATAGGTATTCGCTAGACCGTATCAAGCAGAAGACGGATGAGTATTTTCGTGACTATACCCATTGATGGAGAAAGGAAGCAGTGAGGGTCCGGCCTCTTATGACTGAGGAAGAAATTGTTGTCGTATTTATGTGAGCCCAGGAATCGGAAATATACAATAAGATGATATCAACAGTCAATTCAAAATTTGTTGATTTAGTCAAAATTGGTGAAACAGTCGAAGAGGGCCTTAGGACTGGGAAAATCACCAGGATCTCTACAGAGCCGGAGTCTCCAGGATTTCTAAAGAAGATAAAGGAAGATGTATCCTCCATATCTTTCGGTTCGAGAACAAGATCTAGAAAGCCATCCAAGTTTAGCTCTCAGAAGCTTTCATCATCCGAGACATACCTCTTAGCTCCACAAAGCCCTTGCCCTGCTTTCTATGCTCAAACTAGTAATAATTCATTTTGTTAATTGTTTGTAATTAATTTACACTAACTATTTAACTTAGTCGAAATCCCCAAAGGAAGAGCCTTTCTTGTTTAAACATTTGCCTTATAATTGAATTTACTTGCCTATAATCAATTTTCTTATAAGAAAAATGTTTCCTAGCTTTAAAATACAAGATCAAGCATGCTTATTGTTTTCTCTAAAAAGCAAAGTCATTGTTTCCTCAACGTCGTTTACCGAGAATTTTAACTTCATTTGTCACTTAGCTTCTAGTCAAATTAACTTGATAATAATCACTTTCATGTTTTATCAAAAATACAAAATATTTTTCAAAGTTAGTAAATAAGTTATTTTCAAACAAGTTCGGATAACCGCAAGTTAGCGGATATCCCGAATGCCTTTAAAACCTTCTCGAGATATTAATAGGAACCTCTTACCCAAAATTTCTCAATTTTTAAAGTCGTTATCTATTTTAGATTTTAAAGATTTTTTACAAGTTTTTCTTGGTTTTTCTTTTATAAAATTAAGTGGCGACTCTTGCTTTAATTGAAAACGTTTTTGAAACTTTAAATAGATTTTTCGAAATGATTTTCAACAATAAAGTAATTTTCCCCAAAGACACTTGGCATAGCAATCCAAAGCCGCACGGTGAGGGGATAGCCAACCCATGCCCAGTATCACATCAAAGTATAACATATCAAGAATCATCAGGTCAGACCAAGTATCCAAATGACCAACAAATATCACACAGGATCTCATAATCTAATCCACTACTAAAGAATCTCTTACTGGGGTTGAAACAGAAACAGAAACAGGAACAGACAATGGCTCACTAGTCAACCCCAAACAAGGCAGAAAGTAGGCAGATATATATGAACAAGTGGATCTAGGATCAAACAAAGCATAAGCTGGCTAACGGCATGCAAAAATTGTACATGTGATCACAACATCCGAGGCCTCTGCCTCTGGTCTCCCAGGGACCGCATAGAACTGACGATGACCTCCACCTACCCGACCATCATCCCTACCACCTGCTTTGCCACATGGGGCACCACTCCTAGTCTGACCATCACCCTCTCTAGCCGAAGGCTGAACTGCTCGCAGTGGCTCAGCTGACTGAACTGTACCCTTCTGGGGGCAATCTGTAGCAAAGTGACCAACCATACCACAAGTATAGCAAGCCCCTGATGACCTACTCAGTCGGGATGAACCAGCAGAACCCGAATGGCCACCACGGCCTAATGCCCCAGAATATGTACCTCTCGATGGCTGACCACTGTGACCTCGTTAACTGCCCTGACCCTGCTCAAACTAAGAACCAGAAGCCTGAAGTGACACTTGTACCGGTCGGCTAGACTGACCCTGATGCTGTTGCGGCTGATAACCTCAGCCCCACTGGCCTGAACCTCTACCACTATGCCTAGAACCACTGTAACCACCCTGATGTCGAGGCCTCTTATCTCTGACCCCAGTTTCATGATGACGCGAATTCTCAACTGTGCAGGCATAGTCTGCAATGGCCTGAAATGACTGACTAGTAGCAACCAGTATCTCTGCAGGCTCTCTGAACTCTCTTCGTAGCCCCCAAATAAATCTACGGACTCTGTCGGCCTCGGTAGGCATAATCATGGCTCCAAAGGGAGAAAGTTAATGGAACCGGGTCTCACACTCTAAAACGGTCATTGTATCTTGAGAAAGTCTACTGAACTCCTCCCTATGACGCTCTCGATCGCTCTGTGGCAAGAACTTGGCCATAAAGGCCTCATAAAACTCAGACCAGTTCAAGGGAGGTGATGTAGAAGGCATGCAAGTAACCTGCGTCCTCCACCATAACTTCGCTCGACCCTCCAGCTGATATGAAGTGTAGCCAACCCCGTGAGTCTCCAATAAGCCCAAAGGGGGCAACATCTCCTCGCAGGTAGTGATAACCTGACCTTATGTACCAGCGAATCTCGGCGGTGCCAATCTCATAAACCTACCCAAGGCCTTCTGCTCCATCTCTGTCATAGTAGAGTGATGAGCAAGAGGCTGGGCAACCGATGGAACTGGAACAACCTCAGCACAGGGAGCCACAGTAGCAGGCTACACTCTTGACTCTGAACACCTAGGGCTGCCCCCTGAGTGGATGTCTGGGTTGTCTCAGAAGGA
The DNA here is from genome assembly GCA_003996215.1 of Jaltomata sinuosa. Lineage (NCBI taxonomy): Eukaryota > Viridiplantae > Streptophyta > Magnoliopsida > Solanales > Solanaceae > Jaltomata > Jaltomata sinuosa. Next base: position 137,810 of record QJPP01000251.1, on the reverse strand, counting down.
CGCTCCCCAATCATACCCAATAGCTGAAGTAACAAATCCTGAATATCTGAAGACTGAGCTGGGGCTGAAGCTGGCAAAGAAGCTGATGCTGGAACTGGTACTGAAGCTGGTGGTACCTGGGCTGTCCCCGGGTCCACATGCTGATCCTATGGAGCTAACTCTGTCTCTATCTCAACTCTAGCAGCTCTAGTAGGTTCCGCTCCTCTGGGGCACCCTCAACCCCTACCTCTACCCCAGCGACCACCCCGTCCCCTGGCTGGAGTCGGAGGTGCAGAGGCAGGAGGCTCTTCTGCGCCAAAAGCTGAAGATCTCATACAAACCATATGCGGAAGAGTGAACCAGAATAAGTGATATTTCTAGAAACTTTCGAGGATGATACGCATGAGAGAGAGACAAGAAAAGTCCAGTTTCCTAAGATGTCACTATAGCCTCCCGAAGATTGAGCACGAACGTCTCCGCCCCGATCCGCAGGACTCTACTAGATATTGGCTCCTATACCGATGACACTGGTGAACCTAGGGCTATGATACCAAGCTTTCTTGACCTGATTTCTCAGTCATGATGGCACCTACAATCCCTCAGTAAGCAAACCAATCCCTGTAGCCCAGAACGATTAGTAATGGGCTACCTTCTAACAGTTTAAGCGAAAGATTCGATACATAAGCGGAAGCAAGGGCATAATGAGAAGAAAATAGATACAAGAGAGATATAAACAAGCAGAATCTAAACCAACCCAAAACCTGGTATCAAAGCACATAAGAGTCCAACTACATAAGGAGTATAAAGGTCCAAAATTCATATATACACAATATCTCTGAAACTATAAGAGTACAAAATACACCAAGGATAACTGAAGTCAAGCTCTGAATGCCAAGAGCCCACCCTCAGCCTGGATGATCAAAAAATTGTACCTCGCACGAGTCTCTGACGTGCTAACGGTAATGGCCCACGCTAGGATCTGCACCAGAAGACGCAGAGGGTAGGGTGAGTACCAAATGCGAAACATAAGGTACCCAGTAGGTATCATAGACCGACTAGGCACATATAAAGTAAAAGATCAATAGCAGATAGAGTAGGAGAAAACAGTCACAAAAATCAACGATAAGCACACAGGAGCTAGCCCAGAGGGAAGACAGCAGAAAACAACACATAAGGCTAGCATGTAGAATATATATACAAAAAACAGGCACAAGTGAAAGTAAGGATGATACACCTGGGATCCTCACAAAAATAGTACATATATATACGCATAGTTCTAAAAATGGACGGTGTACTGGTACCCTCAAGTATAAGGAAAAAGGGAGAGAAGAATAAAGGTAGACATGCTCGACATACAGGAATTAATACCCAATCAATTTATACAAAACTCAATCCAGGAACTCACAACCTTACAATAATCATGCTCATACTCAATCGTAATAGGGAACAATATCAGAATAAAGTAACAAGAGTCTACCTACAGTCCCTCGGCTGCCCATACAACCGAGGAATGCAATCAAGTGAAAACAAACCCTCCGGCATCCCATACTATCGGAGCGTACAATCAACAAACAGCAAACAAGGGTGGTATCTCAAACAATGGATGATATGATGCATGAAAATCTCAGGGTGACATACAACCTCTGTATGTACCTCCTCCGGTGCCGATCGGGCCCAGCAGGCAGGTTCCATGGAAATACATAGCCTGTATACCTCTACTCCACCGTATACCCTTCCCTCCGGCACATGCAGCCCAAAGCCTTAGCCTAGAGCGGCAAGGTCCATGGAGGTCCCAGACCCCATACTAAAACTCACAATCAAAATGTGTTCTCCGAAATCGAGTTCAGGTTCCAGCCAGTCGCTAAGTCTCAAATATGCATGCCTAGACCTTGTCTAGGACTAAAACAGTGAAAAAAATGTCTCAAAAACCCTTCCAAGGGTGACCGGGCACAACCAAATCTAAAACAGTAGTAAAAACATCTCAGATGCTCAACCCGACCGAGCCTGATATCATTTCAAATCAGTAAGAAAACTCAGCTAGCACTTTGTCCCGGTCGAGTTTAGCAATAGTAGTAAATCATGATAAAACCATATTTTTAACCTTCTTTTACCCCAAGAAGATCCACGTAATAAGTCAAATTATTTCCAAATTCAATTTTATCAAAAATGGGCTCCCGGGGCAATGCAAGATTTAGAAAATCAATTTCCGTAGGCCCGAAGCCAAAAACCGTAATAAAACGTGGAAAAACCTCTTTATATGCATGGAAAAAATATGATCAACCCAAATAGCTGCCCGACAGCTCAGAATCAACCTAACGGCCCTGCACAGGCTTCGAAGCTACTCAACAAGCATAACCAGCCTAGAAGGATATTTCTATGTCCGGGACTCGCGAACATTCCCAATACTCCCACCTTCTATGTTCCATAGTCAACAAAACCTCACGGGGTCACAAGGGTAATAAATATATCAACTAATAGAAATACTACACATAACGGAGGAAAGAAATAGGACAAATCATGGAAAAGTGGTCAAGGTCTGTGGTAGCAACCTAATAACCCAACCCAAGGATGCCAACTAGTACAATTTTACTCGATATATGCAAAGTCTAGGGAGTTAAGCCGTAACCTACCTGTTGTCAGACGACAAGCTGCAGGAACGATAATATCCGAGGCCGAGCTACTTCGAGAAGCTTTGAACGAGAATCAAACTTTCATATTCATGAATGAAATATTAAGATGAGTCTAACGATACCCATATTGCTACAATTATAGTCAGGTCAATATCCGAGTCAAAAGCGGGCATGCGGGGCTCATAACCCGAAACCAAAAATAAAAAGAACCACGATGACCCCAACGATGCCAAGAAGGAATTCTTCATATTTGAGCACAATTAGACAAGGGAAGGGCACCAAAACAGCCCGCCCAAGTTGGGGATTAAAGAATGGAAATTCGAAAATAAAAACAGAAATTGGAAAAGAATTACTTACCAAAACGATGGAAAATCAGCCCAAGACGGATAAAACTTCACACCCACAAACATGCACAAGCTTAGGGGGGAGAATCTATCACAAAATCCAAGCTTTGGATGAGCATCAATGGAGGAATTAAGAGAAAAAACAAAGAAGGCAAGTTGGGGAAGATGACTTACCAAGAGGCGAAGAACTACGGATAATCGACGAAAAAATAATTTCCCAAGGTTTAGAACTGAATTGGAGAAAAATGGTGGAGAGAATTTTGGGTTTTAGAGTGAGAAAAGTGAGGAGAAGGGCTGAAAAAATGAAATGACAATATTAAATAGCTGCTGCCCGCAACTGATTTCCTACACTTTTTAGAAAACTTGACGGGGTATTCCTGGCACAATTGGAAATCGATATTCAAAAACCAATAGTTCTAATAGAGTGAAAATGACATTCCGGACTCAACGAAATCAATGAAAATTCCATACAAGGTTGTTTCATAGAAATGTTGACCCAAGTCAACACTAACGAAAAAGAACTCAAAGGCTCAAAATGAGTCTGACTCACCCGAAACCTGAACCAACTATCTTCCTAGCCCAAACTCAATATTCTGAATCTGATGGAATCGTCGGATTTTGAATCCGACACTCTGATCATCGAAAGTTATCCGAAGTTACACTTTCAACTCCAAATAGCCTGAAAACTTAGAAAACCACACAAAACCCACACCGGAAGTTCTCAGGCCTCAACTAAAGGTCCAACTAGATCAAACTCATCGCTACGGAGCTAATGGAACTATCAGAATTCAATTCTAAGTATGTTATCTAAGAATTTTGACTAAAGTCAATGATATTCTAAGTTGAAAGCTCTAAAACAGGCGAACGGCTAAAACGACCAAATGAACGACCAAGGCACCGAACTACCAATCTCAACAAGCCATAAATGACTTGGGGCTGCTACAGGAAGGCTCTAACAGTGTAATAAATGTGAAAATGCGAAGATAACCGGAAGGGTCATCACAGACAATATGCCAAAATAAATTAAACTCGTAGTTCAAACCTTGTGTCTGCCTTAATTTTTTCTAGTCACTTATCATTGCCATCAGTGTTTTAGACCGACAAGCTCCAAACTTTTCTCACATGTTGTAAAAAAATTAGAAAATATTTCCCATTTGATAATATTTTTTCTAACTTAATACAAAACTTTTTTTATATTTAACTTGGGAACATACTTTATATCCTAATAATCTAGATATGAAAAATACTTTAAACAATAATCATCCAAATATCACGCTGCTTCCCCCACCATTCTGTTGATACGAGATACACATTAAGATATCTGCTCACATTGTGCCGCACAGGAGAACAACCCACAATCGGATAAATCCATCACTCAGAAACTAATTAATCTTAAAACTACTTCCCTGTCCCATGATATACATCAACAATACCCATGTTGCTCATAATCTACCACCCTACTTCATATTTCGAAGTCAACTCCCAGCTCTCTCTACTTGTCCTCTCTCCTCACACCGCTGACCGTCAATTACTTATGTTTATCGTCATTTCCCAAACTCATCACCCGATATACTTACCTAATCCCTCAACACCAATATAGGTGTGAGAAGTTTTACTCTCAGTTTGCCTCCACCCACTGAATCAATAGTTCAAGTACCATAAACAGATAAAAATCTTGCAATGACAGGGTTGCAAAATAACATTGTCAAGCAACACAAAATTGGTGACTAGACCGCCCAAATAACCCAGTATGTACCCTTTATACCTGTAACTCACAAACAACCACAAAAATTTCATATTGGAGAGATGTTGTACGGCTTGAGTTTGATCCACTAATGAAGAACCAAACTTGGGAGTTGGTTTCACCAGACTATACCCGAATATTTTTTCTGCTAAGTGGTTATTTTGAATTAAAACTAAGCCTGGTGAATCCTTTGATAGGTACAAAACGCGTTTTGTTGCAAAAGGGTCCACTTAAGGGCCTGGGATTGATTTTCATATGACATGCAGTTCACTAGTTAAACCCATTAAAATTCACATTGTCCTCACCCTTGTTGTACAAAATAATTGGGTATTGTACATCAGATAGATGTAAATACTACTTTTCTTCAGAGAAAGCTTCAAGAAGACATGTATATGACTCAAACCTCATGGCAATGAAAATTTGGCGCATCCTGACTATGTCTTCCATCTCAAAAAAGATAATCCACAGACTGAGACAATCTCTTAAAGCTTGGTATGATGCACTCACAATTTCTTTGATCCAAATGGGGTTCTAAATGTCTGATATTGGTGATATTCTAATTATTCTGTATAATTCAGGAGTAACTATTTATATTCTGATTTATGTGAATGACATCATACTGACAGACAATAATTTTAAAAACTCATTACCTCTCTTTCCAAAAAGCTTTCTCTTAAGTATCTTGGTTTGCGGCACTATTTCTTGTCCATTAAGGTACATAGGAATGTTGAAGTGTGTTTCTTAGATAATATAAATATATACAAAAGGTGATACGTGAAACTTAAATGCAAAACTGCAAAGGATTTAAGTCATCAATGAGTATGTATGCAACACTACTGATAGATAACGGAGCTCCAAAAAAGGATGGAAAAGAGTATAAAAGTGTAATTGGTATGCTTTAGTACCTTTCACTTAGTCGACTTGACATCACATATGCGGTAAACAAGATTACTCGACAGTTGAACATATCCTTTGGTATCTCAAAGAAACATTCCAGTATGGTATTCATATTTCCCTACACAGTCCACCAATCTCTATGCCTATGATGATGCAGATTCTTGAGTGATATTAATGATCACTGCCCAATCTTAAGTTACATTGTTTATCTAGGAACAATGCCTATTTCTTGGTGTTTTTCTAAGAAACCTAAGGTGTCCCATTCCTTCACTAAGGTTGAGTATCGGGTGGTTGCTTCTTCCTTGTCTGAAACAAATTGGATTACCCACTTTCTCAAAGATCTTCATGTGCCCCTCGTCATTACTCCTCTAATACTTTAAGATAACCATAGGGTCACCTATTGTCACGCCAGAGGCTACCCTCTAGACATAACACAGTGCTTAGTGTCACAAATGATCCTAAGCTAACCCATGGTCTAGCATAACTAGACAATTTTTGGGAAGGAACACTGTCTAAAAAATGCAGTCTTGAAGTGGTTCCAATCCACTGGACCTGTATTAGCACAACGGTATTCCTTCCACTGCTGATACCAAGTATAAACCACTCTCTTTAGGTGATAGGCGGCTAAATTTGCACTCTCAATTGGGATGACACCTATAATATCTGTCACCTTCTGAATGTCGTCAAGGAATTCCTGTGGATCCTCCTCTGACTTGGACCCATGAAACTCTGGAGGGTTCATCCGAGTGATGTCTCGGATTTTGGATTCAGCAGAGTTGTCCTAAGGTGGGGCTGGTGACACAGCCTGCTGATTGACCTGAGCGGTCATGGCCTGAACAAGCACTTAAAATGCAGCCCTAAATTCAGCATGGGTAACTTTCTCATTCAGAGGGTCTGCTGGAGCTGCTGGTTCCTTCTGGTTCCTTGTGTTGGCTCTTTTGGGAGGCATTTCCTGTAATGTGTAGAGCATGAGTTAGAAGGAGATTAAATAAAGTTCCATTCTATAGCACGAGCTGGAAAAGAAAGAAGGAAAGTTGTTCCTAGTGACATCTCATAGCTTCTCCCCCATAAGTGCGGCACGCTTCACACCCATGAAGAAGACTCTAATTGATGAGGATTTCAGACACCCTAGGACACATGAACCTAATGCTCTGACACCAAGTTTGTCAATGCCCCGAGGCTACTCCCTAGACGTAAAATAGTGCATAGTATCACAAGTGACCCTAAGCTAACCCATGGTCTGGCATAACTAGACAATTTATGATAAAAACATGAACTGTACAGAAAACTAAAAGTATTTAAATATCTGAGATGGGAGAGAAGTCCAAACATGTCTGAATATAAAATATAAATAAGAGTATAGTGAGTCTGCAAAATAACACTAACAACTCAACAGCTAAATCTAGTTCTATGTCTGAAAGCCTCTAACTGATATGAGTTGCTGGGATAAGCCCCCAGCTAACTCTAATAATCTGAAAACTGGAATATAAAACTGAAAGATGAAAGCATATCTATCGTCCTCGAACTATGAGGGCTCACCACTGAAGCTGCTGAGTATGGACTGGAAATCAAGCTAAGCGCGGTCTGGATGCTGAGCGCCTGAACCTACATCATACAATGATGTAGCACAAAACTATGCGTCAGTACTTTGAATGTACTGAGCATGCGGGATATATGCACTAAGCTGAATAATATAAAGACTGAACATGGAAATACATACTGAAGCGTAAACTAAAGGACAAGCTGAATGTAGTGACCAAGTACAATATGAGTATATAGCATGCTGAACTGAATAATTGAATACAAGGTCAATGCAATATGAGTATGACTGTGGGAGCTACTATCAACCGACATACCCCAAGCTAAGCTAACTATGGGGCCAACCTGTAACTCTGGATGGAAGGGTGTTCATACCTTGCCAAGGGTACAAATAAATCTAACGTGGATCAACTAAACTGATGTCCATAAGGGACGAGGGTGTGCAGCCTAATATGACACTTGACCCCTTTCATGCCTATGGTGGCGCTATAGTTCTGGGACTTAGGGACTTCTACTTAAGGTCATAGCCTAGTCTGACAGCTGAGCCTTCATCCCTTCGTCCACTCGGTACTAAGTCTACTCCCAACTGAATGTAAAGCAATGAAATGCAAACTGAAATACTGGATAGCTCAAATACTGACAATCATCTGAGAATGCAACATACGTATACTAAAACTGATGGCATTCAAACTCTGAAGCATAATTGTCTGGATTATCTGACTAGCAAGTATAAATTATGAGTACTAAAATTAATACATGCTAGGGTTACTAAACTCTGTACACTGACTATGCTAATTCTCCAAGAAACATGTAATGATTATCATACAAGTAATAGAATCTGAGTTGCAATGATTCCCTAAGGTTTAGAAACCCTAGATCTAAAGAACTAATGGAGAACTGAGGAACTGAACTAAATCTAGGGACTCAATGGGTGAAAGAAATCCACTAGTGAAATTTCACATACTTGGATGAGAATTTATGGAGAAATCCTTGGATTTTAGGAGTTGAGCTTGAAGAAGACCTTCTGCTTGTTCTTGAGAGAAACTGTCGCCTTTTTTCTCCTTTTCATTCTAAGTGTCTGATGATTTTAGGAGAATGGGTGATTTAGGTAGTTTTTGACTGATTAGTTAGGCTTAGATTAAGGAAAATATTGTAGCTTAGGCCTTAAAAGAGATAGGAAAGGTCCGAAATACCCTTGAAAAATTTAAAAAAAACTGTTGAAATTCGCGACTCAGGTTCCACGGACGGGTTTCACGGTCCGTGGATGCTTTCACGGCCCATAGAACCCTGTCGTGGTTCCTGGGCCCTTTTGTCAAACTGCGGGTCTGAGTTCCACGACTTGGGTTCACGACTCGTGGAACCATCCACGATTTTTGGAATTCTATCGTGGTTCCTGAGGGATTGATGACCCTCAGGTCTGAGTTCTACGAGACCATTCCACGACCCGTGGATCATTCCATGACTCGTGGAAATAGGTTGTGGTTCATAGGTACAGTTGTGTCTCAGGTCTGAGTTCCACGAGTGGAATCCATGACTCGTGGATCATTCCATGGTCTGTGATTCCGACTTGTGGTCGTGACCCCAACTTGGTTGGTCTCTGTCTGAGTTCCACGAGTCCAGTCCACGGCTCGTGGATCTGACTCGTGGAATGACTGATACTTGAAATTTTATTTCTTTCTAGTTTTCTGAGCTGAGTCTAGGCTTGGAAGTTCTGGGGTGTTACACCTATGCTGAAAACTCGGTACATCATTCAAAAATGAAGCACCTCGAGGTTGATCTTTACTTGGTTTGCAACCAATCACCTCGAGGTTAATCTTCGCTTTGTTCTCAACGAAGTATGCAATGGCCTAGTTCGAGTATCATATGTTCACTCCACTGATCGAATTGCAGATCCACTCACCAAACCATTGTCCAAGACAGCCTTCCAATGCATGCTTCCCTAAGTAAAGTGTTGTCTCTTCATATCTAACTTGGGGGGGAGGGGGGGGGGGGTTACAGTGCACGTGCTACTCAACCGTAGCTGTAAATTAGGATGAGAGATATATCTTCAGTTGATTAATTTAGGTGCCAATTTACTTTGTATATTATATATTTCAGTTAGGATTGTTCATGTATGTTTATCTGCTCTTATTTTCTAGGAGTTAGCTTAGAACAATCTATTTTGTTTGCTTTGTATATAAACTCTATTGGAGGCTCATTAATAAAATATACCATTTCATTTTGTTTGTTTTGTATATAAACTCTATTGGAGGCTTATTAATAAAATACATCATTTCATTCTGCTTCTCTGAACTTATAGAAAGGAGTTATAGTTTTAATTCGTACAACTAATACGAGACATGTATGTGGATCTATATGTAATTTACATGCGTCAATTAAATTTTCTAATGTTAACAATTACTAAGTATCTTTTTCACAAATAATTTTTACATATTTTTTTTGCAGATGTAATCTGCTAGACAACATATATGGATCGTATTTCTGCACAATTTTTACAAAATGCTACTATTAGGGAGTTTATTCTAACTTTGTTGTCAATGGAGATTAATTTTCTATTATTCATTGCTATTGCACATTATTAAATTGAAATCATTTTAAAGGACACGAACTTTTTGAGTTGGTGGGTAAGGCATTGATGCAAATGATTTTAGTAGGTTGTTAGTGGGAAAAGATATCCCCACTACTGCAGTGAAATTGAAAATTATGTTATGGTGGGGTTTCAAGTCAAAAGAGTAAAACCTTTCTCGGAGAAGAGAAAATCCTTTGATTAAAGAGTCTAATTCATGATAGGGAATTACATAACATTGATATACTAGTAGTTCAAGAGTAACAAAGGTTTTCCGATTCCGTGTCACTGCTGCGAATAAAAGCATTTTCCATAACCTGATTAAAAAAAAAGAAAGAAATGTTAAAACAGAGTAATTCTGGTCAACTATTGATCAAAATAAAACTATGTAAAACATTTTATTCATAAACTACTAATAAATTTTTTAATGCTCACTAAAATTCTTTCCACTATAAAAATAGCTAGCAATACCTCTATTATAATAGTTGGAAACCTACTTTGACCATAAATTGAAAAATGTCTTCCAGTATGAATTTTGACTACAAATTCCCCCAAAAATGGAATTAAATAAACTTACAAATATTAAATCTTAAATAATTTGAATTTCCTATTCCAACTTTGAATTATTCTAATTTCAACAATAACCCATCTAAATGTTGATATGTATGGACATTAAGAAATGCAATGTCAAATATACTTACTTGGATCACTGAAGGTAACAAGTCCAGTGCCTTTGAAGTCACAGTTCCAATAATTTCTTCCATGCATCTGGTAATAAGCATTCATAGCGTAGGATGCATGGGCGTAAATTTTATCAGGTTGAAAGCAGTCTCCATTTTCATCGATGTCCCTACAGTCCACACCGCCAGGTCCACAACAGAAATCCAACACCGCTTGTATCACCTTCTCATCTGCATGCGGCTTAGCCACACACCAAACTGAAGGTCCCCGCCTTAATGATGACACTACTTTCTCTCCAAATTTTTCATTACTGCAGAATTGACAACTCAAATCCACATCATAAACCTTTGAACCATCCCCATTGAAAATCCCAAAATTCCTCTCACTAGTTCCTCCTTGTTTCTTGTTTTCGTTGAATAAGGCAAACACAAAAACATCAATCCGATCTTTTGGGCTCATGGGGGTACCTTTATTTGTCTGAGCACGTTCAATTAATCGGGTATTATAGGTTCTAGCATTTTCAGTAGTTGCAGCTGCATTTCCCTTTGATGGCCATCCAGATTCTGACACGACAATTTGAATAGTCCGATTTCCAAAACCTAGTGCTTTGATTGCTGATCGGATTGCATCAATTTGTGCATCTAGCATATTATTGTACACGTAACTAGATTTAGGGTCACGTACCCCAGTCGCATTTCGCAGTAATGCATATTCTAAATTGACCATAGAGGGATTATCCCGGTAAGCAAAGTATGGGTACGCATTAACCATGAAGGGGGCACCTGTATCTGCTAAGAGCCCAACAATGGAAGTCATAATAGGAAGGAGGGTGGAGGCAAATGTAGAAGATGAAGGTGGAAAAGAAGAAGCAAGAACAGTCATGCTATGTGGCGTGGACACTTTGATTTTGCGGTCTAATCCGCATGATAGTAGAACTGAATGTAGATTTTGCATTGCTAGGAGTAAGGCATTATGGTCTAATTGATCATCATCTTCAGTTAAATACTCATTTCCTACTGCAATGGCGACGATGGAAGTGGCAGGAATGAAGGGCAAGATATGTGTGGCGAACCATCTATCGGCAGCGGACTGGGTGGCGCTTATGTTTGCGACATGAGAATTTTCAACAGCAACAATGAGGTCAATGCCAGTGTTGGAAAAGGCTTCAAGGATTGCAGGGTTGGTATCGTAGATCTTAACCTTGTCAAAGATGGTGGACTGAAGTAGCTGAGCCACTTTCTTTGGTGAGGGGAGGTTGCTTCCAATCGTCCCATAGTTTATTCCGACACCGTAAACATTGCAGCTAATAAGAGGGAGGAGAATGAGGACAATACTATAAAGGAGAGACATGGCTAGAGGTTGCGCTGATGGGGAGTGGAGTGTAGTTTAATTATGTATGAATCCACTGATGATACGATAAAATTACATGATTAATATCTATACTGTACGTGTCATGTGCCCTAGAGCAATTCGTCAAAGTGGTGGGTCATCTTGTATTCAAAATTGTTTTATTTGTCAAAGTGGTGGGTCATCTTGTATTCAGAAGTGCTTACATAATTATGAGTTTCCTAGGAGCTAAGCTGGATGGATTTGAAATCCTGCACCAAAATTGACAAAAAAGGCTCTGTATAAAGTCGATCTCACATTGAATCCCGTGCGGCTTTCTGCATCCAGCTAGCTAGTTGAAGTGACGACTGAATCTCTATTTAGAAGGCAGGTCCCGGCCAAGTTCCTCGGCTCATCTGAGTGAAAAAATCAGCAAATGGGCTAATAAAGGTAAATTAAATTATCACAGTATTTTGAATTTCATAATTGAACTATTCTGAGTGATAGTTTCATATCTAAACTATTACCCAATGATTAGCGAAACACTTCTAGACAAAATGTTTGTCTTCAATCATTTCTATACGTGTTTGACCATAAAATCTTCATTCACCTGACATATATAACGACTCTATTAGCTGACACGCTATTTTATTTATTTTTATATTTTTCAATTGTTTTTTTTACAACCCTAAACTCTATCCTTCTAAATCGGAGATATCGACGCCACAACTGAGATAAAATTTATAAATAAAAGAAAGAGTGTAGTACATACCATATGTGTTTCGCTAATCATTGGGTGATAGTTCAGGTAGAAAACTCACACTCAATAATTTATGTATAAACCTCAAAAAACTAAAATAATTTAAGTGTGTTTTTGACTCTTAACTCTCTAAATTACTCATATAAAAACACATACTAATAAACATTTTAATAGTACTAAACAATTAAGGAAAAAGAGAAGAAGAAAGATAGGAGTCGAAAACGTTGAAGGGGATGTGCGAGACTTGTTAAAATGAGTGAAGGAAGAGTGGAGGTGTGATTCTTTTTGTAGAAAAAACAAGGTGATGATGAAGTAAATAAACTTGCTAAGTTCCACACAAGAAGGCAGAGAAGAGGGACTTAGGGGAAAAAGTAAATACACTTGCTCAGTTCCACACAAGAAGACTCGAGAACAAGGCACCAACTGTTTAACCGAATAAATCCCAACCGTTGAGCTATAGTACTAGTAAATGTTTCTAAGGAGATTCAATTTGTGAATTATACACCGAAAAATCAACTTTGATATTGTATATACGGAGAAGGGCCTAAATTCTCATTCAAATATTGAAAATGGTCTAAATATACCTTTCTTTTATCTTTGGACTTTAAAATACCCTTTTCATCCACCTTTGAGTCTCTAAAATACTCTTCTCATCCACCTTTGAGTCCTATTTTACCTTTTCCCTTAACAAACCCTTTAGAAAAAATGATTAAGATTTTTATTTAATATGTAACAACATTTTATTTGTTGAAATTTTAGTTAATCAAAACCTATTAAAATTACAAACCTAATTTGAATCTCAAATTTAGCTCCCCTTCATTTCTTATCTCTCCATTTTTTTTCAAGTTCTTATTTAAATTAGAGACATATGTCATAAATTTAATTTAATGACTGAGATTTAGTAAATTAAAAATAAGTCTTAATTATAATTAAAATAATTAATTACTTTTATTTATTTACTCCAAAATATCAGGCAATCCCACAATTCTAGCCATTAAATTTATTTTTAATTATATTATTATTTATTTTATCAAATATTCAAATATCCGATTGCTATATTATCTACAATACAGAAAAAAAATTATACTAAATTTTAGTTATAATTTTTTTAAAGCGGGAGGACTTCTCTTCCAGCATTGAAATTTCTTTCCTACATCCAAAATAAGGCTAAAAGTAATTTGAGTGAAAAAATATAGTAGCAAGAAAATTAATGTAAAAATGATGCATGAAAAAATTTACTCAAGCCTCAAGGCAAGTGGGAATATTTTTTTTTATATTTAGGAAAAACATCTTGTACAACTAAAATTGTAAGATTAAAATAATATTTTAAAAGTAAATATATGAAAGTAATTAATTATTTTAATCATAATTAAGGTTTATTTATAATTTACTAAATCTCAGTCATTAAATTAAATCTATGACATATGTCTTTAATCTAAATAAGAACTTGAAAAAATGGAGAAATGAGAAATGAAGAGGAGCTAAATCTAGGATCCGAATTGGGTTTGTGAGTTAATAGGTTTTGATTAATTAAAATTTCAACAAATTAATTGTTACATATTAAATAAAAATTCTAATCATTTTTCCTAAAAGATTTGTTAAGGGAAAAGGCAAAATAGGGTCCAAAAGTGGATGAGAAGGGTATTTTAGAGCCCAAAGATGGATGAAAAGGGTATTTTAGAGCCCAAAGGTGGAAGGAGGGTATATTTGTATCATTTTCAATACTTGAAGTGTAATTTAGGCCCTTCTCCGTTGTATATATAATACTTCATCTGTTTTAATTTGTTTGACCTATTTTGACTTGACACAAAATTTTAAAAAGTAAAGAATACTTTTGAATCTTGTGATTAAAAATTAAATATATGTCAAATATACCAAAATACTCTTTAATCTTGTGGTCTTAAATATATCATGTAAAAAATTAAAATTAAAGAATTGCTAAAACAGAGACATTTCTTTATAAGGTACTAAAAAAACACAAATTAAAACAGAGAAAGTATAATATTTTTACTAAGGTCCTCTTGCATCCCCTAGATCTGCGCAGTACCAAATTTGTTGCTTTTTGCTATGAGAAATAGTATTAGATTATGAATCTCAACCCGATAAGATGACATGGAATTTTAAAAGACTGTCTGCCTAATTTGATGCATTTACTTTTATCCCATGACATGTCTAGAAATGAGGTATTACATGCAAAGAGCTTTAGCACGGAATGAGGTACTCCCTCCGTTTCATATTACTTAATTTCTATTAGCCTAATTCATTCCTTAAAAAAACTTTACTCAAAAATATATTTTATTAAATTAATCTTATTAATGATGCTTTGAAACTTTAAATTTACTTATTATTACTTTACGTAGTTATTTAATACTAAATGCAGTATGAGAAAAAAAGTCATATAATAAATCTTTTTTGATTTGCTAAAATGGACAAGTAAATTAAAATAATTATTTTTGATATAGGGGTCAAATAAAATAAAATGGGGGAGTACTATAGTAATATCACGATCCAAATGACCGTGAGTGGCACCCACACTAACGCCTCGGTGGATGAACCATGTCTTACCAACTTAACTCAATTAGTCATAATCAGTTCATTTTAGCAATAATAAAGCGATTCAAGGTATAATGATCAAGTTTTGACTAATCAATAAACGAATATGCAGAAATCTAACTATTACATCCCCAAGATTGGAAAGTCATCGTACAAAGGACTCTAGCTAAATCATGTCTAAGAATATCCAAGAACAACTAATAAGCAAAACACCATATGAAAGAGTAGACACATGTCATTAAGAAGATCTGTGTCAGCCTGGATAGGAATAGCTCACCCTCAGATCGATCAACTAGCGGCGCTAGATATGTGTCGAAGTTTCTGGAACACAGTCTGTACTCAAAAGAAAATGAAGGAGTAGCATCAGTATAAACACTATGTACTGATAGGTATCATAGATAAACAACAACAACATACCCAGTGTAGTCCCACAAGGTGGGGTCTGGGGAGGGTAGAATGTACGCAAACCGTACCTTTACCTCAAAGGTGAAGTAAAGAGGTTGTTACTGATAGACCTCCGGCTCAATACAAAATATAACCAAAAGGACATAATGAAAATATAAGAGATATAGGAGATAAAAAAAATAACAGATAGTCAAAGAACTAAACTACAACAAAAAAATACTACCATCGCACCACACGAAATACTAGAACGTGTTCGAAGCCAAAGAACAGGAAACACCAAGAAAAGTCCTACAACTACAAATAATGGTAATTAGACACTGCACTCTTACCTACTCATACGATGCCATCCTACCTACTACCCTTCTACCCTGATCCGCGTCCTCCACACCTTCCTATCTAAGGAATGTCCTCGGTAAGCTGCAGCTGTGCCATATCCTCTCCAATAACCTCTTTCCAAAAAAATTTGGTCTACCTCTACCCGTCTTGAACCAATCCACACCCAACCTCTCATACATCTGCACTGGAGCATTCGTGCATCTCCTTATCATATTCCTGAATCATCTCAACCTCACTTCCTGCATCTTGTCTTCCACCGATGCCACTCTCATCTTGCTTTGGATATCCTCATTCCTAATCCAATCTCTCCAAGTAAACTCGCACATCCAACGAAACATCCACATCTCTATCACCTTCATTTTTTGAATGTGAGAGTCTTTGATTGGCCAACACTCTTCTCCATACAATATAGCCAGATGAACCGCCACTCTGTAGAACTTGCCTTTCAGTTTAAGAGGCACCTTCTTATCACACAAGACGCCGAAAGCGAGCCTCCACTTCATCCACCCTGCACCAATATGATGGGTAACATCCTTGTCAATATCGCCATTTCTCTGGTTAATAGATCCAAGATACTTAAAGATACTAGTAGGTATCATAGGCCGACTCAATATAGTAGTAAATATATTTCATGAATCAATAAGGTAAGTAGACAAGTACATCAACACATAATCAAATTCAGATAACAAGTAGTCACATCAGCCAAGTAAATCACCCAAATTCAAGTAAAGGACATATAAGTCACCTAACAAATATAATAAATTAATATGAACTCTGCAAGTATAATACAACCACATCACAAAACATGGAATCATGTCCATACTGATCTTACAACTGTATAGCCTTTGTATCTCATCAGTCTCACTCTGTACCATATCTGAACTCACAATAATCACTCATTTGCACACACATGCTAAAGGGTTTTATTTCTTCCCAACTAGTCATGTCCTGCAGGAGACAACCTAGGGTCCATATACCGTACCAACATGGTATCCGCTCTATAACATATTCCCTCATCCGTAAGCTCACATCGAATTCGAACCACTCATCAACAGAATAGTATTTGTATTCTCAGTTCTCTCAATATATCTTAGTATGTTCTCAAAATAGTTATCAAGATAGTAATAACAAGTACACAAAAATAAAACAAGTGCATATCATAATCATGAGTCATTTACAGACAGGCTTCAAACAATTATCAACTTATTCAAACAAACATTGCCAAGCCAAATAATTATTCAACCACAGATTATGTTTGAAGATCAATCAGCATGCTTATCATTTCATAACACATACAAGAGACTAAATTAAGTCTAACTCTATATAAATCGTGACCTACCTCAATCAAAGAACCCAAATCAACTAAGCTAAATCGCATGAGCCTTTCTTTCATCAATGCCTGAAAACATTCAAAGTCTAAAATAAGTAATTATAAGAGTAATAAATCATATATTCCTTAAATACAAGCTTTTGAGAATTTAAACTCACTAATTCTTTCCTTGTTCAAGGTCTATAACATTACTCAAGGCTTAATTAACTACCAACTAGTCCCCCATATTTACATTATCTCAATTCAAGAACTTTCTACTCCAATTTCTCACTTTTAAGCAGTTTTTATGATAAAGGTCCTATTTTTAAGAAACTCAAGGTTCTTAATCACAACAATTCATGTTTAAGAACATTAAAATCATTCTAGGAAGTATTAATTTATAACTTAGATGCATTCTGGATAATTATTATATGTATCCATAGATTTTCTCATACTTTTCATGAGCCTAGAGTTCTAACACACAATTCCCCTATTACCTTCATTCTAACGATTCCAAAATGTTAACGGATTACTAAGTATAATAGATGGCCTCAAGAAGAAAATAGCCTTAGCCTTGAGAAAATCACCTCTCTAGGACTCTGGAATAAAGTTTTAGAGTTTATGAGATGAAACTCAAAATAAGTAAAGTAAAATAGGCATTTGCCTCCTGTTATTCACTGTGGCGGATGCTTTCTCGCTGCAACATACACTTTCTCGATGCAGCAGATCCTCTATGGCAAAGAAGGGCTTGCTATGGTTGTCCTAACTACTCACCTAGTTTTTCTATGGCAAGACTCTGATCGCTACAACAATTTCGCCACAACAGAAATCCCATCGTTGCAGCAATCCTTAACCAATAGCTCGAAAAAACTAAACTCTAGCCTCATTTCACAACACAATTTTATACTTAATATATAACAAAATAATCCTAATGTTTCAATCACTAAAAACACATGCTACAACTCACTCATACTCTCAAAATTTTCTATGGAGTTCTAGATCACTAGGTCAGCCCTATCAAAACTTAACACAATGAAACACAACACGAATCAAAATTAATCAAGATTTTTCAGTTTTAAACCACTCCACCCTTGAGATTTTATTAGCTCATCTCATTAGAAAAACTTCAATTGGGTACTTTGGCCCTAACCATCCTATAACAACTGGAAGGTTCATTACATCAGATACCAATTAAACAACCATTCATCCTGAATGAACAAGAAGGGAAATGAGGAAAGAATACTTGACTCAAAAAAGAGCTGGGAAAACTTGCTACGCATGTCTGATTTGGTCTCCCAACTGGCCTCCTCAATATGACAATTCTTTTTTTGGACCTTCACAGACATAATCTCTTTTAATCTCACCTTGTGGGCCTTACTATCTATGATATCCATAACTTTCTCTTCATACGAAAAATTTTCATCGAACATGATCGAATTCTAGTGGGTAATATAATTATCATCACCATGATATTTCTTTAGCATGAACACATAAAACACCGGGTGAACTCTCGACAAACCTGGAGGCAAAGTCAATTCATAGGCTATTTCTCTCACATGCTTAAGAACCTTAACGGGCGAATGATCCTCAGACTGAGCTTAACTTGCTTACCAAACCTCATCACACCCTTCATGAGTTAAACCTTGAGCAACACTTGATATTTTACCATAAATTCCATATCCATGACATTTTGATCTACTTACTCTTGTTGCCTACTCTGAGCTGCTAAGAGCTTTTCCAGAATGAATTTCACTTTCTCTAATGATTCCCTCGAAAGATCAGTACCCCAATGTCTCATCTCAAAAGCATCAAACCAACCAATGGGAGATTCACATATGCTCCCATACAATGCCTCAAACAGAGCCATGTCAATACTCGAGTGATAACTGTTATTATAAGCAAAATCTGTCAATTCTAGAAACTAGTCCCAATGACCATCAAATTCTATCACACACGCGTAAAACATGTCCATCAAAACCTAAATTGTTCTCTCACACTGCCCATCAGTATAAGGGTGAAAATTTATACTAAGGTCCAACATAGTAGTCAGTTCAGCCATTAATGCCCTCTAAAATTTAGAAGAAAACTACTTAACTCTATCTGATATAATGGAAACCAAAACTCCATCCAATCTAACAATCTCACGTATGTATAACTTGGCTAAGTTCTCTGCATTATGGGTCACCTGAATTGGGATGAAATGTGCAGACTTAGTCAACTTATCAATAATCACTCATATCAAATCAAACCTTCACAAGGTCTTTGGAGACCAACCACAAAGTCCATTGCTATCCTTTCACATTTTCATTCAGGAATGGACATTCTTTGAAGTGTCTCTCCAGGTATCTGGTGCTCATATTTACCTAGTGTTTGGCCATAGATTTCCAAATATTTTTGACAAATATTATTTGGGTGAAATTTCACTAAGTGTTTGGCCATAGTGTTTGGGAAATATATTTCACTTTTTTATGAAATATGATTTATACCTATAAGTTTTAAAAACTGTCAAAACTAACCAGCATTTGGTAATACATAATAAGATAGAAACGTCGATATAACAAGATTCATAACTTCCGTAACAAGTCAGTTGAATCTTCTTTGCAGCAAATAACAAGTAGTTAAGCAAGACTATTGTTCCTTTCAAAGATAAAAGTTGGTGTAAAATTTGAATAAATAGAGGGTGTTTTTATTAAAAATTTAGTGTAGAATTTAAATTTTTAAAAGCTCTCAAATAATGAGATTTGGCCTAAATACTGGTTTTTTCTAGTATTTGAGAATTTGAGTTATTTACATTTGCCAAATATTGGCAAATTGTATGGGTAAACACTATTTGTCAAAAAAAATTCTCATATTTTACTTGGGAAATCTATGCCAAATGGGTCCTTAACCTGCTGACAATTCAGACACTAGGCAACAAAATCAACAATGTCATGCTTTATCCTACCCTACCAATAATGATGTCTTAGATCACGATACATCTTGGTGGTGCCAGAATGTATAGAGTATCTCAAACTATGAACCTCTGTAAGGATAGTCTTAATCAGATCATCAACATGGGAACACACATTCCTTAATCCTCAATACACTTTCATCATCAATCATGTCCTCCTTGGCCATTCCCTGCAAGACCTTATCACAAATCTTTCTCAACTTAGCATCCTCAAACTGTTTGGCCTTAATCCACTTTAAAAACAAAGATTTTGCCTCAGCACAAGCCAAAACTCTACCAGACTCAGTTATATTAAGTCTCATAAAACTATTAGACAAATTTTGAATAACTCTAGCCAACGGATGCTTTGTAGCCTCCAAACAAGTCAGGCTACCTATAATCCTGTACATCATACTCAAAACTTTAGCTACCACATTCGCTTTACTCAGATGGTATAAGATGGTAATATCATAGTCCTTGAGCAGTTTCATTCATCTCCACTGCCTCAAGTTAAGATTCCTCTGTGTAAACATATGCTACAAACTGCGATGGTATGTAAACATCTCACAATGAACACCATAAAGATAGTGGCTTCAAATCTTAAGAGCAAACACCATTGCTGCCAATTCCACGTCATGCGCGAGATAACTGTCTAGAAGCATATGCAATGACTGTTTTATCCTACATTAAAACACACCCAAACCAGAACGTGAAGCATCACAATAAATAACAAAGTCCTTACTCTTCGCAGGTAATGCAAGGATGGGAGCCGTAGTCTATAAAGTCTTGAGATTTTAAAAGCTCTCCTCACACTCATCAGACCACTAAAATGGTTCATCTTTCTGAGTCAAACCAGTTAGCTGGAAAGCAATAGAAGTGAACTCTTTCACAAATTGGCAATAGTAACTAGCCAACATCTGCGAATCTCAATAACTGAAGTGGGCCTAGCCCAACTCTTAACTGCCTTTAATTTCTGCGGATCGACTACAATTCCCTTTTTCGAAACCACATATCCCAAGCAAGACACATATGTAAGCCAAAACTGACACTTAGAAAATTTAGCATATAACTGCTTCTCTTTCAACAACCCCAAGACAACTCTCAAATGGTTCTCATCTTCTCCCTTACTTTTTGAGTACACAAAAATGTCATCAATAAACACAAGTACAAGAATCCAAATAGGGATTCAAGATTTCATTCATCAAACACATAAAAGCAGCTGGGGCATTAGTAAGACCAAAAGACATCACCAAAAATTTATAATGCGCATACTTGGTCCAAAAAGTAGTCTTAGGCATATCCTCAGCCCGAATCTTCTACTGATAATACCCAGAACTCAAATCAATTTTAGAGAAGACGGATGCACCCTAAAGTTGATCAAACAAGTCATTTATGCGAGGAAAAGGTTAATTATGTCATATAGTTATTTTTTTCAGCTGATGATAGTCAATGCACATACACATACTCCCATCTTTCTTTTTCACAAACAACACAGGAGTACCCCACGAAGAGGCACTCAAACGAATAAACCCTTTACTAAGCAGGTGATGCAGTTGAACTTTCAATTCTCTCAACTCAGTCGGTGCTATTAGATATGGTAAAATAGAAATAGGATGAGTCCCAGGCTCTAAATCAATGCATAAGTCAATATCACGGTCTGGTGGCATGTCAGGTAAATTCATTGGAAACACTTTCAAGAATTCACAAACTACAGGAACTGACCCTATAGATGGAACCTCTGCACTCGTATCCCGAAGATGCACCAAAAATGCCAAACACCCCCTCTCTGTCAGTTTTTTGGCACGGATAAAGAATATAATCTTTTTAGGAACAAGGCTACATTCACCCTTTCACTCGAGTCTAGACATATCGGGAAATTCTATGGAAACAATTTTAGCATTACAATCTAGAATCGCATGATAGGACGACAACCAGCTCATACCTAAAATAACATCACAATCCATAATATCCAGAATCACTAAGTATACTCAGGTTTTATACTCCATGAATGTAAAAAAACAAGAATGATAGACTCTATCTATTGTCACATAATCAACAACAGAGGTAGAAACATGAACAAGAACATTAAGTAAATCACATATCATGTCTAATCCCACAACAAAATAGGTAGACACATTAGATAAGGTAGAACCAAGATTGAATAAGGTTGCAGCCATCCGGTCACAGACTAAAATAGTACTTTTGATCACTGTGTCAGATGACTTAGCCTTGGGTCTGCCCAGGGAAGCATAGAAATGAGTCTGACCACCTACTTGTGCTTCACCCCTACCAAACTAAGTACCACCTCTACCAACATGTTCATTTCCTCGATTAGGCTGGGTACCATCTCTACCTACTGCGTGGACACCATACCCACCCTAAAGATGATCTCTACCATGAGCACACCTCCCCTACCTGCTGTAGCCAGGGCTTGGGGAACCCGCTGCTAAGCTAACTGGACGCTCTGCTTAAACCTGGGACACTACCTCCAAATGTGTCCAACCTCACCGCAATCATAACATGCCTTCTCTAAAGTAAGCCGCTGAACTAAAGACGAAGAAGTAACATAACCACTATGATCTGAAGAAGGCTGGTAGGGCCCCTGGCAGACCACCAGTTGCCACCTGCATGGCTGACTCAACGGGGCATCCAGAATACTCCTATGAAACTAGGCTATCATGACCCGAACCTGCCGCGATTGGCACCCACACTAATCCTCCAGTGGGAGAACCAAAAAACCTAAACCCAACTCTCAGATTTAAACCAATTCAAAAGAAAATAGATAAACATTTCTCTTAAGTCATAAATGAATCAAAGTTCATATTTATAATAAAAGAATCAGCGAAAAATAGTCAACTAAAATATCCTTAGAAACTGAAAGTCATCATCCAGAACTCTAAACTAACATAGTTTAAGAATCCAGTAATCACTAAAAGCAGTAAGATAAGAGAGTTCCATTTTTCAGAATAAGGACAACTACTGGTGGAGGATCCATGGCAGCATGAAAAGTAGTGATCACCCTTGGATCTGCAGTAAATCTCCCTACTCTAGCCGAGGTCGCATCTCATCCATTGGAATACGGTATGCACTTAATAAAAGAAGAACACTAGATAGTATTAGTACAACACACTATGTACAAATAAGTATCATAGGCCGACCCAACAACATAGCACGAAAGTAGCAAAACATATAACACGTAAAAGGACATCAACACTTAGCACATAATCAGCCAACAAATAGTATTTTCAAGTCAATTCAACAACAATAATCTTAAGTTCACAATCCACAGAATATCATCATAAGAGGGAAAAAGAGTAATCACTCTCAACAACCATTTCACATATCACCATGTCTATCAATCTCTGCTCATATCGCCCATATCTCTCGTCTCTCCTCATTTCTCAGCCAACTCGCTATAGAAAATAGTACGATAATACAAAGCAAGGTAAGAGAGTGTACACACATGCTATGGTCTTATTTCACCCACTAGTCATGACCTGCAGGGGGCCCTAGGTGTCCATGTAGCATACCAGCGTGGTATCTGCTCTATATCAAATGTACCAACAACAATATCTATATAACTAGGCTCTCAGAGCCATATTCTCATGAAGACACTTCGTGTCCAAGACACTATTTACACTTAGCCATTTCAGTTCACTTATCACTTCCTGTTCATTTAGCCTATTTATACAAGCAAAACAGGGAAAACATATATAATATACCCATGTCCAAAGACCAATCAAAGGTTATATAATTTCACCACAAATATGAAATAAGGTGAGTCTTAACTCCAATTCAAACCATAACCTACCTCGAGTAAAGATATAGCACCCACAAGCTAATCCACCACTACCTTGTCCTTTCTTAACTCTCTAAAATGAAGAAGATCGAACAATAGCAATAATATAGCATTAACTAACCAATTACCCTTCATTTCAGGCTTTGAGAATCAAAACCAGTAATTGTATTCACTAAACGAGGTTACTAGCATTCTCCAAGGGTTAATTAATTACTAATTAGACCCATTACATGCATAGGATCAAGAACCCTAGGTTTCTAATCAAGTTCATATCTTTCCACTATTTTTATGCCTAAAGGTCTCACCTTTATGAAATCTCAGGTTCCCCACTAGCCTTAATCAAGTTAAGAACTAATAATTTCATGATAGAACTCATTAAAACACAACTTAAGATCAATTCTAAGTAATTTTACATCTACCCATAGGGTTTTTCCCCAAGTTCATGCTCCTAGATCTTAATTACAAAAAATCCACCATTAGTCCTTTCCCCCCAAGGTTTAAGGAAGGTACTTAGAGCCTGTTGGGCCTAGCAGTTGGGAGGCCAAAAGTGCTTTTTTTGAGAAAAAAATATTTTTTGGGTAAAATAGGGTGTTTGGCTAATTAGTAAAACTGTTTTTAAATAGAAGCAAAAGCAGTTTTTCTGCTGTTGGGAAGGGCAAATAATTTGTGCAGAACCAGAAAATTATTTTTATAAAGACAAAACTATCCTTATCATTTATATATTTTTACCAGTATATCCCTTGTTAATTAATAACATATCTCATAAGTTTGATTAAGTTTTATTTAAAAAAATTATTCTTCATTTTTACACCATAAATTTTTTATTTTATTTTGCATTTTGTATATTATTATTTAATATTTTATATATATTATTTTATGTTTCTATGAGGTAAGCATTGAAAATTCTAGTGAACCCAAAAAAAAGGTAACAAGAAAATAATTTTTTGTTATTTTGATTTACTTTTGTAGGTAAAGATGATAACAAAATAAAAAATAATAAATGTCAATATTATTTAATATCACCAATTAGATGTTCTTAGATTATTTATGCAACTAACAAAATACTATATTATCTTATAAAATGAGAGTGTATGTGTTGAAAAATTACTTATTCGTATACCATCAACACAAACAAGAAATTAATATGATTTTCTTAGTGTTTTTTATAATTACATTTCATAAAACTATAATAAAATTGCAACTTAATAAGATCAAGATATTAAATTTCAAAAAATGTTTTGCTTGATGATTTTAGTATATTAAATTATTATATTAAAATTATATCAATATTTAATATTTTTTATATATCTATGTATAATATTGATTGAAAAATTGTAAATATGCACTTTTTAATTAAAGAAAAATAAAAACTTAATTAAAAAATTTATAATAGATATTTAAAATAATTTCTCTAGATAAAATAATCTTAATAGTAAAAGAACACCTGTACTTTTTCATAATTTGTTTCTCAAAAGCACTTTTTAAAAAGATTAGCCAAACAATATGTTTATCAAAAGCACTTTTCAAATTAATTAGCGAAACACAATCTGCTTTTTTTCAAAAGCACTTTTCTGAAAAGCTATTTTATAAATGTGCTTCTCAAAATAAGTAGTTTTTAGCCGCTAGGCCACTCTTCAGAGTTTCAGGAGGTGTTTTTGGAGAATTTGCCTGGCATGCCTCCGGATAGAGACATTGACTTTTGTATAGACTTGGAGCCGAACACTCGCCCAATTTCTATTCCTCCTTATCATATGGCTCCGACAGAGTTGAGAAAACTTAAGACTCAGTTGCAGTAACACTTAGATAAAGGCTTTATTCGTCCCAGTGCTTCACCTTGGGGTGCTCTAGTGTTATTTGTGAAAAAAGAAAGACGGTAGTATGAGGATGTGTATAGACTACAGGCAACTGAACAAGGTCACCATCTGAAACAAGTATCCTTTACCTCGCATAGATGGCCTCTTTGACCAGTTGAAGGGTACTTCCGTGTTTTCAAAAATTTACTTAAGGTCAGGGTATCATCAGTTAAAAATTAGTTCTGAGGACATCCCTAAGACGGCATTTCAGACACGGTATGGGCATTATGAGTTCCTGGTGATATCGTTTAGGTTGACCAATGAACTGACAATATTCATGAGTTTGATGAATGAGGTATTCAAATCGTATCTAGATTTTTTTGTCATTGTGTTTATAGATGACATTCTGATTTACTCCAAGAGTAGGGAGGAGCATGATGAGCATCTTCATATTGTTTTGGATATTTTGAGACATCAGAAATTATATGCCTAGTTTTCTAAGTGTGAATTTTGGTTGACTTCAGTCGCCTCTTTAGGAAATATGGTGTCAAAAAAAAGGGTGATGGTGGATCCCCAAAAGATTGAGGAAGTTAAGAGTTGGGTCTGGCTTAGCTCTGTGACTGAGGTTAGGAGTTTTGTGGGTCTTGCGGGCTACTACCTCAGGTTCACCAAGGACTTTGCGTCCATCGCTACTCACTTAACGAGATTGACTCAGAAAGAGGTACCGATTGTATGGTCTGACAAGTGTAAGGAGAGCTTCCAAAATCTCCAGACGCTTCTCACCACAACTCCCATCTTATCATTGCCGATTGAAGGTAAGGATTTCATTGTGTATTGTGATGCTTCACATTCGAGTTTGGGTGATGTGTTGATGCGGGACAGGGATAACTTATGCTTCAAGGCAGTTGAAGCCCCATGAGAAGAACTACCCAACCCACGACTTGGAGTTGGTAGCAGTGGTTTTTGTAATAAAGATTTAGAGACACTACCTTTATGGTGTCAAGTGTGAGGTGTTCACGGACCATCACAGACTGCAACATGTGTTTACACAAAAAGACTTAAATATGAGACATAGGAGGTGGATGAAGTTGTTGAAGGAGTATGATGTGACCATGCAGTATCATCCGGCCAAGGCTAATGTGGTGGCAGACGTATTGATCCAGAAGGCGGTTAGCATGGGTAGTTTGGCTTATTTGGGGGTGTCCAAACGACCATTATTTTAGGAGATTCGGGCTATAGAATCTAAATTCATGCAATTGGGAATCTCAGAACAGGGTGGGTTATTGGCCAATATTGAGGTCAAACCTACGTTTATAGAGGAAATAAAATCCAAACTATTTCAGGATACACAGTTGGACAAGCTTTTCTCACAATACTGGAGTTGTAGTCAATCGAGTCTTCAATTCCTGAAAACTTTTCTCACAAGAGTTGGACCACTAAAACTTAACCTTTTTCTGAGTCAATCGGGTCAAAGGGAAAGCAAGGGGGGAAAACCCCTCCACAAATCTCCTATAGTAACTAGCCAAACCCAAGAAGATTCTAATATCAGACGGAGAAGTGGGTCTAGGCCAGTTCTTTACCGCCTCGATCTTTTGAGAATTAACCCGAATACCACCTTTAGTCACAATATGACCCAGAAAAACAACAGACTGCATCCAAAACTCGCACTTGCTAAACTTAGCAAACAACTGTCTATCCTTGAGAGTTTGCAACACAACCCTCAAGTGATCCGCATGCTCCTCATCACTTCGAGAGTAGATGAGGATATCATCAATGAAAACAATCACAAACATATCCAAATACTTCTTGAACACACGGTTCATCAAATCCATAAAAGATGCAGGAGCATTCATTAGACCAAAAGACATAACAACAAACTCATAGTGACCATACCGAGTCCTGAAGGCTATCTTCGGGATATCACATTCCTGAACTCGAAACTGATGATAACCGGATCTAAGGTCGATTTTGGAGAAGAAACTAGCACCCTGAAGCTGATCGAACAAGTCATCGATCCTAGAAATGTGATACTTATTCTTGATTGTGACCTTGTTCAATTGACGGTAATCAATACACATTCTAAGAGATCCATCCTTCTTCCGAACAAACAAAACTGGGGAACCCCAAGGAGAAATACTAGGCCTGATGAAACCCTTATCAAGCAAGTCTTTCAGTTGATCTTTCAATTCCTTGAGTTCCGCGGGGGCCATTCTATAGAGAGGAATAGAGATAGGATTCGTATCCAGAAGAAAATCTATCCCAAAGTCAATTTCCCGCTCGGGAGGGACTACGAGCAAATTATCGGGGAACACTTCTAGGAATTCATTCACAATAGGAACAAACTGAATAGTCGGGGTCTCGGACTCCGTGTCCATAAACTGAACTATATGATAGACATAACCCTTAGAAATCATCTTTATAGCCTTAAGATAAGATATGAAATGACCCTTCGAAGAAGAGGGACTACCTTGCCATTCTAGGACAGGTTCATTAGGAAACTTGAAACTAACCACACGAGTGCGGCAATCAACTTAGGCATAACATGTATACAACCAATCATACCGAGAATGACATCAAAATCAGTCATCTCCAACTCTACTAAATCTGCTGAAGTGACTCTATGAAGGACTAAGATAGGGATATTTCGATAGACTCTTTCGGCTAGGACTGACTCACCAACAAGAGTAGAAACATGAAAGGCTTCTAAAAGCAATTAGGGATGAATCTCGATTTTACAAGCCACATAAGGGGTTACAAAAGATAAGGATGCACCAAGATCCAACAAGGCATACACATCAAGAGAGAAGAATTTTAACATACCGGTAACCACATCTGGAGAACTCTCCTGATCCTGGCTGGAGGACATGGCAGAAAGATGGTTCTGGCATTGACCACTAGAACTAGAAGCTACGCCCTGCGAGGCTGGTCTACCACATGAAGCTGCTGGGGTAGACTGAGTCCTACCACCTCCCTGCTCCTTCTTAGCTAAAGGGAAATCTCTAACACGGTGTTTGGTCTGACCACACCCAAAACAACCCTCTTTACCATCCAAACACTCACCGGGGTGAGTCTTCCCACACTTAACACAAGATGGGTAGGAAGATACCTTAGTGACACTACCCTGAGACTGAGAATAGGAACTAAAACCCCTACCACCCTGATCATGACGAGGCTTCTGAGCTTGGGTAGGAGCACTAGCATAAGAGTGAACAGGACCTGATGACTTCTTCTGGAAAGAAGAGCGATGTCCACCTACGGACCTGTGATGACCAAAACCTGATCCCTCAGATCTACCCCTCTTGTTTTCCATATCCATCTCCTTAAGTTTATCACCCTCGATCTGATGGGCATGAGTCATGAGACGAGAGATGTTCATGTTACTCAACAACAAGGCAAACCTACACTCCTTCTTCACTATATCGGAAACACCATAGATGAACATGCTCATTTGATCATGCGGGTCCGCTACCATGGAGGGAGCATACCTAGACAACTGAGTGAACTTCAAACTATACTCTTGCACCGACATCTAACCTTGTCTTAAGTTCACAAATTCCTCCACTTTCACTTGCCTCAACTCACGGGGAAAGAACCTATCAAGAAAGGCTCTCTCAAAACACTCTCAAGTCATGGGGATCGCATCCCTCACCCTAGCCTCATTCTATTGCATGAACCAAATATGAGCCACATCCTTGAGTTGGTAGGATGCAAGCTCAACACAATCAACACCTGCTACTTGCATAACCTCAAAGATCTTCTTCACTTCATCAATAAAGTTAAGCGGGTCATCACTCACTTTGGAACCCCAAAACGCTAGCGGGTTCATATGGATAAAGTCACGAACTCGGGCCACTACCCCACCTAGAAGATGAGCGAGGGCAGGAGCTTGTTAATTTGCCAAAGTCTGAGCTAGTAGGTGAATAGCATTCCTAAACTTATCATTCGTGTCATTGGGAACCGGAACTTGAGAAGTGGTATTTCGAGCGGCTCGGGGAGGCATAACACGTCGAGGAGGCATAATCTGAAACGCATAAGATAATGATTAAAGGAATATTAGACTTAAGCTCTATCATACGATGTGATCATAAAAGAAGTGAAGTTTTTCTAAGACATCTCATAGCTTCCCTCTCATATGTGTGGCGCGCTTCACACACATGAAAAAGACTCTACTCGATGCGGCTTTCAGACATCCTAGGACCCTTGAACCTGAGGCTCTGATACCAAGTTTGTCACGCCTTAGACGTAACACGTGACTCGACCCTTGGCCATAGCATTCTCAAGCATAACAAAAGATAAGCGGAAGCATAATACGAAAATTCAATAAGGGAACATGATTAAGGGTCTAAGAGCCACATAACATACAATATCCAAAAAGGAAACTTGAATACAAACTATGTTTGAAAGCCTCTAGTCATAACATAAAGAGTTGCTAGGATAAGACCCTAGCTAACTCAGAGTATAGAAGTAAAGCTAACATAAGGAAAAGTATAACTAGTCCTCGAACCATGAGGACTCACCACAGCTGACTAAGGAAGTGTCCTGAGACTCTAGCCACGAAGCTGAGAAGGGGTACCTGAATCTGCATCATCAAAGGATGCAGTGTAATATGTGTTAGTACTATGAAATGTACTAAGTATGTGAGCAATGCATGATCATGAAGAAAACATGCTAAATATACTCAAATAACTAAAATTATGCTTTTAAAATAAACTGAACGCAAAGACTCTAATACTTTCCATAAGCTAAAACATAATCATAAGTAATAAGTTTGAAATCTGAATAAGTGTCAAATGCAAGTTTTAAAAGAATAAACTATTTTCTGTGGGAGGTTCTCTAACCGACATAGACCATGTGAACTACATGGAATCCGATGTATCCTCCCTATCGAAAGGACCCAATATACCTTGCCAGGGTATAAAGGCATTACTTTGGCATGATCACTAAAAATGATTCCCAACAGAGGGGACTTAAGACCTATGGGGGCACGTAGTTCTGGGACCTTTTGGGTACTCTCACCCTGTCCAACTCGGTGCTAATACTACTCCCAAAAATATACATATAGCTCATATCATACTGGGCATATCTGATGCCAAATCTGTTTGAAAAGCATAAGGGTATATCTGATACCATGGAATTCACTTAGCTTAGGTGGACATATCTAGATGCCAAACCTTTCTTAAAACATAGGGACATATCTGATGTCCAAATCTTTCATAAAACATAGGGACATATCTGATGTCCAAACACTGTTGGAAATGCATAAGGACATATCTGATGTCGTGCAATTCACAAGTCATGAATCTTAAAGCTTTGCAAGACCATAATTAAAAATATACTTTTCTTGCTAAATTCATACTTAAAAAATTAGTCATGCAATTTAACAAATACATAGAGGCCATGATATCTAATCATGCCAACTTTCTCTTGAAAACATGTAAATTCATAGTTTCATGCTAGAAATCAACATTCATGCTTGGGCTTTTAAAACCAATGAGAGAATCATAATCAAATCATGAGTAATCAAGTGGAAATCATGAATTTAAACATAGAGACTGATTTCATAAACTTTTCCCAATTTTAGATCAAAACCCTAATTTCATAACTTCATACTTCAAGATAAGAGTTGGGGAATTTGGTCACAAGGGTGAAAGGAACCCATTGTTAAAAACCCACATACCTTAGTGGAAGATTACCCACTTGATTGGAAAAGAATTAGGAGACTTGACTTGGAGCTTTGAAGTCTTGAGCTTGAGAGCAATTTTCCTCTTTGAGTAAAGAATGATGAACTTAAGAGGGACTTAGGGTAATATGGGTGAAAACCCTTCTAAAAGTAGTCAAAACGACTTCACTTAATACATAATAGGATGGAAAATGACCAAAATACCCCTAGGAATTAATTGGGAAAAAGCTGGAAATTGGTCAACTTTCAGTGACCACGACTGAGTCTACGAGTCATGGTTTGGATGATAGTTCGTTGTCTGGAGTCGTAGAACTCAGCTGGGAATTTCAAGTTGCAGCTTCACTTCTACGGGTCAACAAGACGGACCAGTAAAAGTGATGACGAGTCGCCAAATAGAGTCGTCGTTCACAGGGGGCTGGGCTGACTTGGTCAAACCATGACTTAAGACTATGACTCGTTGTTCGAATGATGAGTCGTAGACTTGACTCGTAGTTCCTGAAGGGGACTTAAGAAAATGTAAATCCTCTGAATACATTCCACAAGTTAACAGGACGGACCCGTCGTTTGAACGATGAGTCATTGTTTGGACTCGTGGTTTCTGGGAACACTTTAACAGTTCTCAGGTCTAGTTCCACGAGTGGAACTATGACTCATAGAATGAACTACGGTCCTTCGAACCCACTCGTGGTTCTTATACCAGAGGCTAAATCAATATAAGGCAATCCCACGAATCCATTCCATGAGTCGTGGTTCAAACCATGATCCGTGGTTTGGACCCGTAGTCCTTGGAACTTTGAAAATTTCTGAAGTTTTTATCTTGGATAGCTGGATACTTGTACGAGGTGTTACAATCCGGTTGAGGAAGGCACTTGGAAAACCGAGAAAGACATGCGGGACAAGTACCCTCACTTGTTTGAGGATTCAGGTACTACACATTCTCTCTTTTAAATCATCTTTTTCAGGTTGATCGTTCAGGGAAAACGATGGGTAAATTGGTATCTATTATAATGACTTGGTCCATCATTATGTGTAACCCTTTCGTGCCAAGTTTTGGGTTAGAAAACTTTTGGGTTGGGAAGTTGAAAATTTTAGGCTAGGCTAGTATCAGATGGTTTTTGAGCGAGGTATGGTCTAGGGAAATCTGAGTAAGGATTGGGTAATGTATCTTTATTGAGCTAGTTTTTATATTATCTAAGACATTAAGGAGTCCAATGGACTTTTCATAAATAAATTCGGGTGAGTAGAACTCCCGGTATAAAGGTTGACGTGAATGGGTTATTTTGGAACGTCAAATTTAAGGTGTGTTATAAAATGGGCACTTTTGGGGGATTTTTTTAGGTTCTATCCTATGTCAATTATTATAACATTTGACACAGTGCTACAACAACTACCACTATCGCAGAAGTCAATATCGATCAGCACCGCCATAGCGGTCGGTTCCTCTACAGCGGTGCTATTATAGCGGTGAATGGACCGCTATAGCAGAATAAGTCAGGATTAATGCAGAAATTTCCCCAAAAATGTTTAGAATTTCTGAAGAATGTCTTGGGGAAGGGTTAAGGCACTTTTGGAAATTTCAAGATAGTTTTCCACCAAAATTTCGTCCTAAGGTAATGACCGGGTCCGTCGTTATGTTAATTTTTCTTGATTTTTTAAATTTAGGGAAAATGATTAAAAAGTCATTCAGGGTAAGTAGGGTGACGTCATGGAAAATTTCTGATTTTCGAAAATAATCTGGGCTGACGTAACTCTGCTATAGCGGTAATTATTTTGCTATAGCAGAATCGCTGTAGCGGAGGGACAGACCTCTATAGCAGAGCTACGGGAGGCAGTAGCCTATGATGAGATTTTATTAGAAAGTCTCTTCTCCTCAGTTAGAAAACATACGAGGGTTCCTCCAAAAACCCTCCCATGCTGCTCCAAGGCTGGGGAATCATGAGAAGGAGGGGTTATGGCTGAAGGGACGCGGAACAGCGGATGCCAGGACCATCGTTCAGCCGGGAACGCCTTCACGGAGCCAGAAATGCACCGTTATAGCTTCTTGGTATCCAGGTAGGCTAGGTTTTCATTAGTAGTTAGACCTGTTTACTTTCTGTGCTATTGTATAGTGGAAATGGAGAATCCATGTTTTAGGCCTCCGGGCATGGAGTCTGGCGGATTCGGGATCGGTTATACTGATTCTAGGATGTATGGAGTAAATGGCTGGTCTTGTGAATTGTATAATGTGGTTATATTATTTATCTTGGCATGATAAAATGATAGGTTAAGGGACTGGTATGTCGGAAAGGTTCGACGTACCGGGAAAGCGCTTGGGAGCTACAGGAAATAGGAATGGAAAACTCCTAGGTGGGGTTTCAGGGATGTATATGGCTTGAGGTGTAGTGGCGGTCTTGATAAGGGTTAGAGAAGGGAAATAGTGTGGCTGTTTATATATATATTTAATAGAGGAATCACTCGTTGCATGTTTAAAAAGGGGCCGAACCGGGTTAGTCTACGGACGAGATTTGACGGTTCACTGGTTGCTCAAATATGGGGTAGGTGATGGCTTACGATTCCTGTGAATGTTGTATAATTTTGTACTCTTATATAAGTGTTTGTATGAATTACACTGCTTAGGGAAGTTGTGTAGAATGTTTAAGGTTCTTGTTTTACAGTCTGTGAGTTGAACGGTGTGTTTACTTATTGGTTTACAAGTTGTTTGTTCATCTATTTGACTATGGATTATTGACATTCGGTTGGCTCGGGTACCACACCTGGCATGGAAATACTAATGGTTGGCTCGGTTACCACAACTGGTATAGAAATACTAATGGTTGGCTCGGGTACCACGCTTGGTATGGGGATACTAAAGGTTGGCTTGGGTACCACGCCTGGTACGGGTTTATTTTACTGCATCATTGCATTTATATTGTTGTGTTGCACTGACTTATATTGGTTCCGTGAGTGCACCGGGTTGTTTATTGAAATGTGTTACTTGTTTGGTGGTCCTTGAGTGACCGAGAAATTCTGTTATATCGTTGAGTTGGTCTTGGATTATGCCAGGTTGTTCATTGACACTTAGGTGTTGTCTAGAGGGGATCCCGGGGTGTGTCTGGACTATGAAAAAGAGGAGGATATATATATATATATATATTATCTTCATTGAGTGTGTCTTTATCAGTCGGGTATTATTTGTGGTAATCAAGCTAAGGGTTAGTCTTGGTGTAGACCAGGGTAGCCTGTTGCGCACTTAGGTGTGGTTGGAGGGTTCGGGTTACGTGTTTTAAGAAGAAATTTAGATGTAACTTTAACATTGTCAATAAATTTAGCAAGGGTTGCTAGGGGGATCTCATGTGGTGGTTAGAGTGGGAGGGAGACTGTGAGTCTGGGGTTGTTGTTTCTGGTTGTCGCGGACATGTTGGAGTATTGTCCTAGAGGTCTGTGAAGGGGTTGAATACTGGTAAGTAATGCTACGGGTACAAGTGGTTGGGTTGGGCAGTTAGCCGGGTTAAGTCTGAATGTTTAGTCAGAGCAGTTGACTTGTGTAAGGGAAGGGCAGTCCAGGCATGGGCATGGACTTTGGTCAAGGTTAATGTGACTTGGGAAGTCTAGGGTTTGGTGACTTGGGGAGTCTAAGGTTAGTGTTACTCGGAAGTCTTGAGGATGACGGAGTTGGCAGCGGAAGAATGTTGGAGGATGGGAATCCAGTCCTATTATTTACAGTCATGTTTTTCCCTGTTCTTCTTATATGATGGTAGGAGTAGATTCGGGTCGACCGATGATGCCTACCAGTACGTGTGTTTGTACTGACTCTACTCTTGCTATACCTTTTTGGGTATAGTCTGGTTGCAGGTTGGTGATGTTTCATAGGTTCGCAGCGATAAGGATCTCCAGCAGCTTCTGTCCTTGATACCATGGCCGAAGTTGTGTCTTTTCCCTTCCTGCTATCATCTTGTAGTAGCTCTTGTACCTGTTTAGACTAGTTTCCTAGGGAGGGTCTTTTTAAGGATTGTTAATGTTTTACGCAAATTCTTTGAGACGTTATTTTTCTAAACTATTTGTAAGAAAGAATTTCTCATGTACGAAATTGACTTATTCTAATGGGTTATTGAAATTTCCGCAATGTTACCTGTTGAACTGGTGGTGAGGATTCGTTTATCTAGGGAGTTAGAGTAGGTGCTCACACGACCCTGTAGGTTGGGTCGTGATAGGTAAGGATTTTGCTCCCCTAACTTAGTACTATGTTTCCTACGTAGTAGAATTATTATCTACGGGATTGGGAGAAGATTTGGGTTGACCTAAGGATGTAAAAACTGAGGAAAAAAAGGGATTCTAGGTGGTGTAATTCTTGGGTTGTGTTTATTATCGCTTATGCATGTTAAAAACACCAGTGTTCGCTAAATATAATCGTAAAAATGGTAGATTAGGGTGAATTAATGGTGGGAAAGCCCGGGAATGGGTGGAATGACTATGGGTTGGCCTGGTGATTAGGATTTTTGCGTAATTTGGATAACTTTAGGCCATTGGACTGATTTTAGTTTATTATGTACTTAGTTTTAGACCAAGAGCAAGTGGAAGCTTCCGAAAATTGGAAGTCTCCGGTCCAGTAAAGTTACAGGCTATTCGAGGTAGGTGATGGTTATTGTCTTGCCAAATGCATTGTATATACATATAACTATAGCTTAGTAATGTGTGTGTTTTCATGCCTAGGTGTCATGACCTAACTACCGGGCCATGCGGGCACCTACTCTAATCCACCTAGATAGGAGAACCCTTACCACCCGATCCAACAGGTAATGCAAAAAATAAAGCAAAACCATAAAATAACCTCCTTTTTAACTAAGGAAAATGTTTACAACTTTTTTTTCAGGAAAATCCTTTACAACATTTGAATATAACCCTCCCTAGGATCTAGTCTAAGCAGGTACAAGAGCTACTATAGAGAAGTACTAGTAAATAAAAAGAAGACACAACTTCCACCATGGAATCGAAGAGTAGAAGCTGTTGGAGATCACCAATGTCATGTACCTATGAAATATCACTGATCCTACAACTAGACTATACCCAAAAAGGTATAGCAATAGTAGTATCAGTACAAACAAAACGTATTGGTAGGCATCATCAGTCGACCCGAATCCACCGCATACCATCATATAAGAAATAAAGAGAAAATATGCAGTAAGTTACAAGGATCCAGTTTCTCATAATTCACCTTTGCCCTCTATGATATTAACACTAAGAACTCATACGTTCCATCCCAAGCCTCCTTACCTCATTCCGCTGCCAACTCCATCATTAACAGGAATTTCCCCTTCTATCCTGGTCAAGCCAAATGGTCACACATAACACTAGGACTTCCCAAGTCACACTTAATACTAGGACTTTCCAAGTCATACTTAACACTAGGACTTTACAAGTCACACTTAACACTAGGACTACCTTACCAATTCAATCTCGTAGTTTACATTACTAA
This sequence comes from Jaltomata sinuosa, assembly GCA_003996215.1. Classification (NCBI taxonomy): domain Eukaryota; kingdom Viridiplantae; phylum Streptophyta; class Magnoliopsida; order Solanales; family Solanaceae; genus Jaltomata; species Jaltomata sinuosa. Next base: position 101,088 of record QJPP01000251.1, on the reverse strand, counting down.
CTAACCCTGTTAGTAAGTTGTTCAGCCTAGCTTAAGATCCTAACTCAACAATCTTGACCCTATGCCCACAATAATGGACTACCTGTGAGTTTCTGCGTATTCAACCTCCCAAGGTTCCTTATCCTTGACATCCTGCCGATTCAGGCACTCACAGAATACTAGCATTGTTTCACTAAATTAGTCAAACCTGACTACCTAGGAACCGTAGTCCCTCCAAACTCACCCATTTTGGACTCATCAAGCAATACACCACAAAACCTCTAGTCTTGTACCCAACTAGCCTAGACATCACCGTTAGCCGGTATGTCACTCATGTCAAAAATGGGAAATCTGAGTGTATGCTACTAATAGAAAACTACCAGACAACATAAAACAACCAAGTCTATATGACTATAAATAAGACCCCCAGTCAACACCCGAACTCAAAAACCATATAAGTCATGACCAACTACTCAAGTGCCCAGACCACATATAATGTGTCACAACTTGCAAGCAACCCGGTCCTCCCATGACTCCCTAGGACAATATCTAACATGTAATGACAACCATCCATATATAATTTCAGACTCTCAGTCTTCCTTCTAACTTATCAGCCACATGGAACAGGTTGAGCAACCATTTAAACAATGAACAAATAACAATAGCATATACCCTTTTCATTTTAACCAGACCAACAAAGGATCCCTAGACCCATACCTATGCGTTTAAATGCGACTTTAGGCCTATACCAGGACTAACCCCACATTTATGTTTAACTACCTGGCCTTTCATGGATCAATATACAATAATTAGAATTCCATAAATCAACCCGGTCCACTCATGGAACCATCGACAAAATACAATCAACAAGTATACTTAACCCGTACCAAGCGTGATACCATAGCCAACCAATATAGAACCTGTATCAGGCATGGTACCTGAGTCAACTATTAGTATCCCATAACAGGCATGGTACTCGAGCCAACTGTTAGTATCCCATAGCAGGCGTGGCACTCGAGCCAACCAATTATGTATCCTGTACCAGGTGTGGTACCCGAGCCAACTGAATATCATACACAATCTAACAAGTCAATATTTAATGAACAAAATACACTTGTAAACCAACAAGCAACAAACCCAGTTCATTTCACATAATTAGACATTCATGATTCCATTCCCTAAGAATGCAATACCTGTACAATACTAAGCTATGATTACATGAATACATATTTGTATTGGGAAAACAATAACCATTACCTACCTAATATATGGGTTCATAAGCCCCAACCTTGAAATCCTGTTCAATGACTAATTCTCTATTTACCTTCTAGACATATTTATAGCCCCTACATCAATTGTCACGCCCCGAAGCTACCCCCTGGATGCAACAGGGTACTTAGTGTCACAAGTGACCCCAAGATAACCCATGGCATGGCATATCTATACAAAATCAGGTTAAGACGTGTACTGTGCGGAAGCTAAAACATTTTCAATATATAAAAGCTGGAAGAACCCAAGAAACTAAATATATAAAGTATTTAATAATATAGTGTTGACTGGAAAACCACACTAACGACTACTGAATCTAGTCTATGTCTGAAAGACTTCTAACTGAATAGGAGTTGTTGGGACATGCTCCCAGCTAACTCTAGTAAATCTGAAAATAAAAGTAAATACTGATATGAAGCATGTCTATCATCCTCGAACTAATGAGGACTCACCAACTGAGCTGCTAGGTATGGACTGGAAGTCGAACTAAGCGCGGTCTGGATGCTGAGTGCCTGAACTTACATCATAAAATTATGTAGCACAAAAGTATGCGTCAGTACTTTGAATGTACTGAGCATGCAGGATATGTACAAAGCTAGACAATATAGAATTGAACATAAAGATAGATATACTGCAACATAACTAAAAGCTGAACTAGACACAATGACCAAGTATAAATCATGAAATAACATGCTGAACTAAATACTGAGCATAAATGTTGAATACAAGGTCAATGCAACATGAGTCTGACTGTGGGAGATACTATTAACCGACATACCCCAAGTTGAGCTAACTATGGGGCCAACCTGTAACCCTGGGTGGAAGGGTGTTCATACCTTGCCAAGGGTACGAATAAGTCTGAAGTGGATCCACTAACTGATGTCCACAAGGGACAAGGCTGTCAAGCCTAATCTGATGGGTGAACCCTTTAGAACCTATGGTGGCACAGTAGTTCTGGAACATAGGGATTGCTACCAAAGGTCTCAGCCTAAAGCTGACGGGTGAGCCTTCATCCCTTAGTTTTCTCGGTGCTAAGTTTACTCCCAACTAAATGTAAGCTAACATGCAACTGTAACACCAGATAGATCAAAGTTCTGATATAATCTGAGAATGCACATAAACATATTGAAAGATATGGCATTCGAATCCTGAAGCATGATTATCTGACTGGTATGCCTAGCAAGTATAATTTATAAAGTACTGAAAATTATCACAAGCTAGGGTTCTGAATTCTATACATGAACTGTACTAATTCTCTGAGAAACAAGGTCTAAGCAGCATAATAATTATAGCATCTCAATAGCAAGGAAATCTCTAAGGTTTACCAACCCTAGGTCTAATTAATAATGGAGAAATTGAAGGAACTGGCTGAGTTTTAGGTACCTAATGGGTGAAAGAAACCCACTAGTGAAATCCCACTTACCTGGAGAAGAAATCCATGGAGAAATCCTTGGATTCTTGGAGCTGAACTTGATGAAGACCTCTGCTTGTTCTTGAGAGAAAACTACCGCCTCTTTTGTTCCTTTTCTTTCTAAGACCAATGAATTTAGGAGAATGAATGTTTTAGGTAGTTTTTGACTGATAAACTACGGTTAGAGTAGTCAAAATGTCGTAGCTTAGGCATTTAATTAGGTAGAAAAAGTCTGGAATGCCCCTGGAAATAATTAGAAAAACTACTGAAATTCGCGACTCAAGGATCACGGTGGGTTCTACGGCTCGTGGAACCCTATCGTGGTTCCCTGGTCCTTAAATTTGAGCTACTGAAACTGATCCAACGAGTTGGGTTCACGACTCATGGAAACTCCCACGGGTCATGGATCCCACTCGTGGTTCCTGGGCTGAATATTACTGGGTCCCTAAATACGGGTTCCACGAGTTGGGTTCATGACTCATGGAAACTTCCATGGGTCGTGGATCCTACTCGTGAACCCTGGGGACTTAAAATTGGGCTACTGGAATTTGGTCCCACGACTTGGGTTCACGACTCGTGGATCCTTCCATTGGGTCGTAGAACCCAACCGTGGTTCTCAGAGAAATCTTCAAGCTTCTGATCTGGTTCCACGGGTCCAGTCCACGACTCGTGGAAGCTTCCACGGGTTATGGAACCGACTCCTGATTTTGGATGACAGTTCAAATTTTATTTTCTTCTGATTTTTCTGAGCTGTTTGGGCTTGAAAGTTCTGGGGTGTTATAATATCTCCCCCTTGGGATCATTCATCCTCGAATGAAGGCTGAACAAGCTGAGTTTTGAGGGAAGGAGCTGCAATCCCTACCAACTGAGTACTAGAAACTGATATATGACTGAACTGAGTTCCATGAAGATGGAAGTATGCTGAAATGCAAGGATAACTGATGGAACAATGAACTGAGACTGAATTACACAAGAGTAAACCAAGAGACTGGAGAGGAACTATTACCTCAAGCTGAAACTGACTCGAAGGGAACGAGGTGAGGGTACTTGGACATCATGATTGCTTCTGCTTCCCAAGTAGCTCCCTCTACGGATTTATTCCTCCATAAAACTTTAACTGAAGCAACTTCCTTATTCCTCAACCTATGAACCTGAAGGTCAAGGATCTCAACTGGAACCTCCTCATAGGTGAGGCTATCCTTCACAACCACACTCTCTAAGGGTACTATCGAAGACGGATCACCCACACACTTCTTCAACAAGGAAATGTGATAGACTGGATGAACCGCTGCTAGTTCTGCTGGCAACTCTAACTTATAAGCCACATTACCAACCCTTTCAGGATTTTGTAAAGACCTACATATCTAGGGCTGAGCTTCCCTTTCTTTCCAAATCTCATCATTCCCTTCATAGGTGACACTTTCAGGAAAATCCAATCATCGATTTCAAACTCTAAGTCTCTTCTCCTCACATCTGTATAGGACCTCTGATGACTCTGAGCTATTTTTAGCCTATCTCTGATGAGCTGAACTTTTCCCATAACCTCATGTACCAAATCTGGTCCAATCAAAGCTTCTTCACCTACTTCGAACCAACCAACAGGTAACCTACATCTACGCCCATAGAGGGCCTCATATGGGGCCATCTGAATGCTGAAATGAAAGCTGTTATTGTAGGCGAATTCTATGAGAGGTAGGTGATCATCCCAACTACCCTTGAAATAGATCACACAAGCCCTCAACATGTCCCCTAGGGTCTGAATGGTACACTCAGCCTGACCATCTGTCAGTGGGTGAAATGCTGTGCTAAAATTCACCTGAGTACCAAGACCTTTCTGAAACAATCTCCAGAAATAAGAGGTAAACTGAGGACCTATATCTGAGATAATAGACAATGGAACCCCATGCAACCTGACTATCTCGCTGATGTAGAGTTTGGCATAATCCTCCGCCGAATTTGTAGTTTTAACAGCCAAGAAGTGAGCTGACTTAGTGACTCTATCCACTATCACCCAAATGGAGTCATGTTCTCTGCAAGTACGAGGCAAACCCATAATGAAATCCATGTTAACCACTTCCCACTTCCAAGTAGGAATGCTAATCTCCTGAGTCACACCTTCTGGTTTCTGATGTTCTACCTTAACCTACTAACAGTTGGGGCACTTAGCCACAAAATTTGTGATGTCTCTTTTCATGTCGTTCCACCAATAGACTTCTCGTTGATCATTGTACATCTTAGTAGCACCCGCATGAATGGAATATACGGAATTATGGGCTTCTATAAGGATTTGTTGCCTTAACTCACCCACCTTAGGAACACATAAGTGACCCTGATAATGAAGTACACCATCTCCCCCTTGGGAGAAAACCTCAACTCTCTGCTGATGAACTGCACCCTTCAGCTGAAGTAATATGGGATCACTATCCTGTTTCTCCTTAACCTCATCTACCAATGAAGATTCTGACCCATTTTGAACTATGACACGACCATCTGTCGTGTCCATAAGGCAAACTCCTAGGCGATCAAGCCGATGAACATCTCTGGCTAATTCTCTCTTTTCTTCCTCAACATGCGATATGCTACCCATAGATAGTCTGCTGAGAGCATCAACCACCACATTGGCCTTACCCGGATGGTAGAACACATTCATGTCATAATCTTTGAGGAACTCAAGCCATCTCCTCTGAGAAAGATTCAACTCTTTTTGGGTGAACACGTATTGTAGGCTCTTATGATCTGTAAATACATCCACTTGAACACCATACAAATAGTGTTTCTAAATCTTGAGGGAAAACACAACTGTTGCAAGCTCGAGGTCATGAGTCAGGTAGTTCTTCTCATGGACCTTAAGCTGTCTGGAAGCATAAGCTATGACTTTACCCTAGTGCATCAAAAGACAACCTAGGCCAACTCTGGATGCATCACAATAAACCACATAACTATCGGAACCCTCTGGTAGAGTCAAGATAGAAGCTGTAGTCAACTTAGTCTTCAGTTCTAAGAAACTCTTCCCACACTCATCTGACCACTGAAACTTGACCTTCTTGTGAGTCAATCTAGTTAATGGGGAAGCTATAGATGAGAATTCTTCAACAAAACTCCTATAGTAACCGACCAAACCCAAGAAACTTCTGATATCTGTTGGAGAGGTGGGTTTGGGCCAGTGCTTTACTGCCTCAATTTTTTGGGAATCCACTCGGATCCCATCGCTGGATACCACATGACAAAGGAAAACGATTGACTACAACCAGAATTCACACTTGCTAAACTTAGCGAATAGCTAGTGATCTTTGAGAGTTTGCAGAACAAACCTCAGATGAGTCGCATGCTCTTTCTCATTCCGAGAATAAATAAGGATGTCTTCAATAAAGATAATAACGAACAAGTCCAAATACTGGTTGAACACTCTGTTAATCAAATCCATGAAAGCTGCAGGAGCATTGGTTAGTCCAAAAGACATGACTACAAATTCATAGTGACCATACCGAGTTCTGAAGGCTGTTTTTGGGATGTCACTATCTCTGACTTTGAGCTAATGGTAGCCGGATATGAGGTCTATCTTGGAAAAACAACTAGCACCCTGAAGTTGGTCAAAAAATTCATCAATCCTGGGGATAGGATATTTGTTCTAGATTGTGACCTTGTTCAACTGACGGTAGTCAATGCACATCCTAAGAGAACCGTCTTTCTTACGCACGAACAACACTAGAGAACCCTATGAAGAGATGCTGGTTCTGATGAAGCCCTTATCTAGAAGGTCTTTCAATTGATCTTTCAATTCCTAAAGCTCAACTGGAGTCATTCTATAAGGAGGAATCAAAATAGACTAGGTATCTTGAAGGAGATCAATTCCGAAATTGATTTCCTTTTTGGGAGGAACTCCGAGAAGATCTTCTGGAAACTCACTGACAACTGGAACTGACTCTAGAGTTGGGGTTTCGGAGTTTGAATCCTTAACCCAAACTAGATGATAGATATACCCTTTGGAAATCATCTTTCTGGCCTTAATGTAGGAGATGAAACGACCTATAGGCACTGAGTTATTACCCTTCCACTCTATGGCTGGCTCATTAGGGAACTAAAACTGAACGATCCTAGTCCTACAATAAACTGAGGCATAATAGGAATGTAACCAATCCATGCCTAGAATGATATCAAAATCTACCATTTCTAACTCTACTAGGTCTACTGAGGTGATTTTCTGGGATACTGTGATAGGGCAATTTTTGTACATCCGTATAGCTACAACTGGGTCACCAACTGGAGTAGAGACTGAGAAGGGTTCTAGGAGAGTTTTTGGACTAATAGTGAAGCTTACTGCTAGATAAGGAGTGATGAAGGAAAGTGTAGCCCCTGGATCTAACAATGCATAAACATCAGTATTAAAGACTCGCAACGTACCCGTGACCACATCAGGAGAATCCTCCTGGTCCTGTCGAGCCTGAAGTGCATACAATCTATTCTAGTGCTGACCACCACTTGTACCAGATCAGGCACCCTGATGAGTAAGCGACCTACTAGGGTTGCTGCAGAGTTTGCCTGATTTAGCGAATGAGTGTCCCTGCCCTTCTGAGAATTTTTAGGGCACTCTCTCATCCTGTCGCCTGGCTTACCACACCCAAAATAATTTCCACTACCTGTCATGCACTCACCCGGGTGGTTCCTACCACACTTCTTGCACACTAGGTTAATGCGCCCACTAGTAATCGTACCTTGGAACTTAGAGCCAGATGCTTTATCCCGACGATATTTCTTGAACTTGGGAACTGGGGAACTAGCAGAAGATGGAGCTGGAGCTGAATTCTTCTGACGATATTGAGAGCAATTTCCACCCTCTTACCTCTGCGGATAATAATCACCTGTCCTAGCCCTCTTAGCATCTCCTCCCCTTTCCTTAATCTTATCCTCCTCAATCTGCTGAGCATAAGTAACGAGCCTAGAAAAGTCCATTTCCTTTACGAGCATGGCCGTCTTGCATTCCTTGACCACATCATCAGACACTCCAGACACAAACTTTCTTATACGAGCTCTAGAGTCAGCTACCATTGTTGGAGCATGCTTGGATAGCTGAGTGAACTTTATAACATAGTCTTGCACGCTCATGTCATCCTGCTTCAGATTGATGAACTCCTAAACCTTGGATTCCCTGAGTTCTAGTGGGAAGAACCAGTCCAGAAAAACTGTCTTAAAAAGATCCCAAGTCACTGGTCCTGCGTTGGAACAATGAGATTCCTTCCATTGTTGTTACCAAGTATAGGCCACTCCCTTCAACTGATAGGCAGCCAAGTATGAACCCTTGACTGGAGTGACACCCATTATGTCTATCACCTTCTGAATATCCTCTAAGAACTCTTGGGGATCCTCTTCTAACTTGGACCCATGAAATTTTGGAGGGTTCATCTGAGTGAAATCCCGGATCCTGGCTGCAGCAGTATTGGTCTGAGGCGGAGCTGGTGCCACAGTTTGCTGATTGACTTGGGCAGTGATAGCCTGAGCAAGCACTTGGAAAGTAGCTCTGAATTTGGCGTGCGTAACCTGCTCTTTTAACGGATCTACTGGAGCTGCTGGTGCTGGCTGATTTCTAGCGTTAGCTCTTCTGGGAGGCATTTTTCTGAAATGCAAAGAGCAGGAGTTAGGATAGAGGAGAATTAAATAGAGTTTATACTCTATAGAATGGACTAGAAAAGAAAGAAGGGAAGTTATTCCTAATGACATCTCATAGCTCCCCCTATAAGTGTGGTGCACTTCAAACCCATGAAGAAGACTCTACTTGATGCGGCTTTCAGACACCCTAGGACACTTAAACATGATGCTTTGATACCAAGTTTGTCATGCCCCGAAGCTACCCCGTGGATGCAACACAGTGCTTAGTGTCACAAGTGATCCCAAGCTAACCCATGTCATGGCATATCTATACAATTTCAGGTTAAGACGTGCACTGTGCGGAAGCTAAAACATTTTCAATGTACAAAAGCGAGAAAAACCCAAGAAACTGAATATATAAAGTATTTAATAATATAGTGTTGACTGGAAAACCACACTAACGACTGCTGAATCTAGTCTATGTCTAAAATCCATCTAACTGAATAGGAGTTGCTGGGATATGCCCCCAACTAACTCTAGTAAATCTAAAAATAAAAGTAAATACTGATATAAAGCATGTCTATCGTCCTCGAACTAATGAGGACTCACCAACTGAGCTGCTGGGTACGGACCAAAAGTCAAACTAAGTGCAGTCTGGATGATGAGTGCCTGAACCTACATCATAAAATGATGTAGCACAAAAGTATGCGTTAGTACTTTGAATGTACTGAGCATGGAGGATATGTACAAAGCTGGACAATATAGAACTGAACATGAAGATAGATATACTGCAACATAACTGAAAGTTGAACTAGACACGATGACCAAGTATAAATCATGAAATAACATGCTGAACTGAATATTGAACATAAATGTTGAATACAAGGTCAATACAATATGAGTCTGACTGTGGGAGATACTATTAACCGACATACTCCAAGTTGAGCTAACTGTGGGGCCAACCTGTAACCCTGGGTGGAAGGGTGTTCATACCTTGCCAAGAGTACGAACAAGTCAGACTGGATCCACTAACTGATATCCACAAGGGACAAGGGTGTCAAGCCTAATCTGATGGGTGACCCCCTTAGAACCTACGGTGGCACCATAGTTCTGGAACTTAGGTATTGCTACCAAAGGTCTCAGCCTAAAGCTGACGAGTGAGCCTTCATCCCTTAGTTCGCTCGGTGCTAAGTTTACTCCCAACTGAATGTAAGCTAACATGCAACTATAACACCGGATAGGTCAAAGTATTGATATAATCTGAGAATGCACATAAACATACTGAAAGATATGGCATTCGAATCCTGAAGCATGATTATCTGACTGGTATGCCTAGCAAGTATAATTTATAAAGTACTAAAAATTATCCCAAGCTAGGGTTCTGAATTCTATACATGAACTATAGTAATTATTCGAGAAACATGGTCTAAGCTTCATAATAACTATAACATCTGAATAGCAAGGAAATCTCTAATGTTTACCAACCCTAGGTCTAATTAATCATAGAAAAACTGAAGGAATTGTCTCAGTTTTAGGGACCTAATGGGTGAAAGGAACCCACTAGTGAAATCCCACATACCTGGAGAAGAAACCCACGGAGAAATCCTTGGATTCTTGGGGCTGAACTTGATTAAGACCTCTGCTTGTTCTTGAGAGAAAACTATCGCCTCTTTTGTTCTTTTTCTTTCTAAGACCGATGAATTTAGGAGAATGAATGTTTTATGTTGGTTTTGACTGATAAACTAGGCTTAGAGTAGTCAAAACGTTGTAGCTTAGGCATTTAATTAGGTAGAAAAATTCTGGAATGCCCTTGGAAAATAATTAGAAAAATTGCTGAAATTCGCGACTTAGGGATCACTGATGGGTTCTGTGGCTCGTGGAAAGGTCAACGGCTTGTGGAACCCAGTCGTGGTTCCCTGGTCCTGAAAGTTGAGCTACTGGAACTAATCCCACGAGTTGGGTTCACGACTCGGGGAAACTCCCATGGGTCGTGGATCCCACTCGTGGTTCTTGGGCTGAATATTATTGGGTCTCTGTAGACGGGTTCCACGAGTTGGGTTCACGACTCATGGAAACTTCCACGGGTCATGGATCCCACTCATGAACCCTGGGGACTTAAAAATTGGGCTACTAGAATTTGGTCCCACGACTTGGGTTCACGACTCGTGGATCCTTCCACGGGCCGTAGAACCCAACCTTGGTTCTAATAGAAATCTTCAAGCTTTTTATCTTGTTACACGGGTCCAGTCCATGACTCATGGAAGCTTCCACGAGTCATGGAACCCACTCGTTATTCCGGATGACAGTTCAAATTTTATTTTCTTTTGATTTTTCTGAGCTAAGTCTGGTCTTGAAAGTTCTGGGGTGTTACATCAATTCTAGGACCCTTCCTTAAAGACAATTATAGCTCAGAGAAGACAATCCTTAACAGTGAGACTCCAAACCTTCCATTTTTATCCTATTTCCTTTACTTGAACTATTCCCGAAATCCACTTATTTGCTCATAACAATTTTGGTTCCCCGATCCTACCCCAATAGTCTAGTTTCTTGGATTTTAGCACCACATCTCAATTAATAAATATAAATAGCCCAGAATGAAACACATTACCCTAACACCCTCATTCCCATTTCAATCATCCAGCCAGACAATACAATATTCCTCTAGACTTTGTGCCTGAAGGCCTAAGCATGAATCCTCCCATCATTCTACACAATAATATGTAAGGGAATACAGGTCTACAATTACTCAATTAAAACCTAGCCTACCTGGATGCCAAGCATCCACTGCAGAGGTCCGAACAATAAAATCTGGCTTCATGAATGCGATTCCTGAGGGAGGATGGACCCAGAATCAATGGTTTTGCCCTTCCTTAGTCAAAATCTCTCCTCTCCATGGCTCCCAAACTTTGGAGCAGCCTAGGAGGATTTTTGGAGCAACCCTCATCTGTTTTTAACTGAAAAATAGAGAAAAGGATTATAAAACCCATTTTGAGCTTTCTGATCCAGTCATTCCACTATAGCAGCCTACCGGCCACTACCGCGGTACCGCTAGAGCGCCCTAATTCCCGCTACAACGGCCTCAACTTTTCAGCATGGATAGTCTTCAGTAAAATGGTCATAACTTTTTACTCGAGAAGAAGATTAAATACTGGACTATGGAGTTGAAAAGAGGACTCAGATATCTTTAATTTGGTAGGTATTGGGACCCCTAACACTTTATATTCTAGGAGGAATACTTGTTTGAAGTTGACCCTAGTTTGAACTTAACCCAAAATTAAATCGATAAGGAAACTTTCAACTTAACTTTGTGATAGGAGTACTGTATGACCTTAGTACATTCCAAATATACTCTCATACTAAATAATTAATCCTAACACTTATTACAAATGAGAGACACCTGCCTTGACCATAGATATTTTCATTAACAACGAAATAGGTTGTTATGAATGTCCAAGTATTTGGGGTGTCAATTATGTGAAATAAAGTTGATTATTGCTTGTTGGTTTTACAAGGGTATTTTATGTTCATTTATGTATTGATTGTTGGTTTTATGTGACATTTAATTGGCTCGGGTACCACGCTTGGTACGGGATACTAACGGTTGGCTCAGGTACCATGCCTGGTACAAGTTCTATATCAGTTGGCTCAGGTACCATGCCTGGTATGAGTTTAATTGTGCATTCTTGACTGTGTTTGTCGATGGTCCCTTGAGTAGACTAGGTTTATTGTTGAATCCGTGATTGAATATATTGGTCCTTGAGAGGCCGAATTGTTACACTTGAATGTGGGGATGGTACTGAGGTGCACCGGGAATCGCATGTTAACACTTAGACGTTGGTCTAGGGACCCTTAGTGGGACCGAGTGATGTAAAAATTGTAAAGTGTTATTGTTATTGCTCATTGTTTAAATGGTTGTTGAACCTGTTCATACGATTGATAAGTTAGAAGATAGACTGAGAGTCTGGAAATATATTACTGGTTGTTTTTACATATTGTACTACTTACTCAGTTTTGGTTTATTGTATATTTATTATTTATTAGAGTTGATCGATAATCCTACCAGTATACAGTGGTTGTGTACTGATTATACACTTGTTTCCTTTTTATGAGTGCATGACATCTTTTGGCAGCTCCTACGCGACCTCAGATCTAGTCCCAGCTATTCCAGATATCAAGGGTGAGCTGCTTCTGTCGGGATACTTATTTTCTTCCAGTTTAGTTATAGTCCATCTGTTTTGGACTTAGACTCTTGTTATTTTTGGGGTTGCATTCCCATTTATAGACATTTGGTAGATTATTTTGGTACGATGACTTTTAGTTTCTAAGGGTAATTCCATAGGATATTGTTAGTTTTTGGGTTTAGATGTGAATTCTGGTTTATATTTAATGCAAATTGGTTTTGAGCTGTTAGACTTTACTAAGTGTTGGGTTGATATTGGTCCACTCATCCGGGGGTTTTGGGTGGGTTCCACTCACAGCGGGTTGGATCGTGACAATATCAAACTCGAGCCGCTCATCAACAGAATAGTATGTATATTCTTAGCTCTCTCAATATATTTTAGTATGTTTTTAAAATAGTTATCTCTTAGGGTAGTAATATAAGTACACAAGAATAAAATAAGTGCATAGTCATATCATTTATAGACAGGCTTCAAACAATTATCAACTTATTCATATAAGTATTGCCAAGACAAATAATTATTCAACCATAAATTATGTCCGAAGACCAACCAATAAGAGATTAAATTAAGTCTAACTACACCTAAACTGTAAACTACCTCAACCGAAGAACTCGAATCAAGCAACCTAAATTGCAGGAGATTTTCCTTTCCTCAATGTCTCAGAATGTTCAAAGTCTAAAACAAGTAATTATAAGAGTAATCAATCATATACTCTTTAAATAAAAGCTTTTGGAAATCCAAAACTACTAATTCTTCCCTTATTCAAGGTCTATAATATTACCCAAGGGTCAATTAACTACTAACTAGTCCCACAATGTTCACATTATCTCAATTCATAGAGTTTCTACTCCAATTTTCTGCTTTCAAGCAGTGTTTATGCTAAAGGTTTCATTTTTATAGAACTCAAGTTCCCAATTACAATAATTCATTTTAAGAACATTAAAATCATGATAGGAAGTATTAATTTACAATCTAGAAGCATTCTAAATGATTATTAAATCTACCCATAGGTTTTCCCATACTTTTCATGAACCTAGGTTTTTAACGCACAATTCTCCCATTACCTGCATCCTAACGATTCTAGAATAGTAATGGATTACTAAGTATAATATATGGTAGGAAGAACTTACCTCAAGAAGAAAATATCCCTAGCCTTGGAAAAATCACCTCCTTGGAGCTCTGGAATGAAGTCTTTGAGTTTTGAGATGAAACTCAGAATAAGTGACTTAAAACAGGCATTCTGCCTCCCGTCATTTGTTGTAGTGGATGCTTTCTCGCTGTAGCAAATATTCTATGAAAAATAATGGCTCGCTATAGCTACTCACCTAGTTCTGCTACATCGAGACTCCGACCACTACGACAGTGTCACTATGGCCAAAATCTCACCTCTGCAGTGGTTTTGAATCAGTAGCTGGAAAAACTGAACTCTAGCCCCATTTCACAACACAATTTGATACTAAAGACATCATGAAACAATCTCAACATAGAAACCACTATAAACGCATGCTACAAACTTACTCATTGTCTTAGAATTTCCCATATAGATATAGATCACTTGGCCACCCCTAAAGGAACTCAACACAATCAAATACAACACGATTCATCACAATTAATCAAGATTTTTAAATTTTAAACCACCCCACCTTTGAGATTTTGTTAGCTCAACTTAATAGGGGAATTCCAACAGGGTACTTTGGTCATAACCATCCCATAACGAATGGAAGGATTGTTATAAGTAATGAGTACAAAAATAGAAAGAACAGAGTTGCTGATGTTACCAAATTATTATAGTAATTCAAATGTAAATAAAAAAGGATTATAAGCATGTGTATCAACATTTGAACTTTCACCACATTCATAAAAAATAAATAGAGATCGAATGTGATTTTATTCCTCAATAATTTCCAGATATCATCTCATAGCAAATACCAATTACACTAAAACTGCAACCATGAATATTTCTGAACTAGGTAATTTGCTTGCGCTTCTCACAATCACAAATGACCTCATTAAGCTTATAAATAATTGTTTCCCTAATATCTAAATTGTATTCACTTACTCCCAAATAGATTAGTCAAGTTTGAAAAATATTTAGCAAAATAAGTTTTAAGAAAAAGCTAATTATTTGTTTAAATCTTCAAAATAAAGAAATTGTCAGCATCCAACTTATCAAATTATCCTCCTTACTTTGTACTTTCTCTTGGTTTGAGCATGTGAGGATCAATATAATCTACACTAGCTCACTAATTTCTCATTCATGGCAGGTGAATTTTCTCTGTTGTTAATTATTAGCATGTCAATAAGAGCATGTTCTTAATTCTTCTTATAAAGGCATGTCAATTGAGTTTAACTCAACCAAAAAGTTAGCTCATAAGGGGAGGATTATCTAAATCCATATAAGTAAACATGTCCAAAATTATTTTAATATAATTATAATTTTTTATGTTTAAATGAAAGGGTGTTACTTTTGTTTGTATGAGTCTGCTCAGTTATTTTTCAACTAGTTTACCTAGCTATATCAATTAGTTGGACTTGTCTTTCCAAGAGAGAACAAAAATGATAGTTACTTTATATTACAGAGAATCATTATTTATTGTTGTGTCAAAAATTTCCCATTAGAAGATCAAGTTTTACCATTCTGGCCTTTTAAATAGAATTTGTTTACTATTTGCTTAGTGTAGAAATTCATAGTCTTATCATATCCACTAAAATTATTTGTGTACAATATTGTATGTAGGGATATGAGATATATAAAGTATGGAGTTTTGATGATTGACATGTCAACCAAGTTCATGCAGTACATCGTGAACCATGTTCATGTTTTTATCTTATGATGATTATTTCAGATGGAATCAAGTTACTAAATAAGGAATGCATGATGTAGCTTATGGAAGGAAGGGAAAGACGGACATAAGTAAGAAAAAGAAAATGAAAGAAGATCTTAAGTCCTTGGTAAAATAAAACATTTATGGTAAGAGTTGTAATAAACAAAGTTTCCTTATAGAGGTAGTGTTCGATAAAGAAAGCCTCTGTAAAATCCTAGGCTGCAAGGATGCAACATATGAAAGCAAAAGAAGTGGCACATAGGCACTCATATATTGCAAGCAAAAACATAACTTTCTCAAATCAATAGACAAAGTAGTGAAAATCGAGACGAAAAAGCAACAAACCTGAACTAGTTTGCAATATATTTAGGTTGTTGATTGTTAAGTCTAAAATACGAGTATTACTGAGTTGTAATATTCATTTTTGATTTCAAGTTGTATGTTTTGTGAGAGCATCATCATAGAAGAGAGTTTATCTTCTTTGAAAGTAGTTCGGAAGTTAGAGTTAACTATTGAGTTGCGATAGTACTAGAGTTAGTCGCTTAGATTATCGAGTTGTAATCTGAGATTGTTCTTTCAAGTTAGTGAATTTGGTTGAAAATCCTACACATTGTAGGTCATATTTTTTACTTTCTTGAGTAAGGAGTTTTTCTCAGTAAATCACTTGTTATTTACTTTACTATTTTAGACAAACTTAAAAAACCTGGTTCCTAAAAAGTAGAAGTTAGTGCTAATTTTATTGGTATCTGAGCGGGTTTTTTTTCTTTAAGACTAATACCTTGAAAAGAATCATATGGCTACTCCACCAACTTCTCAAGAAGGCCCTAGGGCGTGGGGAAAACTCCACTACAAGGCCGGGGAAGAAATAGACATGGGGAAGAGTCTGCAATAAAATAAATTGAATAGACAGAGAAGTCTGGTAAGCTTATCGATTCAAGCAAGTCCGACTAGTTTAGGCGCCGCCTTCCAGACTTTTAAAAGCGGGTGGTTTTAAGTCCAGAGCCCTATTCTGGTTACACAGTGCGGGTAGCCGAATTTCACAAATCAGACCAGCGCTCTTTAATGAGAAACACTATGGGTGATGGAAGAATTGGATGATGGATTACCTGATAGGTGAAAACCATGATCCTGGAATGTTGTTCTTGAGGGGCCAACCATTCCAATGAATACCAGAGAAGATGGGAAAACTCAAATGCTATAAGATAGACTTGAGTTGAATGTTGAGAACTAGTTGGATGTGCAAAATAATGCCAAAGAAAAAAAATCTTGACTTGTGAAATAGGTCCTGATTAGTACAATCAAATCTCATAATGCTCCACTACCAAGCATATTTGGGACACTCTACAAATGGCTCATGAAGGTACCATTCATGTAAAAAATCCAAGATTAATATGCTTAACAGATAATATAAGCTTTTCATGATGAATGATGGAGAATCTATTTAGGAAAATGCACACCAAGTTCACCTTAATCATCAATGAAATCATTTCTCTAAGAGAAGTTGTTCCATTACTCAGTGTATTACCTGAGTCATGGGAAGCAAAGTTAAAGCCATTTTCTGAAGCGCGTGATATGGACATACTAACTATGGATAAACTAATCAAAAATCTTAAGAAAATAAAAAAGTGAGAAATTATAGGAAACATAAAAGAGAAGAACCTGGTTCTCAAAGCCACAAAAAAGTTAGAGATAGAGGATGGAAATATGGCTCTCATGACCAAGCATTTCCAATGGATGCTTAAAAGGGGTCAAGGCTCACAGAGAAGAAACTCTCGAAGAAATACAAAAAAGGCAAGTCAATATTAACTATGTCATACAAGTGGAAGTTCTGACCACTTCACAAAGTTATGCCCTCTATGGGAACTGGAGTACAAGAAAAATAATCCTATCAAAGGAAAAGAGACAAGAGGATATCAATTTATCCCTTCAAATAGGAGAATGACTATCTAGAAAGCATACATTACAGTGAAAAAGGCACTAGCAACAATGGAAAAACTTTAAGTGAAGATTTATGTAATGATGAACCTGAAAACCAATCCCTACTTGCTATGAAAGATTCAAATGATGAAGCTGATATTGCAAGAGACATTTTTCCCCTATCATGACCCAACTACCGGACTGTGTGGGGGTCTACTCTAAGCACCTAGATAGGCGAACCCTTACCACCCGATCCAATAGGTAATATGCATAAATCAAGTAAAACCATAAACAACCTTCTTTTTTAAAAACATGAAAAGTTTACAAACCTTTATTTCAGGGAAACCCTTTACAATTTGAATATAGTAAAACCACTTTTACAACTTGAAACAACCATCCCTAGGATCTAGTCTAAGCAGGTACAAGAGCTACTACAGGAGAAGTACAAGTAAATACAAGAAGACGCAGCTTACACCATGATATCGATGAGTAGAAGGTGCTGGAGATCACCAACGTCATGTACCTATGAAACATCACTGACCCTGCAACCAAACTATACCAAAAAAGTATAGCAAGAGTAGTATCAGTACAAACACAAGTACTGGTAGGCATCATCATTCGACCCGAATCAACTCCATACCATCACATAAGAAATTAAGAGAAATATGCAGTATAAATTACAAAAATAAAGTCCCTCGTCATCCACCTTTAATACCACCCTATGACCCTTATAGACCTACTAGTTCTGTCCCAAGCCTTCCTATAGAGCTTCCTCTACGAACTCCACCAGTCAGCCGCTCTTTTACCATCCTAACCTGGTCATAGCCAACTATTCACACATAATACTAGGACTTCCTGAGTCACATTTAGCAATAGGACTTCCCAAGTCACCTTTAACACTAGACTTTCCAAGTCACCATTAACACTAGACTTCCCAAGTCACCCATATTACCAACCACTATAACTGCCTCAGTGGTTCCTGTCTCAACAATCAGGTCTACTATCCCCTCCTGCTAGCTAGTTGAGAGACAACCTACAAAACATTGACTTGCCACCCTGACTCGAATTAAGATCCTAAGTCAACCACTTGACCCTTAGCCCTTATCCACACAATGAACTACCTGTGAGTTCTGTGTAGTCAACCCCCAAGGTTCCTTACCCTTGATAACCCGCCGGTTCAGGCACTCACCAAATACTAGCCTCATTTCACTAACCCAGTCAAATCTGACTCTCTATGGACCTTAGGCCCTCCAAGTTCACTCGTTTTGCACTTCTCAAGAATTACACCCCGACAACACGAATCAACCAAGTCCATATGCCTATGAATAAGACCCCAGTCAACAACTGGACTCAGTTACCTTATAAGTCTTGCTCAACTATGTAAGTAAACCGACCACATATAATTATGTCATAACTTGAAAACCATCCGTACATCCCAAGGATCCCTAGGACATAATCTACCCAGTATAACATGCGATCCCGGTTCATAAAAGAACCACCGTGTCACTTAAGCACACAGACCCGGCCCTTCAAGGACCAATTAAAGGTCAAATCATAATAAATGTCGGCCTTCTCAGGAACCTAACATGTGAAGAATATCAATAACAGAAAACCTGGTTCACTCAAGAAACCAACATGTAAGGAACATCAATAACAGATAACCCGTTTCACTCAAGGAACCAACATGTAAGGAACAAGAAGTAACAAATAGACCCGGTTCACTTCAGGAACCAACACACATGTAACACCCAATCCCATACCAGGCGTGGTACCCGAGCCAACCATAATAAAACGTGTACCAGGCATGGTACCCGAGCCAACTAATAAGTATCCCGTACCAGGCGTGGTACCCGAGCCAACCATTATAGAACCTGTACCAGGCATGGTACCCGAGACAACCGTTAGTATCCCGTACAAAGAATGGTACCCGAGCCAACCAAATATGTATCCCATACCATGCATGGTACCCTAGACAACCGAATATCATACACAATTCAACCAGTCAATATTTAATGAACAAAATACCATTGTAAGCCAAAAAGCAATATAACACGTTCATTTCACATAATTGACACCCAGATAATTAGACATTCACAATTCTATCCCTTAGGCATGCATCTCATACAATACTAAGCGATAGTACATGAACACATATTGCATATTAGGAAAACCATAACCATCACCTAAGTGTTCAACATTCCATCCCAGCCTACACTAAGACCAACCACACACTTAAGTTCAACAACCCTACCTCTCATAGGCTGATATGCAATAATCACAATTTCAATAATTAAACCCAGTCCACTCATGGGACCATCAACAAATACGACAATAATGCATAATTAGAACCGCTCAAAGACTAATCCCTGGCTTACCCTTTAGACATATATTCACAGATATATCAATTTTGAACCCTTCTTTTAAGGTAGATAGATACAACATGGGGAAGATATCCCCCAATATTGGTACTTTAACTATTTTAGTTTAGTCTACTTCTTTTATATTAGAAGCATCCCCAAAACTCCTTCTAAACTAGTCATTTTAATTAACCATAGCATTTTTGATTTCCCGAACCTTACCAACAATCTAGTTTCCTAAATCCAACTTGATATGTATCAATTACCCGGAATGAAGCATATCACCCCGACCCTATCGTTTCCTATTCCAAACCAATCAAAACACAACAATCCTCCATACTCCATACTCGAAGGCCTAAGCATGAATTCTCCTTTCCGTCTATACAACCATACAAAATGAAAAGAGGTCTAAGTCTACTCAATGTAAAGAACCTAGCCTACCTGGGCGCCAAGCAGCTGTACCACACATATTCTTACCCCGTGAAGGTGTTTTCTGATGGATGACAAGCCTAAAGTTTCGTGTCCTTTTAGCCAGAATCTCCCCTCCCCATGGCTTCAAGGCTTTGGAGTAGCCTAGGAGGGTTTTTGGAGCATCCTTTGCCTCTTTGAAATTGAAGAGGAGGGAATGAAATTATAAAATCCTATTTTGGGTTTTCTGGTCCCTTTATTCTACTATAGTGGCCTAATCCCGCTATAGAAGTACCGCCATAGCATTAGCTGCCCGCTATAGCGGTGTTGACTGCCTTGACTTCTGCTATAGCAAGAATTTCTTTGCTATAGTGGTCATCGCGGTAGCACAGTGTCAACCACTATAATGGTTAACACGAGACAAAACCTCGGGAAATCCTCCAAATTTGCCCATTTTACAACACACTATGAAATTCTGACATTTTAAACCAACCCTTTCATGTCAAGTGCGATATCGGGAGTTCTACTCACCCGAATTCACTTTTGAAAAGTCCCCCAGACTCCTTAAGGTCTTGGCTAATGGAAAAACTAGATCAGCCTAAGATATATTATCCAATCCGCACAAGAATTTCCCGAGACCCTACCTCATTTAGAATCCGTTTGAGACTAGCCTAGTCCAAATTTTCCATCTCCCCAACCTTGAAGTTTTTCGAACCCGCTCTTCACACGAATATCTCACCCATAACTAGGTGTCTTGTAATAATGACTGAATAGGTCATTACAACAGATACCAATTTACTTATCGTTCATTCCCGAATGATTCTAAGGTAGAACAAAAAAATGAGCCAGTCCCTTTAACCTTAATGCTCTACCATGATAGCATAAATATAACCTTACGCAAACTACTGAAACATCAAAATCCCTTGTTGTACCCAACCTAAACCTATAATTAATTTGATCCTAATTTTTAAAGGAATTCCTTTCTTCGAGCTGCACCAGGACAATAAGAGTACTCCTCCTCGAGTGCCCAAAAAATCTAGGGTCTCGTCGAAACACCGGAGCTAAATAAATTCACACTTAATGAACGAAACAATTTCCCAGGCCACGAGGACTAGATCTCTTCACATTAAATGTTATACTCGGAGTTCTACTAACCCGAACTCCATTTCAAAACTTCTACGGGATATTATTCCCCTTGTATATCATGGTATCACCTTACTCTAATCAACACTACACCCTAAGACACCAAGTATCTCTAAACCACACAACACTAAAATTCCATTGGAACTCATACTAGCTTGAGATTTTTGTCAACTCTTGTCTTAGGGGAAATTCTACCCAGGAACTTACACCCTAACCTATGCTATGGCGAGCATGCCCCCATAACTCAATGAGCAGTAACACCAAGTATTATCATGAACGACAAAAGGGATAACAATATTAAAGAATCCATTTAATAACCCCACTCCCTCGACTGACCCTACCACTAAGGATCATCAATAATAAACCAGCCAATAATCACCTTCATAACATAAGCCTATGAGCAATGTCCAACACTACTCAGTCAATTACGGATCATTTTGCCAAATTCTACACGGGTGACTATTCCCACCAATGGTCAATCATAATTTTACCAATACCCTGGGCTACCATATCTACTCTTTTCTTTTATCATGAATGGATGCTAAATAATTCATGCAATAGATCGCAGCTCAATCAACAATTTAAAATAACCCGGGAATGAAAATAAAAATAGGGAAAAATAGAACAGGGATTATACCCTGCCCATTCTGCTATAGAGGTTTGCACACTGCTATGGAGACCCCCAATAGTAGCAACCTAGGAATTTTACCATTCTCTGCAAAATTCCCTCTTTTCCAATTAACACATGAAATCGCGTTATGGTCTTAAAGCATAACCTCAAGACCCACCTCAACTATGCATAGTTGAGAATTTAGCACCACATTATCACAAAATCAGTTACGAAACACACCAGAATTGCGTACAATAACACATTCCCACTATTGTACACTACTAGTCCTCCTGTTTCCTTTCCATGATTCCCAACCAATCCTGACTGTCCCAAAACAGGAGCTTCCCTACAGTCATCAATTTCTTTTTGTTCCCTTACCATATATATCAATGGTAAGTCTATACCCAAATGTAATAAAACCATTCCAATTAAGGCATACCATAATTTATTACTAAAGTAATCACAAATTTTAAAGCCAGAATAAATTTTTCTTAAGTCACAATCATGAGTTACCACAAAGATTTTCTAACCGCAATTCCCAATATTAAGCAATAATAGTCCTTTTACCTGGTACTTATTCACATACCAACCACTTGAAACATAAGTTTCCACAAGTATATATATCATTTTTCCCTTATCATTTTACCAATGATAATACCCTACCCAACATTTAGCATACTGTTTTCCGTTTAAATCATAAAACAAGAATTCCCTTAATCATTGACACATAACCAAGTTATGAACTTTCTCTAACAACAATAATTCACAGCAAATCAATCAATTATATACCAATAATTTCTGCCATACAAGCATTGCAATACACAAAATTTCAAACTTCAAGCTACAACAAAATCAAGTCACATATACTACTCTCTATTTATCCCATGGATGACTGTTAGTCGGTCATCCATGCTTTACCATAGCCTCTCAAGCAAGATATTAATTGAAACCTTCTTGGTTCTAATTTCCCTTGCTTTTGTCATCATCAATCACAGTAAAATGACATCTTTTTTCCTTGTCGAGATACCAGTTGGAATAAACAGATACAAATTGGACTCAACCCATACAAGCAAGTAACAAACCACACGAAAGGAATAAAAGAAGAGATATATTTCCTAGAATGTTTCATAGCTTCCAAAAGATTAGATATGGACGTCAACACACCAATCCGCAGGACTTTATTCGATATTTTGCTCTTGTACTGTGAGACTGGTAACCTAGGCTCTAATACCATCAGTCACAACCCAACTACAGGGCTGTTTAAGCATCTACTCTAAGCATCTATATAGGAAAACCATTATCACCCGATCCAACAGGTAAAATGCAAAAATCAAGTAAAACCATAAACAACCTTCTTTTTTAAAAACATGAAAAGTTTACAAGCCTTTATTTCAGGAAAACCCTTTACAATTCGAATATAGGGAAACCACTTCTACAACTAGAAACAACCCTCTCTAGGATCTAGTCTAAGCAGGTACAAGAGATACTACACAAGAAGTACAAGTAAATAAAAGAAGACACAACTCCCACCATGATATCGATGAGTAGAAGTTGTTGGAGATCACCACTATGTACCTATGAAACATTACTGACCCTGCAACAAGACTATACCCAAAAAGGTACAGAAAGAGTAGTATTAGTACAAACACACGTACTGGTAGGCATCATCGATCGACCCTAATTCACTTCATACCATCATATAAGAAATCAAGATAAAATATGCAGTATAAACCCGGATAATTAGACACTCACAATTCTATCCCTTAGGCATGCATCTTAATCAATAATAAGCGATAGTACATGAACACATATTGAATATTAGGAAACCCATAACCATTACCTAAGTGTTCAACATGCCATCCAAGCCTACACTAAGACTAACCTCACACTTAAGTTCAACTACTCGACCTCTCATAGGCCAATATACAGTAATCACAGTTTCAATAATTAAACCTGGTCCACTCATGGGACCATCAACAACTACGACAATAATGTATAATTAGACCCACCCGAAGACTAATCCCTGGCTTACCCTTTAGACACATATTGACAGATACATAAATTCTGGACCCTTCTCTTAAGACAGATACAACATGAGGAAGATATCCCCCAATATTGGTACTTTTACCATTCTAGTTTACTCTACTTATTTTATATCAGAATCATCCACGAAACTCCTTTTAAACTAGTCATTTTAATTAACCATAGCGTTTTCGATTTCCCAAACCTTACCAACAATCTAGTTTTCTGAACCCAACTTGGTGTGTATAAATAACCCGAAATGAAGCATATCACCCTGACCCTATCATTTGCTATTACAAACCAATCAAAACACAAAAATCCTCCAAACTCTTTAGCAAAGGCCTAAGCATGAATTCTCCTTTCCGTCTATACAACCATACAAAATGGAAACAGGTCTAAGTCTACTCAATGTAAAGAACCTAGCCTACCTGGATGTCAAGCAGCTACACCACGCATATTCTAGCTCTGTGAAGGGGTTTCCTGACAAATGACAAGCCCAAAATCCTTGGTTTCGTGTCCTCATAGCTGGAATCTCCCCTTCCCATGGCTCTAAGGATGTAGAGCAGCCTAGGAGGGTTTTTGGAGCAACCATTGCCTCTTTGAAACTGAATAGGAGAGAATTTATTTATAAAACCTAATTTTGGGTTTTTTGGTCTCGTCATTCCACTATAGCGGCCCAATCCCGCTATATCAGTACCGCCATAGCAGTAGCCTCCTGCTATAGTGGTGTTAACCGCCTTGACTTCCACTATAGCAGGAATTTCTTTGCTATAGCAGTCATCACGGTAGTGCAGTGTCAACTTCTATAATGGTTGAAATGGGACAGAACCTAGGGAAATCCTTCAAACTTGCCCATTTTACAACACACTTCGAAATCCTGACATTTTGAACCAACCCTTTCATGTCAAGTGCAATATCAGAGTTCTACTCACCCGAGTTCACTTCTGAAAAGTCCCCCAGATTCCTTAAGGTCTTGGATAACAGAAAAACTAGCTCAACCTAAGATATATTACTCAATCCTCACCTAGATTTCCCTAGACCCTACGTCTCTTAGAATCCATCCGGGACTAGCCTAGTCTAAATTTTCCAACTCCCCAATCTGGATGTTTTTCTAACTCGCTCTTTGCACGAATAGCTCACCCATAATGAGGTCCTTTTTAATAACGGCTGAATAGGTCATTACAATAGATATTAATGTATCCATCATTCATCCTCGAACAATCTCTAACGCAAAAAAAAGAACGAGCTAGACCTTTTAACCTTAATGCTCTACAATGATAATGTAAATATAACTTTACGCAAACCACCAAAACTTCTAAATCCCTTGGTGTACCCAACCTCAACCAAAAATTAATTCGATCCTGCTCTATCAAGGAATTCCTTCCTTCGAGCTGCACCTGGCCAATTAGAGTACTCTTCCCTGAGTTCCCAAGAAATCTAGGGTCTCGTCAAAACATCGGAGCAAAAGAAATTCACACTTAACAAATGAAGTAATTTCCCATGCCAGGAGGACTAGATCCCTTCACGTTAAATGCTATACCCGGAGTTCTACTAACTCGAACTCCATTCAAAAACTTCAATAGGATACTATGCCCCTCGCATATCATAGTACCATCTTGCTCCTGTGAACACTATGCCCCGAGACTGCAAGTATCTCTAAACCACACAACACCAAAATTCAATTGGAACACATCCTAGCTTGAGATTTTTGTCAACTCTCGTCTCAAGGGGGATTCTACCCCGGCACTTACACCCTAACCAATGCTATGGAGAGCACGCCCCCACCACTCAATGAGCAGTAACACCAGGTATTATTATGACTGACAAGAGGGATAACAATGTTAAAGAATCCATTTAATAACTCCACTCCCTCGACTGACCCTACCACTAAGGATCATCAATAATAAACCAGCCAATAATAAGCATCATAACATAAGCCTATGAGCAATGTCCAACACAATTATGTTAATTACGGGTCATTTTACCAAATTCTACATGGGTGACTATTCCTGTCACGCCCCGAGGTTACCCCCTAGACGTAACACGGGACTTGGAACCACAAGGGTCCCAAGCTAACCCTTGGTCATAGCATTCTCAAGCATAACAAAGAATTAAGTGGAAGCATAACATAGAAATCCAATAAGGAAACATCAATAAGAACCTAAGGGCCACATACATACATTATCCCAAAAAGGAAACTCGAATACAATCTATGTCTGAAGGCCTCTACTCATAACATAAAGAGTTGCTAGGACAAGACCCTAGCTAACTCGGAGTATAGAGGTAAAGCTAACCTAAGAAAAGTATAACTAGTCCTCGAACCATGAGGACTTACCACGGCTGACTAAAGAGGTGGCCTGAGACTCTAGCCACGGAGCTGAGAAGGGGTACCTGAATCTGCATCATTAAAGGATGCAGCGCAATATGCGTTAGTACTATGGAATGTACTAAGTATGTGAGAAATGCATGAACCATGATAAAAATAGTTTAAAACATGCTTAAGAATGAACTTGTTACATAAATAAGTACCATAAATGAATATCAAGGCATAAAGCGTAAGACATGAGACAAAGCTCAAGTTTCATAATATAGGTTTGTATAACTTTATAGCTTAAAAATAAAAATGTGGGAGTTTCTCTTAACCGACATTAAACCATGCTGAGCTACATGGAGTTCAGTGTCTTGCACCCACAATGAAAGAGTTGTCCTAACCGGCCAAAGTTAGAACCATGTCATACCAGGATCCTGTCATAATAAGCCTCAACATGGGCAACCTACTATGGCAACGTAGTTTTTGACTTAGGATATCTGAATCATCATCTCTCGGTGCTAAATACTACTCCCAAAACATAATAATAACATGAGCTCATATACATGTGACATATCTAATGCCAAACGTATTCATACTTATTCATGACTTGTTCATTCCCCGGATCGTCATACTACTCATGAGTTTTAGTTTAGAAAATGGCCTATGGGCATTGATGGAACATCGGGTGTCTTGCCTTGTATCATATTTCATATCATGGAAAAGCTTACATACTTTATGACTTGTAAAATTTGCAAAGCTCTAGTTCTTCATAAATATATATTTTCATAGAATCATAAGAACTAGGCATGAAACTTCATAATTTCATAATGGCCATGATATCTAACCATTCCTACATTCTCTTGAAAACATGCAAATTCATGGGTTTATGCTAGAAATCAACTTTCAAGCTTGGGCTTTTAAAATAAACAAGAGAATCGTAATCAAATCATAGGTAATCAATAGAAAACCATGAATTTAAACATAGAAACTGATTTCATAAACTTTTCCCAATTTTGGATCAAAACCCTAATTTCATATCTTCATAATTCAAAATAGGAATTAGGAATATTGGGCACAAGGATTAAAGGAACCCATTGTTAAAAACCCACATACCTTGGTGGAAGATTACCCACTTGATTGGAAAAGAAATAGGAGACTTGACTTGGAGCTTGGAGACTTGAACTTGAGAGCAATTTTCCCCTTTGAGTGAAGAATGATGAACTTAAGAGGGACTTAGGGTAATATGGGTGAAAACCCTTCTAAAATAGTCAAAACGACCTCACTTAATACATAATAGGGTGGGAAATAACCAAAATACCCCTAGGAATTAATTGGGAAAAAGCTGGAAATTGGTCAACTTTCAGTGACCACGACTCAGTCTACGAGTCATGGTTTGGATGACGGTTCATCGTCTAGAGTCGTAGAAATCAGCTGGGAATTTCAAGTTGCAGCTTCACTTCTACGAGTCAATAGGACGGACACGTAGAAGTGATGACGAGTCGTCAAATGGAGTGGTCATTCACAGGGAGCTGGGCTGACTTGGTCAAACCACGACTCAAGATTACGGCTCGTCGTTCTAATGATGAGTCATAGACTTGACTCATAGTTCCTGAAGGGGACTTGGAAAAAATGTAAATCCTCAGAAGGCAATCCACGAGTCAACAGGACGGACCCGTCGTTCAAACGATGAGTCATCGTTTGACCCGTAGTCCCTGGAACTTTGAAATTTTTTGAAGTTTTTATCTTGGATAGCTGGATACGTGTACGGGGTGTTGCAATTCCCACCAATGGTCAGTCATAATCTTACCAATACCCCGGGCTACCATATCTACCCTTTTTTTTTATCGCGCATGGATGCTAGATAATTCGTGTGATAGCTCGTAGCTCAATTAGCAATTTAAAATGACCCGAGAATGAAAAACAAAACAGGGAAAAATAGAATAGGGATTATGCCCTTCCCATCCTTCTATAGAGGCTTGCACACTGCTATGGCGACCCCAAACAATAGTAGCCCAGAAATTTTACCATTCTCTGCAAAATTCCCTTTTTCCCCTTCCCTGTTTTCACATTATCAAATGAAATCACGTTATGGTCTTAAAACATAACCCCAATACCCACCTCAACTATGCATAGTTGAGAATTTAGCACCACATTATCACAAAATCAGTTACGAAACACACTAGAACTGCGTACAATAACACATTCCCGCTATTGTACACTACTAGTCCCCCATTTTCCTTTCCATGGTTCTCAACCAATCCTGATTGTCCCAAAACTGGAGCTTCCCCACAGTCATCAATCCCATTTTATTCCCTTACCATCAATATCAACGGTAAGTCTATACCCGAATATAATGCAAACCATTTAAATTAAGGCATAACACAATTTATCACTAAAGCAATCATAAATTTTAAAGCCAGAATAAATTTTCCTTAAGTCATAATCATGAGTTACTACAAATATTTTCTTACCGCAATTCCCACTATTAAGCAATAATAACCCTTGTCCCTAGTACTTATGCACATACCAACCACTTGAAACATAAGTTTTCACAAGTATATATATCATTTTCCCCTAATCATTTTACCAATGATAAGACCTGCCTAGCATTTAGCATACTATTTTCCCTTTAAATCACGAAACAAGAATTCCCTTAATCATTAACACATAACCAAGTTATGACCTTTCCCTGACCACAATATTAGTAAGGCAATCAATTATATAACAACAATTTTAGCCATACAAGCATTGTAATAAAAAAAATGCAAGCTTCAAGCTACAAAAAAATCAAGTCACATATACTACTCTCTATTCTCCCTATAAATGATTGTTAGTACGTCATCCATGATTTACCATAGCCTCTCAGGCAAGATACTAATTGATACCTTCTTGGTTTCAATTTCCCTTGCTTGTGTCATCATCAATCGGAGTCAAATAACATCATTTTTCCTTGTTGAGATACCAGTTGGAATCGAGTGATACCAATTGGACTCAACCCATACAAGCAAGTAACAAGCCGCATGAAAGGAATGAAAGAAGAGATATGTTTCCTAGAATGTTTCATAGCCTCCAAAAGATTAGATGTGGACGTCAAGACACCAATCCGCAGGACTCTATTAGACATTTTGCTCTTGTACTAGGAGACCGATAACCTAGGCTCTGATACCATCTATCATGACCCAACTACTGGGCCGTGTGGGCACCTACTCTAAGCACCTAGATAGGCGAACCCTTACCACCCGATCCAACAGGTAATATGCCGAAATCAAGTAAAACCATAAACAACCTTCTTTTTAAAAAACATGAAAAGTTTGCAAACCTTTATTTCAGGAAAACCCTTCACAATTCGAATACATTAAAACCATTTTTAGAACTTGAAACAACCCTTCCTAGGATCTAGTCTAAGCAGGTAGAAGAGCTACTACAGGAGAAGTACAAGTAAATAAAAGAAGACACAGCTTCCACCATGATATCGATGAGTAGAAGCCACTGGAGACCACCACGATCATGTACATATGAAACATCACTGACCCTGTAACCTGACTATACCCAAAAAGGTATAGCAAGAGTAGTATTAGTACAAAGACACATACTGGTAGGCATCATCGGTCGACCCGAATCCACTCCATACCATCATATAAGAAATTAAGAGAAAATATGCAGTATAAATTAAAGAAATCTAGTCCCTCGTCATCCACCTTTAATACCACCCTGTAACCCCTATGGAACGACTAGTTCTGTCACAAGACTTCGTATCCCACTTTCGCTACCAACTCCCCCAGTCAACGGCTCTTCTACCATCCTATCATGGTCATAGCCAACTAGTCACACATAATACTAGGACTTCCCGAGTCATACTTAGCTCTAGGACTTCCCAAGTCACCCTTAACACTAGACTTCCCAAGTCACCGTTAACACTAGACTTCCCAAGTCACCCATCTTACCAACCACTATAAGTGCCTCAGTGGTTCCAGTCTCAACAATCAGGTCTACTATCCACCCCTACTAGCTAGTTGAGAGATAACCTACAAGACCTTGACTTGCCACCCTTACTCAAATTAAGATCCTAAGTCAACCACATAACCCTTAGCCCTTAGCCACACAATGAACTACCTGTGCGTTCTGTGTACTCAACCCCCAAGGTTCCTTACCCTTGACATCCCGCTGGTTCAGGCACTTACTAAATACTAGCCTCGTTTTACTAATCAAGTCAAACCTGACTCTCTATAGACCTTAGGCCCTCCAAGTTCACTCGTCTTGCACCTCTCAAGCAATACGCCCCGACACTGGACTCAACCAAATCCATATGACTATTAGTAAGACCCCAGTCAACAACTGGACTCAATCATCTTATAAGTCAGGCCCAACTATGCAATTAAACTGACCATATATAATTATGTCACAACATGCAAACCATCTGGGCCTCCTAAGGATCCTTTGGACATCATTTATGCCATATAACATGCGACCCCGGTTCACATAAGAACCACCTTGTCACTTAAGCACACCTACCTGGCCCTTCAAGGACCAATTATACGCCAAATAATAATAAATCATTCCCCTCTCAGGAACCCAAAATGTGAAGAACATTAATAAAGGAAAACCTAGTTCACTCAAGGAACCAACATGCAAGGAACATCACTAACGGATAACCTGGTTCACTCAAGGAACAAACATGTAAGGAACAAAAAGTAACAAATATACCCGATTCACTAAAGGAACCAACACATATGTAACACCCAATCTTGTACCACACGAGGTACCCAAGCCAACCATAATAGAACTTGTACCAGGCATGGTACCCGAGCCAACCGATAAGTATCCCGTACCAGTGGTGGTACCCGAGCAAACCATTATAGAACCTATACCATCCGTGGTACTTGAGCCAATCGTTAGTATCTCATACCAGGCATGGTACCTGAGCCAACCGAATATGTATCCCATACCAGGCATGGTACCCGAGCCAGCCGAATATCATACACAATTCAACCAGTCAATATTGAATGAACAAAACACCATTGTAAACCAACAAGCAATATAACACGTTCATTTCACATAATTGACACTCGGATAATTAGACATTCATAATTCTATCCCTTAGGCATGCATCTCATACAATACTAAGCGATAGCACATGAACACATATTGCATATTAGGAAAACCATTACCATCACCTAAGTGTTCAACATGCCATCTCGGCCTACACTAAGAACAACCCCACACTTAAGTTCAACTACTTGGCCTCTCGTAGGCCGATATGCAATAATCACAATTTCAATAATTAAACCCGTTCCACTCATGGGACCATCAACAAATATGACAATAATTTATAATTAGACTGACCCAAAGACTAATCCTCGGCTTACCCTTTAGACACATATTCACAGATACATCAATTCCAGACCCTTCTCTTAAGATAAATACAATATGGGGAACACATCCCCCAATATTGGTACTTTAACCATTCTAGTTTACTCTATTTTTTTTATATCAGAATCATCTCCAAAATTCCTTTTAAACTAGTCATTTTAATTAGCCATAGCATTTTTGATTTCCTAAACCTTAACAATAATCTAGTTTTCTGAACCTAACTTGATGTGTATAAATAACCCGGAATGAAGCATATCACCTCGACCCTATAATTTTCTATACCAAACCAATCAAAATACAACAATCCTCCAGACTCCGTGCCCGAAGGCCTAAGCATGAATTCTCTTTTCTGTCTATACAACCATACAAAATGGAACAGTTCTAAGTCTACTCAACGTAAAATACCTAGCGTACAAGGACGCCAAGCAGCTGCACCACGCATATTCTGGATCCATGAAGGCATTTCCTTATGGATGACAATCTCGAAATCCATGGTTTTGTGTCCTTTTAGCTGGAATCTCTCCTCCTCATGGCTCTAAGGCTTTGAGCAGCCCTCGCCTCTTTGAAACTGAAGAGGAGAGAATGAAATTATAAAACTCAATTTTGGGTTTTATGGTCCCATCATTCTCCTATAGTGGCCCAATCCTGCTATAGAAGTACCGCCATAGTGGTAGCCTCCCGATATACCAGTGTTGACCATCTTGACTTCCGTTATAGCGAGATTTTTTTGGCTATGGCGGTCATTGTGGTGGAACTATGTCATCCTCTATAGCGGTTGACATGAGACAGAACCTCGCAAAAACCTCCAACTTGTCCCTTTTACAACATATTTTAAAATCCTGACATTTTTAACGATACCTTTCACATCAAGTGTGATATCAGGAGTTCTACTCACCCGAATTCATTTCCAAAAAGTCCCTCGAACTCCTTAAGGTCTTGGCTAATGAAAAAACTAGCTCGACCTAAGATATATCATCCAATCTGCATCCGGATTTCCCTAGACCCTACCTCACTCAAAATTCATCCGAGACTAGCCTAGTCTGAATTTTCCAACTCCCCAACCTTCTAACCCGCTCTTTGCACGAATAGCTCACCCATAATGAGGTGCCATTTAATAACGACTGAACAAGTCCTTACATCCCTCGATAGAAATCTCTGAGTCTGATGAAAAAGGAGAGAAACAGTCTGAGGAAACCATTTTGACATAATAGCAACTTTAGATTCAGATAAGGAAGAAGAAAAGAAACACCCCGAGATAAAATTTCCTAATCTTTAAACAAATCACAAGTCATATTCCAAGAGAAAACTAGAATCCTTATCTTTGGTCCTTATAGGTGCATATTACTCCATGTGTTCTGAAAAGGACCAAATAATGAATGAATATGTGATATGCTCAAGATACACTATAAGAGGATATCACAAGATCGTATACAATAATAGTAACCCAACTAGATTGGCGTGGAATCCACAGGGAATAGAAGAATTTCAGAGATTTTAATATCGGTATGTCTACTAGATTTGTAGAGGATTTTATTCCGTAAGATTGTATAGAGATTGAAACTAAAATAAAATTGTAGAAAAACATATGTAGTAAGTAAACAGAATTATAAAACTTATAATATTAAGGGTCCATTTGGGCATATGATATGAAATTAAATTGTGAAGTTTAAGTTTTATTTGGACATGCATTTTTTCTTTCTTAAGTTTTATTTTTCATAAATATCCACAAGTTATGAAAACTGTCAAAATTTTGATAATTCTTATACAATCTTACCAGATGAGCAAATCAAAGTTAATGAACAAGATATCAAAATATCATAAGGCGCCGCATCGATAAATCATATATTTTCATGTTCCTTTTATAAATAAATATTTGTGATTATAAACTTTTAAATACACATAATTTTATAAAGATTCACTAGTCAACAATATTAGTAACTAGTTATTCTTTAATATAATTCTTTTACATGGTATGAACAATCTCTTCACATCCAACATGATTTTTTTTGCAAAATTTAAAATGATGGGTCTCTGTTTACAAATTATAAACATATGTGTTATGTTTTATATTTAAAAAAATGAAATCATAATTTGAAAATACAAATCATACTTTTTGAAAAATTTGAAATTTGAAATCATGATACCCAATCATATACTCAAACAATAATTTGAAATCATGACTTCATATCGCATGTCCAAACACAAACTAAAGCACAAAGATTGTTCCCCGAAATGAATTGCTTTATTCGTCGAGTATTATGCAACTACAAATACTTTGGGTTAAAGATATGTCATCACTCTCCTGCACTATCATTCACTCTCTTCTAACTATTATGAATGATTTATCTACATATGACGCTTTCACAAATATATGAGTTATTGAAATAAGAACAACTGAATATGTCAAGTAAATTATATTATTTCTAATATGAATTTATCAAACGAGGGTTAGCACCTCGAGTTCATGGAAAGATTATTTTACCAAATTCTAACCCGCTCTTTCAAGTTTAAAGATTAAGATATTATGGCGTAAACTAATATTTGCAAGCATCAATCTATTATTTAAGAACGGAAAGAAGTTTGATATCTTATAGCCCTAGTAACATGCAATCACACAAAAAAAACTTATGGACTTTATAATCTCGTTGGGTTTCACAACCTCAATTAAAGATTTAGCTACTCATACTGAAACTAAAGAACAATAGTATTAAGAAAAAGATTACATAACTTACTATGAATATTGAAAATTTGAAAGAATATTAAAGAGATTCATTCAAGAACTAAGAAAAGAGAAAAATGTGTATAAATTGGGCGATAACAAATTATTAACTAAACTACGCTAAAAATTGTTGACTCATTTACGACTGAGACCTACCAAGTATATTTGTAATGATCCAAGAAGCTAGAATATTAAAAACATCAAATTGATCTGGTGATATAGTCACGCCCCGAGGTTACTCCCAAGACGTAACACGGGACTTGGGACCATAAGTGCCCCAAGTTAACCCTTGATCATAGCATTCTCAAGCATAACAAAAGATAAGCGGAAGCATAATAGATAAATCCGAAATCACATAGATGGTTAATCAAGTCAAATAGGAATACAAAATCCAGAAAGAGACTCAAAAGATGTCTATGTCTGAAAGTCTCTACTCATGACATAAAGAGTTGCTAGGACAAGACCCTAGCTAGCTTGAGGTGCGGAAAATAAAATAGCTAACACTGACTAAGAACATAACTAGTCCTCGATCTAAGAGGACTCACCAACAACTGACAGAAAGTGGCCTGGAAGCTCTAGACATGGGTCTGTGAAGGAACACCTGAATCTGCATCATCAAAGGATGCAGCGCAAGATATGCGTCAGTACTATAGGATGTACTGAGTATGAGAACAATGCATGAACATAACAAAAACTGTTTAAACATGCTTAAAATGAACTTGTTACGTAAAGAAAGGACATGACTAAGTATTAAGATAAGAGACATAAGATATGAAAGAAACTTTAAGTTCAAAGTATAGAATCATGTAACTTCATAGCTTGGCAATAATCATGTGGGAGTTTCTATTAACCAACATAAACCATGTTGAGTTACATGGAGTCAAGTGTCATGTACCCCCACTGAAAAAGGTTGTCCTAACTGGCCAAAGTTAGAACCATTTCGTACCAGGATCCTGTCATAATAAGCCACAGAGGGAAATCTACGGTGGCAACGTAGTTTTGGACTTGGTTTATCTGAACCCTCATCTCTCGGTGCTAAGTACTACTCCCAAAACATATAACATGAGCTCATATACATGTGAAATATCTAATGCCAAACTTGTTCATAACATGTTCATACCCCGGATCGTCATAATACTCATGAATTATAGTTTAGAAATCGATTCATGAGCATTGATGGAACATCGAGTGTATTGTCTTGCATAATACTTCATGACATGGAAAATTTGCATGGCTATAGTTCAATTTCATAATACGTATATATTCATAGAACATAAGAACTAGGCATGCACATACTTGAAAATTCATGGAAAATATGCTATCAAACCCAATTTGCTTAAATCAATCTCATGCATGTAGAAATTGTCATGGTTAGACTTCAATTCATGATATAAGAATTCCCATCTAAAAGCCCATTTAAAATCATGCAATTTCGTAGTAATTTCATAATCAAATCATGAGGAGATAATGTATAGCAAACCCATAGGAATTGGATAAAACACTAATTTAAAGGTTCATACAAATCAAAATAGGATTTGGGGTTTTGGGCACAAGGGTGAGAGGAACCCATTGTTGAATACCCACATACCTTGGTTGAAGCAAATCCACTTGGAATTGAAAAGATTAGGAGACTTGAACTTGGAGCTTGAAGAGGTTCTTTTCCAAATTTGGTAGATGAGTGAGGGATAATTAGAGTCTTAGACTTAAAAGGGGTAGAAACCCTACTAAAATGGGTCAAAACGGCCTCACTTAGGAGTTAAAGGATGGTGAAAAGACAAATTTACCCTTGACTTAAAATAGAAAGTTGCAGGAATTTGCGGCCTCACGGGCTACCCGATCGGCGTCGTGCCTACGATGGCCCATCGGCCAAGACATCGAGTAGGGGGGTACTTTGGTTGGGGTCTGCAGGACCATTTTGACGATGATCTCCCATGGCATGTCGCGCCTGCGATTCCCGTTGGGTTACCTGTTAAGGGAATGGTGGATAGGGGGGGAGGATCCCTGGATCAATCCGATGGTCTGCATCCACGGGTCATCATACCCATGATGCCCGTGGCCTAGCCTGTCGGGGAAACTTAGGTGATGGGCGAAATAACAACTGGGGGATCCCGACGGCGGGTTCCCATAGGTCATCGTACCTGTGATGCCCATCGTGAATGCTCATTGGGTTGAGAAAAACTTGGCACGATCTCACTGTTTGGTTCCCATGGGGCACCCCACGGGCCGTCTGAGCCACGATGCCCATGGTGACCTATAGTTGCAGAAAATGCTGAAAATTCACTGGATTCGGAATTCGATAGCTGGTTCAGATTATGGTGTGTTACAATATCTCCCCCTTGGAATCATTCATCCTCGAATGAATACCCAAGTGAGGGAAGCTGGAAAAGAACAGCCCAACCAAGCAATAAAATATGGAAATCACGGGAAAATCATGAAAACTGCACTTTTTGACTTAAAACATGATAAAACTAACTTCGTAAATCATGGATTCATGATAGGATCATGAGAGAAACTGATGGAGTAGGATCGGAGGAACATACCATAGAGGAAACTAGTACCTCAAGCTGGAACTTAATCAGAAGGAAAGAGATGAGGATAATTGGCCTTCATGGCCTCTTCCGCTTCCCAAGTAGCACACTCCACAAGTTGATTCCTCCAAAGGACTTTCACCAAGGTGACTTCTTTATTCCTCAACCTCTGAATCTAACGGTCAAGAATCTCCATAGGAACTTCGTCATAAGAGAGGCTATCTTTCACACCCACATCCTCCAAAGGGACAATCAAGTTCAGATCACCAACACATTTCTTCAACAAGGAAACATGAAAAACTGGATGAATCGCATCTAAATCCGAAGGCAAGTCCAGCTCATAAGCTACACTACCAACACTCCTCAGAATCCGATAAGGACCAACATAGCGGGGACTAAGCTTCCCTTTCTTGACAAACCTCATCACACCCTTCGTGGGTGACACTTTCAGAAAAACCCAATCATTAACTTCAAATATCAATTCCCTTCTCCTCACATCCGCATATGATTTATGTCGACTCTGAGCGGTCTTCATCCTTTCCCTAATAAGTTGAACCTTCTCCATAGTCTCATGAACTAAATCTGGGCAAATCAAAGTTGCCTCACCTACCTCAAACCAACCAATGGGAGATCTACATCTCCGGCCATAAAGTGCCTCATAAGGAGCCATCTGGATGCTAGAGTGAAAGTTGTTGTTGTAGGCAAACTCGATAAGAGGTAAGTGATCATCCCAACTACCATTGAAATCAATCACACGCACTCTCAACATATCTTCCAAAGTTTGAATAGTACGCTCAGCCTGGCCATCCGTCTGAGGGTGAAAAGCTGTGCTAAGCTTCACCTGAGTACCAAGACCTTTCTGAAATGATCTCCAAAACTGGGAAGTAAACTGAGGACCTCTATCTAAAATGATAGACAATGGAACACGATACAATCGGACTACCTCCCGAATGTAGAGTCTGGCATAATCGTCTGCTGAGTCAGTAGTCTTAACAACCAAAAAGTGGGATGACTTGGTCATCTGGTCGACAATCATCCAAATGGAATCATGTTGCCTTCGAGTACGAGGCAAACCAGTAATAAAGTCCATATTGATTGCTTCCCATTTCCAAGTGCAAAGGTAAATATCTTGAATCATGCCACACGGTCGCTAATGCTCGACTTTCACTTGTTGATAGTTGGGACACTTAGCCACAAACCCGGCTATGTCCCTCTTCATACCATTCCACCAAAAGACTTCCCATAGATCACGGTACATCTTGGTGGCACCCAGATGAATGGAATATCTGGAACTGTGAGCCTCAGTCAGAATCTGCTATCTCAAACCATCTATATCTGGCACACATAATCTACCCTGATAACGAAGCACACCATCTTACCCTTGGGAGAAAACCTCAACCCACTGCTGATGAACTTCACCCTTGAGCTGAAGTATAACAAGATCCTTGTCTTTCTTTGTCTTCACCTCAGCTACCAAGAATGATTCAGCACCATTTTGTATAATCACATCACCTTCGGTCGAGTCCATAAGGTGAACTCCCAACCGAGAAAGCCTATGAACCTCTTTAACCAATTCCTTCTTTCGATCTTCCATCGAAGATACACTTCCTATGGACAGTCTACTTAGTGCATCTGCTACTACATTAGCTTTACCCGGATGGTAAAGCACACTCATATCATAATCCTTAAGGAGCTCAAGCCACCTTCTTTGTCGCAAATTCAACTCCTTTTGAGAGAACATATACGGAAGACTTTTGTGATCCATGAACACATCAACATGCACACCATACAAGTAGTGTCTCCAAATCTTCAAAGTGAAAACTATGGCCGCTAGCTCAAGGTCATGAGTAGGGTAGTTCTTCTCATGAAACTTAAGTTGTCCCGAGGCATAAGCAATCACCTTACCTTGTTGCATTAAAACATAACCCAAACCGATCCTAGAAGCATCATAATACACCACAAAATCATCTAGGCCCTCGGGTAGAGCCAATACAGAGGCTGTGGTCAATCGACTCTTCAACTCTTGAAAACTTTTCTCACAAGTGTCGGACCACTGAAACTTAACCTTTTTCTGAGTCAATCCAGTCAAAGGGGCAGCAATGGAAGAAAACCCTTCCATAAACCTCTGGTAGTAACCAGCCAAACCTAAAAATCTCCTAATGTCGGACTGAGAAGTGGGTCTAGGCCAGTTCTTTACTGCCTCGATCTTTTCAGAATCAACCCAAATACCATCTTTAGTCACAATATGACCTAGAAAAGCAATAGACTGCATCCAAAACTTACACTTGCTAAACTTAGCAAATAACTGCCGGTCCTTGAGAGTTTGCAACACAACTCTCAAATGGTGCGTATGCTCCTCTTCACTCCGAGAGTAGATAAGGATATCAATAATGAACACAATCACAAACGAATCTAAATACTGCTTGAACACACGGTTCATCAAATCCATAAAAGCTACAGGAGCATTCGTTAGATCAAAAGACATGACAACAAACTCATAATGACCATACCGAGTCCTGAAGGCTGTCTTCAGAATATCGCAGTCCCGCACATGAAGCTGGTGATAACCGGATCTAAGGTCGATCTTAGAGAAGAAAATAGCACCCTGAAACTGATCGAACAAGTCATCAATCCTAGGAATGGGATATTTATTCTTCATTGTGACCTTGTTCAATTGGCGGAAGTCAATACACATCCTAAGGGAACCATCTTTCTTCTGAACAAACAAAACTGGGGCACCCCATGGAGAAATGCTAGACTGATGAAACCCTTATCAAGAAGATCCTTCAACTGATTCTTCAACTCTTTAAGTTCCGCGAGAGCCATCCTATAGGGAGGAATAGAGATAGGATTCATATCTGGAAGAATATCTATTCCGAAGTCAATCTCCCGCTCGGGAGGGACTCTGGGAAAATCATCGGGAAACACTCATGGTAACTCATTCACAATAGGAATATACTAAATAGATGGGGTTTCAGACTTCGTGTCCATGACCCGAACTATATGATAGACATAACCCTTAGAAATCATCTTTCTAGCCTTGAGATAATATATGATGTGACCTTTTGAGGAAGGGGGGCTACCTTGTGATTCTAAGATAGGTTCATTAAAAAACTTGAAACTGACAACCCGAGTATGGCAATCAACCAAAGCATAACAAGGATATAACTAATCCATACCAAGAATGACAGCAAATCAGTCATCTCCAACTCTACTAGATTCGCTGAAGTGACTCTATCAAGGACTGAGATAGAGAAGATTTGGTAGATTCTATCGGCGAGGACTGACTCACCAACAGGAGTAGAAATGACAAAGGGCTCTAAAAGCTGATCCGGACAAATCTCAAACTTACAAGCAATATAAGGGATTGCAAAAATAAAGAGGCACCGGGGTCCAACAACGCATGCACATCAAGAGAGAAAACTTTCAACATACCAGTAACAACATCTGGAGAACTCTTCTAATCCTTGCGGGAGGACATAACATAAAGATGGTTCTGGCGCTGACCACCAAAACTAGAAGTTGTGCCCTGCTGGTCTGGTCGACCTCCTGGGGCTGCTGGAGCAGACTGAGCCATGTTAGCTCCCTTCCCCTTCTTAGCTGAAGGGAAATATCTAACCATGTGTCCAACCTGTACACATCAAAAGTATGCACCTGAGCCCAAGCGACACTCTCTCGGGTGATTCTTCCCACACTTGCCGCAAATAGGATGAGAAGGTCCCTTAGCAACACTCCTCTGAGACTGTCAGTAGAAACCAGATCCTTTACCACTCTGGCGTCTGTGCTTGGGTAGGAGCACTAGCAGAATAATGAATGGGTCCTGATTATTTCTTCTGGAACCAGGAGAGATGTCCACCACCAGACCTCTGATGGCCAAATCCTAAACTCTTGGATCTAACTCTCTTGTTCTCCCTAGCCATCTCCTTAAGCTTGTCTCCCTCAATCTGGTGTGCATGGGTCATGAGTCGGGAAATTTTCATATCACTCATCAATAATACATACCTACACTTTTTCTTCACCATGTCAGAAACTCCATTAATAAACTTGCTCATCTAGTCATATGGGTCCGCTACCATGGATGGGGCATACCTAGACAATTGAGTGAACTTCAAACTATATTCTTGGACTGTCATCGACCCCTATCTCAAGTTCACAAAATCCTCAGCCTTAGCTTGCCTCAACTCCCGGGGAAAGAACCGATTAAGGAATGCCCTCTCAAAACACTCCCAAGTTGTAAGGACCACATCCCTAGCTCTATCCTCATTCTATTGGTAAACCAGATATGAGTTATATCTATAAGTTGGTAGGATGAGAGCTCCACATAATCAGCAACAACAACTTGCATAACATCAAATATCTTCTTCACTTCATCAATAAAGTTGATCGGGTCCTCACTCACCTTCGAACCCCAAAACTCAGGGGGGTTCATACGGAAAAAGTCACAAACTCGAGCCGCTACCCCAACCTGAGGGTGGACTGGGTAGGAGCTTGCTGATTGGCCTGAGTGTCCAAGGTATGGTCTAACAAATGGATGGCATTTCTAAACTCTTCATTCGTGACCTCAGGGACCAGAACTGGAAGAGCAGCATTCCGAGCAGCTCGGGAAGGAATAGCACATCGAGGAGGCATAATCTGAAATGTACAAGATAGGGGTAATAGGAACATTAGAGTCAAGCTCTATCGCACGATGTGAGCATGAAAGAAGGGAAGTTTTCTTAAGACATCTCATAGCTCCCCTCTCATATGTGTGGTGCACTTCACACACATGATAGAGACTCTACTCGATGAGGCTTTCAGACATCCTAGGACTCTTGAACCTGAGGCTCTGATACCAAGTTTGTCACGCCATGAGGTTACCCCCTAGACGTAACACAGGACTTGGGACCATAAGTGCCCGAAGCTAACCCTTGGTCATAGCATAATAAAATATAAGCAGAAGCATAATAGATAAATCCGGAATCACATAGACGGATAATCAAATCAAATAGGAATACAAAATCCAGAAAGAGACTCAAAATCTCTCTATGTCTGAAAGCCTTTACTCATGACATAAAGAGTTGCTAGGACAAGATTCTAGCTAACTCGAGGTGCAGAAAATAAAATAGCTAACACTGACTAAGAACATAACTAGTCCTCGATCTAAGAGGACTCACCAACAATTGATAGAAAGTGGCCTGGAAGCTCTAGCCATGGGTCTGAGAAGGAAAACCTGAATCTGCATCATCAAAGGATGCAACGCAAGATATGCGTCAGTACTATAGGATGTACTGAGTATGAGAATGATGCATGAACATAGTAAAAACCGTTTAAAAATGCTTAAAATGACCTTGTTACGTAAAGAAAGGACATGAATAAGTATTAATATAAGAGACATAAGACATGAAAGAAAGTTTAAGTTCAAAGTATATAATCATATAACTTCATAGCTTGAAAATAATCATGTGGGAGTTTCTCTTAATCGACATAAACCATGCTGAGCTACATGGAGTCCAGTGTCATGTACCCCCACTGAAAAAGGCTTTCCTAATGGGCCAAAGTTAGAACCATGTCGTACCATAATCCTGTCATAATAAGCCACAGAGGGCAACCTACGGTAGCAACATAGTTTTGGACTTGGGTTATCTGAACCCTCATCTCTCGGTGCTAAATACTACTCCTAAAACATATAATATGAGCTCATATACATGCGACATATCTAATGCCAAACTTGTTCATAACATGTTCATATCCTGGATCATCATACTACTCATGAATTATAGTTTAGAAATTGATTCATGAGCATTGATGAAACATTGGGTGTCTTGTCTTGCATAATACTTCATGACATGGAAAATTTTCATGGATCTAGTTCAATCTCATAATACGTATATATTCATAGAACATAGGAACTAGGCATGCACATACTTAAAAATCCATGAAAAACATGCTATCAAACCCAATTTGCTTAAATCAATCTCATGCATGTAGAAATTGTCGTGGTTAGACTTCAATTCATGATATAAGAATTCCCATGTAAAATCATGAAATTTCCTAGTAATTTCATAATCAAATCATGAGGAAATAATATATAGCAAACCCATAAGAATTGGATAAAACCCTAATTTGAAGGTTCAAAGAAATCGAAATAGGATTTGGAGTTTTGGGCACAAGGGTGAGAGGAACCCATTGTTGAATACCCACATACCTTTGTTGAAGCTAATCCACTTGGAATTGAAAAGATTAGGAGACTTGAACTTGGAGCTTGAAGAGTTTCTTTTCCCAATTTGGTAGATGAGTGAGGGATAATGAGAGTCTTATGCTTAAAAGGGGTAGAAACCCTACTAAAAGGTGTCAAAACGACCTCACATAGGATTTAAAGGATGGGTAAAAGACTAATTTACCCTTGAATTAAAATAGAAAGTTGCAGGAATTTGCCAACTCACGGGCTACCCGATGGGCGTCGTGCCCATGATGGCCCATCGGCCAAGACGTCGAGCAGGGGAGGTACTTTGATTGGGGTATACTGGACCATTTCGACGATGAGCTCCCATGGATCGTCACGCCTATGATGCTCGTGGGTTTGACCATCGAGGGAAGGGAAGACAAGGAGGGGGAGGATTCCTGGATTAATCCGATGGCCTGCACCCACGGGTCATCATACCCATAATGCCCGTGGCCTAGCCCATCGGGGAAACATAGGTGATGGGGAAAAAACAGCTAGGGTATCCCGATGTTGGGTTCCCATGGGCCATAGTAGCTGTGATTCCCATTGTGACCGCCCATCGGGCTGAGGCAAACTTGGCACGATCTCACTGGTTGGTTCGCACGGGGCACCCTACAGGCCGTCTAAGCTATGACGCCCGTGGTGACCTACAGTTGCAGAAAATTCACTGGATTTGGAATTTGATAGCTGGTTCAGATTATGGGGTGTTACAAATATGGTTCACGAGCTAATCAATGACCATCAATTGATATACGGTCCATGGATTTACTCTTGCATCTTCATTCGTTATCTTTTAGATTTTACTGAATTTGTATCATGAATTTATTTTTGTTATCGTGAATTACTTTATGATCCATTTTTTCTTGTCACAGGTTCCTTTATAGTTATGATCTTTCCCTTCGTGCATCAATTCAATAATTGGATTGACAATCATTTTCTTCCTCGTATTCTGACCATCTTTCATAGGGTCTTGATTGATATTCTCTCTGATCTTTTTTATGATTTGGTTTGTAGTTCGTCAACTGATCTGGTATCAAATTACCCAAAAATTGGCAATTTTATGTCTTTAACATCTTTTGGTAATTTGTATATGAAAAACCTACAAAATAATAAACAAACATAAAACCTAATAAAACA
The DNA here is from genome assembly GCA_003996215.1 of Jaltomata sinuosa. Taxonomy (NCBI): domain Eukaryota; kingdom Viridiplantae; phylum Streptophyta; class Magnoliopsida; order Solanales; family Solanaceae; genus Jaltomata; species Jaltomata sinuosa. The sequence continues at coordinate 57,116 of QJPP01000251.1, read as the reverse complement.
TAGTAAAACAAGTGTAAGAACAATTAAAACATCAAGTAAAGGATAGAGAATATGTGCTAATTCTAATCACATCAATATTCCCAACTTAAAGTCTTTGCTTGTCCTCAAGCAAATGCACTAAACACAATTATACAACTATATTCAAGAAAAACAAAGAAAGTTGCCTATAGTGGTTTCAAAAAATTATTACCGACATTTATTTTCAAAACAAGTTTTGGCCCTCACTAAGTAATTCCACTGCTCCATATGTTGATGCACTTTCCACTTTGAATGGTCCTACGTATAGACATTAGCTTTCCCCAAAAAAGGTTTAACCTTGAGTTAAAATAATAATACAATATGATTCGACATGAACTCTCTCTTCATTATCTTTCTATCGTAAACTTGCTTCATGTATTTTTTATACAAGGTTGTGCTTTCATATGGTTGAAATTGGAACCATCTAGTTCATTTAGTTGGGTTAGTCTCATATTTGTAACCTTTCTCCATTTTATGTTTAATTTATGTAATGCCCACATTGCTTTGTATTCTAGTTTTATAGGTAAGTACCAAGCTTTTCCAAACACCATTTTGTAATGGATGCCTGAATATATCATGCCCCAACCTTGGAAAATGCGACTGGCACTAGGTGATAAGTTAGACCTTGGTTAACCCTTGCTGTACAACTACTCTACTAACATAATACTAGCTATAAAATCAAGAAATCAAACACGTATATCTCATCTTAAAAATAAGCTCTTGGTCGACAGGCCCTGTTTACATAACATGTAATAAACGTAGTTAATCCCAAAAATTTATATAGAACACAAACTAATCCTTTGAGAATCATCGAGGCCATCATGTTGTCTATGATCAAGTAATGTTATGCGGGTCATCAAGGCCACCATGATATCTAGAAACATATAAAAGGAACATATATATATATATATATATATATACATATATATATATACATATACATTCAAGGCTAACAGGTTGTTGTGCTAAAACGATAAAACAATAAAGCCAACATGATTGCCAATGCACATCTGTACAACCCAAAGTTTGAAAGCCTCTAAGAGAAATATACATGGCTGGGATAGGGCCTCGACCTACCTATCAGCTATCTACAGAAAAAGACTGACAAACTCCTAAATTAGGCAAAAGAAGGGGAGCAGGCCAATTTTCTGGAACTCGACAATACTACGGAGGAGGCCTGTTTACCTATCTTTTAAGACTAGAAGGCATGAGTGCAGTGACCCTATGCTCGAGATGTCAGTATGAAATAATGTACTGAGTATGCAAGTCGAATAATAATAAAGAAGGTATCATAAAGTACTGAATGTTAATGCACATAAGAAGGACAAAGATAATCTAAGTAAACCTACATGCTCTTGAATCTATGAATAGTTGAACAGATATTATAAAGTAATATAATTACTAAAATAAATAATTAGAGGTTAGAGAGAACTTACTTACTCGCTCATGACTTAAACCTTCAATCCATAACTAAATCAACAGTCAATTTAACTAAACCAAGCTAACTAATAACATCAAATATTGAATGTACTTGAGAAGAAGAGTCGGGAATAATCATAATACAACTAATGGTTCCTAACACAAATCATACAAAAAGATTCAAACCTTAACCTGACCATGCCCCCCAAAACTTGAAAGGTACAAATAACAATTGATACTAGTTGCCAGGGCCCCCATAAGACCTCCATGTACAAAATCAATCTACATATCCCTATAGGCACCCACCTAGCCTTATGTCTATCTGTATAACTGTTTGGCCCATAGGCTCGATGTATTTGGCTAACCCGTAGGGTCTGTATATAAGTCTGGCCTTGAGACTCTAAGTAATCAAGCAAACAAGGCTCGCTATATGTGTATCTGATCACGCAAGGTTCTTGTATTTATATATAAGAACAAAAAGATCCTGTATAAATGATCTAGCCCCATAGGTGTAATGACCCTCGTGGTCATTTTCTCATTTTCATGCACTTTTACTATTTTAACCATTATTGTAGCTTCTACACTATTTATGTGACTTGCTAGGATGGGTGGTATGCTTCCTAAGATATTTGATTAGGTTATAGAAGAGTTTCCCTATTTTGGAACTCTTAAAGTTAAAATTTTTGACTTCGGTCAACAATCAAAGTAAATGAGCTCAGATGAAAATTTTGCCAGTGTTGTTAGCTTTGAAACTTGGACTTTGGGCTAGTGGACTTTTAATTTGGATCCTGAGGCTTCCAGACCCATTTAGGATACTTGTGTAACACCCTTGGATTTCAGTCAGCGGCAAAACTTTGAGCTCAGTAAAATCGGCTGCTGTTGGTCGCCAGGAGCAGTCACCACGGGCGTCAGAACTCTGACTGGCCATGGTTCTGGTCATGGGGTGCGTTCAGTGGCTCTTGATCCAAGTTTCCTCAGCCCTAAGGGCGAACACGAAGGGCGTTGTGGGTGCGACAACCCATGGAAACCTGCCATCAAAATGCCCCAGCGACCTTTCCCATCGCACCCTTCCCTCGACGAGCAACCTCACGAGCATCGCAGGTGCAACGGGCCATGGGAGATCGTCGTCAAAATGGTCCAGTAGACCCAACCAAGGTACCCCCTTCCCGATTCCTTGTCCGATGGGCCATCGTGGGTACGACGCCCGTCGGGTAGCCCGTGAGGCGGCCCCTTTTTCCTGCAGTTTCTCATTTAAGTCCCAGGGGTATTTTAGTTATTACTCACCCTTTTAACTCCTAAATGATGTCACTTTGACTATTTCAAGTAGGATTTTCACCCTCATTAGCCTAAGTTTCTTCTCACTACCTCATTCATCTCCCTTAAAGAAAAAGAACTCTCTCAAGCTCAAGGTCTCAAGCTCCAAGTCCAAGTCTCCTAAGTCTTTTAAATTCAAGTGGGTTAGCTCCAATAAAGGTATGATGGTATTCAATAATGGGTTCCTCTCACCCTTGTTCCCAAAACCCCCAATTCTTAATTGAATTATGAACTTGTGAAATTAGGGTTTTGATCTAAATTGGAGAAAACTTATGAAATCAGTTCCTATGCTTAAATTCATGGTTTCTTATTACTTATTTACGATTTGATCATGATTCCTCTATTATATTCGAAATCCCAAGCATCAAAGTCGATTTCTAACATGATTCTATTAAATTGCATATTTTCAAGTGAAATTGGGCATGATTAGATATCATGGCTTTATGAATTTACGAAATTGCATGCCTAATTCTTCAAGTATGAATTTAAAAGAAAATCATTTTTGGACTATGGCTATGTTAAGCTTCATGAACTTATGATATGAGAATTTGCATGATGCCTGATGTGTTTTCATGCTATTCGAACAAGATTTGGCATGAGATTGTGCCACTAAGAAATTATGAGCTATATGTACATATTTTGGGAGTAGTATTTAGCACCGAGTGATGAGGGTTCGATTACCCAAGTCCTAAAACTACGTTGACAACATAGGTTATGAAATGAAGTGCCCTATGGGCTTATGAGAGTGGATCCACATCTTAATAATGGTATCCTGTGTCTTAGTGGGCATTAGGGCATCTTTGCCAACTAGGGTTATATAGTTGGGGATGGTGACTCATTCCTTGGCATGGTTCAAGTCAGCTTTGCTAACTAGAGTTATATAGTTAGATTCCATGTAGCTCACATGGTCTATTGTCGGTTATAAGAAACTCCCGCATGAATGATTTCAAGTTTTTTTCTAAGCTTTATGATAACTTACTTTGAAGTTTTGACTACTAACTTATTCTTATTACTCGAACTATGATACTTACTTATGACTTCTTTGATTATGCACGAATCAGTTTTCAATTATATTTTAAGCATGCTTTCATATTATTTATGCATATCTCGCATACTAGGTACATCATATAGTATTGATGCATATCTTACGCTGCATCCTTTGATGATGCAGATTCAGGTGTACCTTCTCAGGCTCGTGGCTAGAGTTTCTCGGCCACTCCCAGACAGCTGTTGGTGAGTCCTCTTAGTTCGAGGACTAGTTATGTTTTTAGCTTGTATTAGCTCTTCATTTTTGTAGTTTGAGTTAGTTAGGGTCTTGTCCTAGCAACTCTTTATGTCATGAGTAGAGGCTTTTCAGAAATAGACAGTTTTTGAGTCTTCTTATGGATCTTGTATTCCTATTTGACTTGATTCTCCATTTACATTACTCTGACTTTATCTATTATGCTTCCTCTTACTTTTTTTATTCTTGAGGATGCTATGACCAATGGTTAGCTTGGGGAACTTATGGTCCCAGATCCCATGTTACGTCTAGGGGGTAACCTCGGGGAATGACAAACTTGGTATCAAAGCCTCAGGCTTAAGAGTCCTAGGATGTCTGAAAGATGTATCAAGTAGAGTCTGTTTCATTTGTGTGAAGTGCGCCATACATATGAGAGGGAAGCTATGAGGTTTTTTAGAAAACTTCACTTATTTCTTGATCACATCATGCGATAAAGCTTAACTCTAATGTTCCTCTAATCCTTATCTTGTACGTTTCAGATTATGCCTCCTCGATGTGCTATGACTCCTCGAGCCGCTCGGAATGTTGCTCCTCCCATTCTGGTCCCTGATGTCACAAATGAGGAGTTCAGAAATGACATCCATTTTCTAGCCCAGACTTTGGCCACTCAGGCCAATCAGCAGGCTCCTGCCCCATTCCACCCTCAAGGTGGGGTAGCGGCCCGAGTTCGTGACTTTATCCAAATGAACCCACCTAAATTTTGGGGTTTGAAAGTGAGTGAGGACCCGCTCAACTTTATTGATGAAGTGAAGAAGATCTTCAAAGTTATGCAAGTGGTTGGGGTCGATTGTGTCGAGCTTGCATCCTATAAACTCAAGGATGTAACTCATATTTGGTTCACGCAATGGAAGGAGGCTAGGGTGAGGGATGCGGTCCCATGACTTGGGAGTATTTTTAGAGGGCCTTCCTTGATATGTTCTTCCCTTGAGAGTTGAGGCAAGCAAAGGTGGAGGAATTTGTGAACTTGAGACAGGGGTCGATATCGGTTTAAGAGTAGAGTTTGCTATGTCCTCATGATAGGATCAAGAGAGTTCTCCAGATATGGTTACTGGTATGTTGAAAGTCTTCTCTCTTGATGTGTATGCTTTGTTGGACCCCGGTTCCTCCTTATATTTTGTAACCCCTTATGTTGCTTGTAAGTTTGAGATTTATTCGGATCAACTTTTAGAGCCCTTTTGTGTTTCCACTCCTATTGGTGAGTCATTCCTAGTCGAAAGAATCTATCGAAATTGCCCTATCTCAGTCCTTCATAGAGTCACTTCAGCGGATCTAGTAGAGTTGGAGATGACTGATTTTGATGTCATTCTTGGTATGGATTGGTTGTATGCATGTTATGCCTCTGTTGATTGCCGTACTCGTGTGGTCAGTTTCAAGTTTCCAAATGAACCTGTCTTAAAAAGGCAAGGTAGTCCCCCTTTCTCGAAAGGTCACTTCATATCCTATCTTAAGGCTAGGAAGAAGATTTCTAAGGGATATGTCTATCATAATGTTCAGGTCATGGACACAGAGTCCGGTTACCCATCTATTCAGTCTGTTCCTGTTGTGAATGAGTTCCAACAAGTGTTTTTCGATGATTTTCTCAGAATCCCTCCCGAGCGGGAGATTGACTTTGGGATAGATCTTTTTCTAGATACGAATCCTATCTCTATTCCTCCCTATAGAATGGATCTCGTGGAACTTAAAGAGTTTAAAGATCAGTTGAAGGATCTTCTTGATAAAGGTTTCATCAGGCCTAGCATTTCTCCATGGGGTGCCCCAGTTTTGTTTGTTCGGAAGAAAGATAGCTCTCTTAGAATGTGTATCGATTACCTCCAATTAAACAAGGTCACAATCAAGAATAAATATCCTATTCCTAGTATTGATGACTTGTTCGATCAACTTAAGGGTGCTAGTTTCTTCTCCAAGATCAGCCTTAGATCCGGTTATCATCAGCTTCGTGTTAAAGAGTGTGATATCCAGAAGACAACCTTCAGGACTCGGTATGGTCATTATGAGTTTGTTGTTATGTCTTTTGGTCTAATGAATGCTCCTGCAGCTTTTATAGATTTGATGAACCGCGTGTTCAAGCAATATTTAGATTCGTCTGTGATTGTGTTCATTGATGATATCCTCATCTACTCTCGGAGTGAGGAGGAGCATGCGGACCACTTGAGGGTTGTGTTGCAAACTCTCAAGGATAGACAGTTGTTTCCTAAGTTTAGCAAGTGTGAGTTCTGGATGCAGTTCGTTGCCTTTCTGGGTCATATTGTGACTAGGGATGGTATTCGAGTTGATTCTCAAAAGATAGAGGCAGTAAAAAACTGGCCTAGACCCATTTCCCCGTCTGATATTAGGAGCTTTTTGGGTTTGGCTGGTCAACAGAAGGTTTGGGGAAGGATTTTCTTCCATTGCTGCCCTTTTGACCCGACTGACTCAGAAGAAGGTAAAATTTCAGTGGTTTGAATTGTGTGAGAAGAACTTTCAGGAATTGAAGACTAGATTGACCACATCTCCAGTGTTAGCTCTACCCGAGGGCCTAGATGAATCTGTTATGTATTGTGATGCTTCTAGGATTTGTTTGGGTTGTGTTTTGATGCAGCGTGGTAAGGTGATTGTTTACGCTTCGAGACAGCTTAAGACTCATGAAAAGAACTATCTTACTCATGATCTTGAGTTGGTAACTATGGTCTTTCCTTTGAAGATTTGGAGATATTACTTGTATGGTGTGCATGTGGATGTATTCACCGATCATAAGAGCCTTCAGTATGTGTTCACTCAAAAGGAATTGAATTTGCGACAAAGGAGATGGCTTGATCTCCTTAAGGATTATGATATGAGTGTGCTTTACCATCCGGGTAAGGCCAATGTCATGGCAGATGCTTTGAGTAGACTATCCACGGGAATTGTGCCTTCTGTTGAAGAAGGGAAGAAGGAATTGGTTACGGAGGTTCATAGACTAGCTCGGTTGGGAGTTCGCCTTATAGACTCGACAGAAGGTGGTATGATTGTACAAAATGGTGCTGAATCATATTTGGTAGTTGAGGTGAAGGCAAAGCTAGACAAGGATCCCATTCTACTTCAGCTTAAGGGTGCAGTTCATCAGCAGCGGGTGGAGGTTTTCTCCCAAGAGGGAGATAGTGTGCTTCGTTATCAGGGTCTCTTGTATGTGCTATATGTAGATGGGTTGATAAAGCATATTTTGATTGAGGCTCACAGTTCTAGATATTCTATTCATCTGGGTGCCACCAAGATGTACCGTGACCTACGGGGAGTCTTTTGGTGGAATGGTATGAAGAGGGACATAGCCGGGTTTGTGGCTAAGTGTCCCAACTGTCAACAAGTAAAGATGGAGCATCAAAGGCCGAGGGGCATGATTTAGGATATTGACCTTCCCACTTGGAAATAGGAAGCGATCAATATGGACTTTATTACTGGTTTGCCTCATACACGAAGGCAACATGATTCCATTTGGGTGATTATCGACCGGATGACCAAGTCATCCCACTTCTTGGTTGTTAAGATTATTGATTCAGTAGATGATTATGGCAGACTCTACATCCGGGAGATAGTTTGATTGTAGGTGTTCCTTTGTCTATCATTTCTGATAGAGGTCCTCAATTTACATCTCAGTTTTGGAGATCGTTTCAGAAAGTTCTTGGTACCCAGGTGAAGCTTAGCACAACTTTTCACCCTCATACGGACAACCAGGTGGAGTGTACTATTCAGACTTTGGAGTATATGTTGAGAGCTTGTGTGATTGACTTCAAAGGAAATTGGAATGACCACTTACCTCTTATCGAGTTTGCCTACAATAACAGCTTTCACTCTAGAATCTAGATGGCTCAATACGGGGTACTTTATGGACAGAGATGTAGATCTCCTATTGGTTGGTTTTAGGTAGGTGAGGTAGCCTTGATTGGCCAAAATTTAGTTCATGAGACTATGTAGAAAGTTCAACTTATTAGGGAAAGGCTAAAAACCGCTCAATGTCGACAAAAATCTTATGCGGATGTAAAGAGAAGGGAGTTGGAATTTGAAGTTGATGATTGGGTTTTCCTAAAGGTGTCACCCATGAAGGGTGTGATAAGGTTTGGCAAGAGAGGAAAGCTTAGTCCCTATTTTGTAGGTCCTTATCGGATTTTGAGGAGAGTTGGTAGCATTTCTTATGAGTTGGAGTTTCCAACAGAGTTGAAAGCGATTCATCCAGTCTTCCATGTTTCCTTGTTGAAGAAGTGTGTTGGTGATCCGACCTTAATTGTTCCCTTTAGAGGATGTGGGTGTGAAGGATAGTCTCACCTATGAAGAGGTTCCGGTAGAGATCCTTGATCATCAAGTTTGGAGGTTGAGAAACAAAGAAGTCGCTTCGGTGAAAGTCCTTTGGAGGAATCAGCTTGTAGAGGATGCTATATGGGAATCAGAAGAGGCCCAAATATCCTCATCTCTTTCCTTCCGATTCAGTTCCAGCTTGAGGTACTAGTTTCCTCCTTAGCATTTCCCTCTAATTCTATTCCACCAGTTCCTCTCATGATTCTAGCATGCATCCATATTTTACGAAGTTAGTTTATCATGTTTTCAAGTTGAAAAGTTCATTTTTCATGTTTATTCCTTGATTTCCATGTTTTGTTGCTAGTTAGGTTGTTTACTCTTCAACTTTCCCTTTCTTAGTCTTTATTCGAGGACAAATGATCCCAAGGGAGAGATATTGTAACACCCCGGGATTTTAGTCAGCGATAAAACTTTGAGCTCAGTAAAATTAGTTGTTGGTCGCCACGGGTAGTCACCACAGGAGTCAGAACTCCAACGGGCCGTGGTGCTGGTCGTGGGGTGCATCCAGTGGCTCCTGAGCCAAGTTTTCTCAACCCGACAGGCGGTCACGATGGGCATCGCATGTGCGATGTCCCGTGGAAACCCGCCATTAGAATGCCCTAGTGACCTTTCCCCTCTCCCCCTTCCCTCGACGAGCAACCCCACGGGCATTGCAGGCGTGATGGACCATGGGAGCTCATCGTCAAAATGGTCCAGCAGACCCAACCAACGTACCCCCTACCCGATGCCTTAGGCAATGGGCCGTCGTGGGCACGACGCCCTTCGGGTAGCCCTACGGCCCCTTTTTCCTGCAGTTTTTCATTTAATTCCCAGGGGTATTTAGTCATTACCCACCCTTTTAACTCCTAAATGATGTCATTTTGACTATTTCAAGTAGGGTTTTCACCCTCATTAGCCTAAGTTCCTTCTCACTACCTCATTCATCTCCCTTAAAGGAAAAGAACTATCTCAAACTCAAGGTCTCAAGCTCCAAGTCCAAGTCCAAGTCTCCTAAGTCTTTTCAATTCAAGTGGGTTAGCTCCAATCAAGGTATGCATGTATTCAACAATGGGTTCCTCTTACCCTTGTGCCCAAAACCCCCAATTCTTATTTGAATTATGAACTTGTGAAATTAGGATTTTGATGTAAATTGGGGAAAACTTATGAAATCAGTTCCTATGCTTAAATTCATGGTTTCTTATTACTTATTTACGATTTGATCATTATTCCTCTATTAGATTCGAAAGCCCAAGCATCAAAGTCAATTTCTAACATGATTCCATTGAATTGCATATTTTCAAGTGAAATTGGGCATGATTAGATATCATGGCTTTATGAATTTATGAAATTGCATCCCTAATTCTTCAAGTATGAATTTACAAAAAAAATGCATATTTTGGACTATGGCTATGTTAAGCTTCATGAACTTATGATATGAGTATTTGCATGATGCCCGATGTGTTTTCATGCTATTCGAATAAGATTTGGCACGAGATTGTGCCACTAAGAAATTATGAGCTATATGTACATGTTTTGGGAGTAGTATTTAGCACCGAGCGATGAGGGTTTGATTACCCAAGTACAAAAACTATGTTGCCAGCATAGGTTATGAAATAAAGTGCCTTATGGTCTTATGAGAGTGGATCCACATCTTGATAATGGTGTCCTGTGTCTTAGCGGGCATTAGGGAAGCTTTGCCAACTAGGGTTATATAGTTGGGGATGGTGACTCATTCCTTGGCATGGTTCAAGTCAGCTTTGCTAACTAGGGTTATATAGTTAGATTCCATGTAGCTCACATGGTTTATTGTCGGTTATAAGAAACTCCCGCATGAATGATTTCAAGTTTTTTTCTAAGCTTTATGATACCTTACTTTGAAGTTTTGACTACTAACTCATTCTTATTACTCGAACTATGATACTTACTTATGACTTCTTCGATTATGCACGAACTTAGTTTTCATTTATGCATATCTCGCATACTAGGTACATCATATAGTACTGACGCATATCTTACGCTGCATCCTTTGATGATGCAGATTCAGGTGTACCTCCTCAGGCTCGTGGCTAGAGTTTCTCGGCCACTCCCAGACAGCTGTTGGTGAGTCCTCTTAGTTCGAGGACTAGTTATGTTTTTAGCTTGTGTTAGCTCTTCATTTTTGTACTTCGAGTTAGCTAGGGTCTTGTCCTAGAAATTCTTTATGTCATGAGTAGAGGCTTTTCAGACGTAGACAGGTTTTGAGTCTTCTTATGGATCTTTTATTCCTATTTGACTTGATTCTCCATTTATGTTATTCCGACTTTATCTATTATGCTTCTGCTTACTTTTTGTTATGCTTGAGGATGCTATGATCAAGGGTTAGCTTGGGACACTTGTGGTCCCAGGTCTCGTGTTTTGTCTAGGGGGTAACCTCGGAGCGTGACAACTTGGGTAACTTTTATTGGAAAAATCAAAAAAGTGTTGACTTTGGTTAATATTTCATCAAGATGACCTCTGTTGGTCATATCGATAATTTTGTTGAGTCCAGAATGTCATTTTCAGTTTTCAGTTAGGTAGCATATTTGGTTTGTGTTCACTGGATTTTGAATGAATCTTGAGGGTCCGTTTAGAGACCTTATTCGTTAAGAGCTGCTGATACAACTTGTGCTGGTGCAAGCGTTCTTGTAGAGCTTAGCTTGCAACAGTGGAGATGCACCTGTGGAAACAAGGTCACACCAGCAATAGCTGGTGATGACAACAGATTTTTGCTATTACAAAGTCGCTCTTGCGGAGTTGGAGCCACTCTTGTGGAGGGAGCACTGTACTCCCAGCTCCACTTCTACATCCATTTTTTGGCTATTGTGGGCTCGTTGATGCAAGTTCATGGCTGCTCCTACAACATCGCACCAATGACATAAGTTTCATAGGAGAGATGATCGCTGAGTATTTTAAAAGATCTTTCCTTCATTTCTTCTTAGCCTTGAAAGTTTTCCACCATTGAAAGTGATCTTGGTTAAGGAGAATATTCACTAATTCTTGTCAATTTCATCTGATTTTGAGGTAAATATCTTCCCCCTCTCATTTTATTATGTGTCTAAGCCTTAATTCTGGTTTCCCTTTATGTTTTGGGTATCAAATTGCATGAATTTCTTCATCATTAAAGTGATATTTTCAACCATTTGAGGTTGAATCCAATCATGTTTCTACCTATATTTTAGGGACGTGATCCTTACCTCGTAGAAATATAATTGCAGAGTTTATTTTCTATTTTATGGACGATCCCCGAGGGTCAATTTTTGACCTGATTTCTGGACCAAATTTTGAAATATTAATATGGGTATCATTAGTCCCATCTTGACTTGTATAACATATTTGTGATAGCATGGTAGCAATCTGCGGCACTTCAGAAGGGGAATGCTCGTGGGTGATGGTTCTTGTTTATGGTTTAACCCCGAGATAGGTTACAATTTACCTTCTTTAGACTTTACTTGGTTATATAGTACATCTTATAAGTTTCATGAATATTAGGATTAAATTGTATTGTACAACTAGTATTTAATACTTTTTCTTTAATATTTGGCAATTTAGGGATCCTAGAATAGAAATTTCTGTTTATCCTTAGTTTAGGTTGCCCTTAGCCTTAGTTTAATTAGTTAGTGAATCCTTAGTATAGAATTAGGGGAGGATTTCATGGCAAAGTAGACCTTTACTGTTGATTTTACTTTTATCACTCTATTTTCATGTTTTATTCTGTATATTATGAAATTGTGGGCCTGAGGCCATGGCTCGAGACCGGAATGGACCCCAGGTTAGTGTTCCTTGTTTGGAGGGTGGTTTTGCCCTATTTGGTGTAAATATCTATATTTCCATGATTTCCTATGATGGCACGCATACATCTATACATTCATAAACATCGATCATGGTACATTTTGAAGGAAAATACTAGCTTATTAGGTTTAGAAAGGATTCTTCACTTTTACTATGGTTTTTAGATTAAGAAAGGATTGCATTGTTTTATCACTAAATTTAGAGTTGGAAAGATGGTAATATCTTTTTATACTCAGTTTGAGGGACGACTCCGAACCCTTTTACCATTTACTTTTCTGTTGATGAGCCTAAGGGTGACCCATGAGAAAACTCTGGGCTTTACTTTATTACATCTGTTGATGAGCGCCTAAGGACAGCTCAAGGGATCATTCTGGGTTTTTACTTTCCTACATTGGCCACATATTGTATTGCATCATAAAATACGGCATTACATTCTCCTTGTGTTTTCATATTGAGTTTTATCATTGTTATTATTATTATCTTCATCGCTATTGCATATTGGTTACGAGGTTCTAGGTTAGTTCTGGGTTGTACTTTTCTTTCATGTTCCTTATATTGTATATTATCTTCAAAGCTTGGTCAGCCTATGATGCCTACTGAGTACCCTGTGTATTGGTACTCATACTAAACTCTTGCATCTTTTTTTGATGAAGCACTTAGTACGAGTCACCTCCGCTAATTATCCACTTGTTTGTGTCCTATTATTGTTTGGATAGTGGTGTGATCCCAACGTTCAGAGATTTACCATTTTCTATTTTGTGCCTATTATCTTTATTTTGCATTTTTATAGACAGTTGTATATTGTATATTCTTATTCTCATACTTTAGAGGATCTTGTACTGGTAATACCAGGTTTGGGGTTAGTTCCGTATGTATATATATTCTTTCTTTCTTGGACTCTTTAGGGCGGAGTTGTATATTTTGTACCATTTTGGATATATCTAAATTAGTGGTCCTTTCTTGTTATTATTTTACTTTCACTTTATCTATTTTCAACTTTACTTGTAGTACTTGTCTTGGATTTGTCTTATTTATTGGGGGGTTATAGTAGGTGCCATCATAACTTAATTTTGGATCATAATAGCATGGTATCAGAGCTAGGGTTCACTAGTCTTACCATTACAAGAGCCAGTATCTAGTAGAGTCTCGCATATCGCTACGATGATGTATGTGTCCTATCTGCAGGAGGCTATTGGTCATTCTTAGGAAAATTCTACCTTCTTGGCTCTTTATCATGCGTCCTTGACTCTATCAACTTTTAAATATCATTTGCTTTATTCTTTCTCAGATAATTCAGACGAGATCAACAATATGTGATGACGAGGCCCCTATGCCAGTAGTTAGAGCCCCATATAGGGGACAAGGAATAGGTAGACCTAGAGGTCAGGGTAGGGAACGAGCTATGGCACTAGCTCGAGCCTAGGCTAAGGCACCTTCACTAAAGCCAGAGGTAGAGGTTGAGAATGTTCAGTATTAGCCAGAGGGCGTGGGGCCAGCCCAGCCTCCACCAGATTTTGTAGCCATATCGGTTCTTTGGGATACTTTAGTAGGATTCTTTGCCTCTTGGAGGGTATGCCATAGGCTGGGACCTTGTCTGGCATGCCTAATAGTTCACAAGTTAGAGATGAGGCATAGACCTTAGCCCAGAAAGTAGCATAGGGTTCTAGAGCATAGCCTTCTGCTGCGGCTCCCCATTTAGAGATATTATCGAGTCTGATAGTTGCTCAGCCTATGGCAACTAGATTGATTATGTCTTCTGAAGAGTAAAATATGCTTCATAGGTTCATTAGGTTGGGTCCTCCAAGGTTTTCTGGTGCTCCGGGAGAGAATGCTCTGAGTTCTTAGTGAGTTGTCAAGAGAGGTTGCATAACCTTAGCTTGGTAGAGTCGCATGGGGTTGATTACACCATGTTTTAGATGGAGGGTTCAGTAAAGTAGTAGTTGAGAGCATTTATTGAGTGCAGACTAGTCGAGTCACCTTCAATGACTTGGGCTCAGTTCTCTGAGGCTTTTTTGGAGAAATATGTACCTTGCAGCATGAGAGTGAGGTTGAGGGATGAGTTTGCTAGTCTATAACAGGGTTCCATGTTAGCTTTTGAGTATGAGGCACAATTCTATGAGTTGGCTAGGGATGCAACCATGATTATCCCAATAGAGCATGAGCGGGTTCATCGATTTGTGATAAGGTTGGTTCTACGAATTCATTTGGCAATAGAGAAGCTAGTAGCATCAGGGGCTAGATTTCTTACACTGGTTGATCATGCTCATACTATTGAGGGTATATGTCACGAGGCTTATGGCGATAGCGATAAGAGGCCCTGTCATTAGGGTAGATTTAGTGGTTTGCATTCCAGAGAAATGGATTTCGCCGGTATAGGTTATCCAGAGCGCTTTTAGCCTAGAAGGACAATATAGGCAGCATTATAAATCACTGTAGGTAGTCAGTCGGGTTATTTGGGTTAGAGCAACCAGGGAAGCTAGAGTTTGGTTCGGACTTTGTAGGGTGCTCAATCTAGGTATTCAGGCCATGGTGGTCACTTTGATTCAATGGGTTATCTTAGTAAGGTGCATTTGGTAGGGGTTGCTATGAGTGTGGTGAGTTAGAGCACTTTGCTATGGATTGTTTCATCGTCTCGTATTATGGGAGGTAAGATCAGTAGGTTTAGCCCCCAGGCCTCCAGTGCCACTGGACTGAGGTGGTGTGCAGGGTAGTTGAGGTGGTACCCAGGGTGCACGAGGCGATTCTCAGCCAGAAAGATAAGGTGTCCATAGTGGAAGGAGCCATTTGTATGCATTTCTAGGTAGGCTAGAAGCTGAGGCTTTAGATGTTGTCATTAAAGGTACGATCTCCATTTGTCATCAGTCAGCTTCTGCATTGTTTGATTCGGGGTCTATATTTTCATACATGCCTCCCTACTATGCTAGTCATTTGGAGTGTGTATGTGAGTCATTGCCTATTCTTATGTGCGTAGCTACACCAATAGGTGATTCTTTAGTAATGAATTGTGTATACCAAGTTTGTGTGGTGACTATCTTGGGTTATGACACGTGGGTAGATCTGATCGTGTTAGATATAGTTGATTTTGATGTAATATTGGCATGGATTGACTATCTCTTTGTCATGCAATTTTGGATTGATTTGCCAAGACCGTTACTCTATATATGCTTGATATATCTCTTATTATATGGAAGTGTACTGATAGCCACGTGCCAAGGGGAGTTATTTCATTTTTGAGAATGCAACGGCTGGTAAGGAAGGGGTGTTTGGCTTACCTTGCTTATGTATGTGATACTAGAACCAACACTCTTTCACTTGAGTCAGTTCCTGTGGTTTGTGAGTTTTCTTATGTGTTTCCTACTGACTTACCTGTCTTCCTCCTAATCGTGATATTGACATTGGTATTGATGTTGAGCTGGGCACTCAAGCCCATTTCTATCCACCATATTGGATGACACCTTCTGAGTTGAGGGAGCTTAAGGAAAAGCTTCGGGATCTTCTAAGTAAAGGGTTTATTAGGCCTAGTGTTTCTCCATAAGGTACTCCTATTCTATTAGTGAAGAAGAAGAATGGTTCCTTGCATGTGTATCGACTACAGGAAGCTGAATAAGGTGAACATTAAGAATAGGTATCCAATGCCGCATATTGATGACTTATTTGACTAGCTACAGGGTGCGATGCTGTTTTTTAAGATAGATTTGAGATTGAGTTATTACCAGTAAGGATTAGGCCAATGAATATTCCAAAGAGTGCTTTTAGGACTCGATACGACCATACGAGTTCCTATTCATGTCTTTTGGATTGACTAATACCCCAGCAACATTCATAGAGTTGATGAACCGTGTATTCAGAGCCTACTTTGATTAATTTTTTATAGTGTTCATCAACAATATCTTGACTTACTCGAGGAGTAAGGAGGAGCATGAGAAGTATTTGAGAGTTGTGCTTCAGACCTTGCGACATCAGTAGTTGTATAACAAATTCACTAAATGTGAGTTTTGGCTTAAGACCGTAGCATTCTTGGGGCGCATGGTGTATAAGGATGCGATTTCGTTGGATTCGGAAAAGATAGAGGCATTTCTTTATTAGGCTAGGCCTACTTCTCCTACCGAGGTTCGCAGTTTGGTCGGGTTGGTAGGTTACAACGTATGGTTTGTGGAAGGGTTTTCTTCTATAGAAGCACCTTGGACTAGATTGACTCAGAAGAATGTCCCTTTACAGTAGTTCGATGAGTGTGAGGCGAGATTCTAAATCTTAAGTCATTATTGACTTCAACTCTGATTCTTACTCTTCTAGTTAAGGGACAAGGGTTTACTGTGTATTGTGATGCCTCTAGAGTTGGTTTGAGTTGTGTGTTGATACATCATGGCTGAGTTATTGCATATGCTTACAGATAGTTAAAGGTTCACGAGAGGAACAACCCCACTCATGATTTGGAGTTAGCAGCGGTGGTCTTCGTGCTGAAGATTTGGAGGCACTATTTGTAAGGAATTCATTGTGAGATCTTCATAGACCATTGTGATCTTCAGTACATTTTCAGTCAGAAGGACCTTAATTTGAGACAGCATACGTTATTGGAGTTGTTGAATGATTATGACATTTTTATTCTCTATCACCCGGGCAAGGCAAATGTGGTGGCAGATGCTTTGAGCTGGAAGGCAATGAGTATGGGGATTTTGTCATTCTTATTGGCAAAGGAGAGACCTTTCGCTTCAGACA
Source organism: Jaltomata sinuosa (assembly GCA_003996215.1). NCBI lineage: Eukaryota > Viridiplantae > Streptophyta > Magnoliopsida > Solanales > Solanaceae > Jaltomata > Jaltomata sinuosa. The sequence goes on along the minus strand of QJPP01000251.1, from coordinate 40,276 downwards.
TCCAATCCTTAGCTAAAATATTAGTTAGACTTGATATTTTTTAGCCTAGGTAGATTTTAGCTTGTGTTGAGGCTAGATGTTCATTATAGGAGCAGATTCGGGCACAACAGTTTGATGATGTGAGTTAAGGATTATTTGAGACAAGGTGTTGAGTGGCAATACTAGAAAGGCGACCTTAGATCCAGAAGGATTTTTGAGGATTGAAAGTCGTATCTGTGTTCCTAAAGTTGGAGACCTGGTTAGATTGATCATGGAGGAGGCCCATTATTCAAGATATTACATTCATCCGGGGTAGCGAAGATATATCATGACTTAAGGCAGCACTACTGGTGTGGGATAAAGCGGGTTGTCTCAGACTTCGTATCTAGGTGCTTGAACTATCAGTAGGTGAAGTACAAGCACCATAGGCCAGATGGTTTGACCTAGAGGCTAACCATTCCTGAGTAGAAGTGGGAGCGTATAGCTATGGACTTTGTGGTAGGCTTGCCACATAATTTTCGAAGATTTGATGCTATTTGGGTCATTGTGGAAAGCTGATAAGTTGGTAATCCACCAATTTATTTATCTTTCATTCATGAATTATTGCCTTGATTTGATATGATTTAGAAGGATTTAATGTCATTATTATCTTATATACAGGCAATTTTGGTCAATGAAGAAAGAAGAGGATTTGAACCCAAATGAGCTAAAAGTCTAAGCCAAGTCACAAGATGACCGAAAGAACAAAAATTTGTCCACAACAGGCTAGCTGGCATGCGAGCCACATGAGCACACCTGCATTTCATAGGTTCCAGTACACAAAGAAGCTGAAAAGCTACCTAAGCAGGCACGCACATGTGCTCCGCAAATTGTAAAGGGCGATCACCCATACCATCACAAATGGGGTCGCAAGTGAAGAGAAACTCACTGCCTCAACAACTTGGCACCTGCGAGCTGCAAGTTGCCATGGGCGACCGTATGTGCCTTCGCCCATGACTTTTCAAGTGTACCGAAGGGCAAAATAGTCCAGATTGGTTATGGCGTAATTGGGAAGCTTCCAAAACCCCTTTTGGGATATGTGTAAGGAATATATTTTAGTTTTCAATTCCCAATTAGAATATTGGAATATAGTACATTTTAGAGTATAATTTTTCCCTTTCTTCTTTAGAGAAAAACACAATTGTTGACATTGATCTTGGAATTTAAAGCTGGTTATTGCATAATGAATGGAATTATTGAAACCCCAATTAGTATATTCTCTTGTTCCTTCATCATGAGTAGCTAATTAAATTAAATTCTAGGGGTTTGTGTAGGATAGGTATTTGAATTTGGGAATGGGTGTTGATTATTTGGGTTTATAATTGATTATTATGTGTGGGTCTACTGAATCCTTCATGTTTTTATTATAAAATTGATGGTTGCAAACATTAATTAGCTTACTAATTGTGTGCTTGCTTGAATAAGAAGTTCATTAATTGGGTAAGGATTCAATAGTGGGGATTTAAGATTTTCATCATAAATTGAGGCTAGCAATAACTTGATTTAGGAAATTCCCACCTAAGAGTTGGGACAAGAAATAGCCTAATTCACCTATGTAAATTATATGGTTTATTGCTCAATTATAGGGTTCAAAAGAGAACATAGTATATATGCTTAGTGGGTTGAACTACTAAGTATACTTTGAACCAAGGCTACCCGCATTCGTAATTGAGAATTTGCTTGAATAATCAACCCATATCCCATTGCATGACCCCATCGAAAGCACACCCCTTGCTTCTTAATCTTGATTAAAACAAATTGTGTTTACATTTTATTTCGTTGCAATTCGAATTCTAGTTTCCAAACAAATTCCCCCACTTTTACTTACTTGCTCGAACACCTTGCTTGCTCTCGTGAATCAATTTAACTATTAGTGGTGAATAATCGTACAAATTTCCATGGATTCGACCCCGACTCCAGTTGGGTTACTTATTTTTTTGCTTGATGATCATATCCACCTTATTCGAGAGAGTTATTTTGAATGTCAATCGATCATAGCATCATTGCCGGGGATTGGATTTTGATTTGCCATGCGTGATCCAGTTAGAGATCCTATTATATTGTTGAATGGGCCTCCTCTCCACCTAGGCAAAAGGGACTAAACCCCTCACTCACTTGAGTATGCTTAGATAAAAAACTCCATTGAATGAAACCTCGCGCTAAAGATATACAAACGGAGAGGAATAACTAATCGATGAAAGAACATGAAACCATTTTGTTTCAATAGAGGTATGCAAAATGGTTGGGGGCAATGAAGTAGGTGAAGTGGTTGGATGAACAAAGTTTTCAATGCATGGAGTGAGATCACTACCATACCTTTTTCAATTTATCTAGTGAACATAGGCTTCGAGTCTCTTTTACATTTTATTATTTTTTCTTTTTGTGGTTAGGTGATTTATGAGCCATGCTAGCTTCTAAGGCATTCATTTGGCTTTATGGATATGGAGGATGAATGGATTGTTCATGGTGCCGCTGGTTCCATCCGACTATCTCCAACTGGTGGAAATTAAGTCTTCCATGTGACGAGCATGATGCTACATTTAATAAAAATGAAAGGATTGTTAAGCAGGCTGACCAATGAGGACACAAACCGACATATTCAAAACTTTGTTTAGATTTTCCAACCCTTAAACATTCAAAACATTTGCCAAGAATTAATTCGACTTTGCCTGTTTCTATTCTCCCTCACGATATAAGAAATTGCATGGCTAGAAGAGATCCCTGAGGGCTCTATCACATCATGGGATGAGTTAGTCGAAGCTTTCTTGGACCAATTTTTCCCACCTTCAAGGATGTTGCAATTGTGCGATGAGATAACAAACTTTTGACAATTGCAAGATGAACCATTGCACGAGATGTGGTTAAGGTTCAAGAAGAAGTTGTTGCTATGTTCGAACCATGGTCTATCCGGATGGAGTTTCTACTCCAAAACTTTTATTGGGAACTTGATTCTATGAAAAATTTGATAGCTAACAATATTGCGGGTGGATCTATGATGGATAAAACTTATGGTCTTGCTTCATCTCTTTTGGATAGAATCAAGAAAACTAATAGAGCGTGGCACACAAGAGAGAATGAGGTTTCATCGGGTGTCACCTACTCTATCATGACCAATAAGATGATAAGGAAAGAGGAAGAGTGAGACGAGGCCATGGCTAAGATGATAACCAAATTGAGTTGTTAGCTAAGCACATGATGGGTGCCGGAACTAAGAGTGTTAATGTTGTTAGAGCTTATGGTGTTAAGAGCAATGATGAGGGTGGTGTCTATACATCAATGGATGAAGAAGCCTATTATTTGATGGTGGGTTCTTTTCCGGGGTACCAAGGTGTAAATCAAGGCCCTTGGTGACCTCGGGATGAGAATCAAGGTTGGAACCAAGAGAGAGGTAATCAATAGAGAGATCAGGATCAAAGTAGAGACCGTGATTGTTCTTGGAGAGATCATTAAGGGGAAGGTGATCTCTACAATCGAAGTGCTAACCCATATATGCCTCCACCCAAGGTAGATGCTTCTCCACTCCAACAATCTGATAGTGACTTCACTAGCTCCAATATTGAAGACATACTATCTTGTGTATTGACAAGGGTAGAGTCTATGGACAACGGAGTGAAAGACTTGAAGAGTGATATGTCTATTGATAAGTTGGTAATCTACCAACTTATTAAGCCTTTATTCATGAATTATTTCCATATTTTGATGAGATTTAGAGGTACTTATTTCTTTTATTGATAAAAATGCAGGTACTCTTTGTCAAAAGTAGAAAAAAAGGAATTGGACACAAAGATCTTAAAAAGATTTGAACGGAGAAGTTGATTAAAAGAGAAGAAGAATTTGTCGAGAGGTGCGGCCGCCGTGCAACCTGCACAATGTAGCATGCGGTCCGCATCTCCCTTCACACATCACCATGGAAGAAACTAGCATCACTAGTCTGAAGAGTAGAGCCATGTGACGTGCACAATGTGTGGTGTGACCATACATCATATCGCACGTCACATCACACCACACTCGAAGGGCATTTTTTTCAACTTTCAAGTGACATTTTGGGAAGTTTCTAAAACCCTTTTTGGGGTGTGTACCTGAGAAGATTTGAACAGAATTGGATAGTTCTTTAGTTTTGAATAGTTTTGGAAGAGAGTACTCCTTCTCTTCATCTTACACACTTGAATTCACAATTTTTGTACCAAATTGAGCTTGGATTTGGATATTGGCTAAATTATGAATGGAAGTATGAGTTACCCAATTGGTATATTATCTTATTTGCTTAGCATGTGTAGCTAATCTGCTTGTCTAGGGGTATGTGTATGATGGGTGTTTGAATTTGGGTATGGGTCTTATTTAATTGATCTTATAATTGATGAATTGATATGGCTATATTGAATTCCTTATGTTTTAATTATAAAATTAATGTTTGCAAATATTAATTGATTTTTCATAATTGTGTTCTTTCTTGAAAGAGGGGTTCACAATTCAGATTGGAATTCAATAGTGGGAATTTGTGATTTCCACCTTAGATTAAGGCTACAAATAGCTTAATTCGACAGAAACTCTTATCTAAGAGTCTAACCTAGAAATAGTATGACTTCCCCAAGTAATTGAATTGGTTGATTTGTGTTAAAACCTTTGGTGCTTGAACAAAGACCTTGGCATATATATTTGGAGGATCGAGAGATTACTGAATATGACTAAAACTAATGCTACCCATATCATTAATTGAGAATTTGCTTAATTAATCAAGTATCCTAACCTTTTGAAAAATCCCATCGAAAGCATACCCCTAGTCTTCCTCTCATTGGTAAATATCTTGTTTTTACTTTCAGTTTTTAAATTGAAATTGCGATATTGCTAAATTTCCTTTTCCAATTCCCCCAATCTTTACTTCTTTAATTTGTTTGAACATTTTCTCTCGTAGTGATTATCTTTTGACAATCCTTTAGCAATTCACTACACTACTCTCTGTGAAATTGACCCCGATACTCGTTGGATTACTTATTTGTTTTGCTCTAACGATCGCTACCACCTCCTTATGGGAGAGTGCTTTTGAGCTTCATTAAAAATGGCATTGTTGCTGAGGAGTGGTTTTTGAGTCGCCAATTGATTGTCATTTGAGTTCACTTTGTTGAGTTTTTATTTGTTTTACTTTATTTATTTGTGATTGTTTGGACAGGGTGCCCATGAGGGAAGTGGGCAACGTTGGTGTAGGTGCAATTTGCGTAACTGATCCTATGGTCCACGGTGGTGTAGGTGCAATTTGCGTACCACCCATTATTGGAAATGTTGTGTTTCATGTTACGAGCATCATCCTCTACTTGATTTAGATGAAGGGTCCATTTGGAGGGTTGTCGCATGAGGATGCTAATCGACATATTCAGAACTTTATTGAGATGTGTCAACCCTTCAACATCAACCATATTTCTCAAGGCCCCTATGCCAGTAGTTAGAGCCCCATATAGGGGACAAGGAATAGGTAGACCTAGAGGTCAGGGTAGGGAACAAGCTATGGCACTAGCTCGAGCCTAGGCTAAGGCACCTTCACTAAAGCTAGAGGTAGAGGTTGAGAATGTTCAGTATTAGCCAGAGGGCGTGGGGCCAGCCCAGCCTCCACCAGGTTTTGTAACCACATCGGTTCTTTGGGATACTTTAGTTAGGATTATTTTCCTCTTGGAGGGTATACCATAGGCTGGGACCTTGTCTGGCATGCCTAATAGTTCATAAGTTAGAGATGAGGCATAGACCTTAGCCCAGAAAGTAGCATAGGGTTCTAGAGCATAGCCTTCTGTTGCGGCTCCCTATTTAGAGATATTATCAAGTCTGATAGTTGCTCAGCCTATGGCAGCTAGATTGATTATGTCTTCTGAAGAGCAAAATATGCTTCATAGGTTCATTAGGTTGGGTCCTCCAAGGTTTTCTGGTGCTCCGGGAGAGAATGCTCTGAGTTCTTAGTGAGTTGTCAAGAGAGGTTGCATAACCTTAGCTTGGTAGAGTCGCATGGGGTTGATTACACCATGTTTTAGATGGAGGGTTCAGTAAAGTAGTAGTTGAGAGCATTTATTGAGTGCAGACTAGTCGAGTCACCTTCAATGACTTGGGCTCAGTTCTCTGAGGCTTTCTTGGAGAAATATGTACCTTGCAGCATGAGAGTGAGGTTGAGGGATGAGTTCGCTGGTCTACAACAAGATTCCATGTCAGCTTTTGAGTAGGAGGCACAATTCTATGAGTTGGCTAGGCATGCAACCATGATTATCCCTATAGAGCATGAGCGGGTTCATCGATATGTGATAAGGTTGGTTCTACGAATTCATTTGGCAATAGAGCAGCTAGTGGCATCAGGAGCTAGATTTCTTACGGTGGTTGATCATGCTCATACTATTGAGGGTATATGTCACGAGGCTTATGGAGGTAGCGATAAGAGGCCCCGTCATTAGGGTAGATTTAGTGGTTTGCATTCCAGAGGAAAGGATTTCATCGGTATTGGTTATCCAGAGCGCTTTTAGCCTAGCAGGACAATATAGGCAGCATTATAAATCACTGTAGGTAGTCAGTCGGGTTATTTGGGTTAGAGCAACCAGGGCAGCTAGAGTTTGGTTCGGACTTTGTACGGTGCTCAATCTTTGTATTCAGGCCATGGTGGTCACTTTTGTTCAATGGGTTATCTTAGTAAGGTGCATTTGGTAGGGGTTGCTATGAGTGTGGTGAGTTAGAGCACTTTTCTAGGGATTGTTTCATCGTCTCGTATTATGGGAGGTAATATCAGCAGGTTTAGACCCCAGGCCTCCAGTGCCACTGGACTGAGGTGGTGTGCAGGGTAGTTGAGGTGGTACCCAGGGTGCACGAGGCGATTCTCAGCCAGAAAGATAAGGTGGCCATAGTAGAAGGAGCCATTTGTATGCATTTCTACGTAGGCTAGAAGCTGAGGCTTTAGATGTTGTCATTAAAGGTACGATCTCCATTTGTCATCAGTCAGCTTCTGCATTGTTTGATCCGGTGTCTATATTTTCATACATGCCTCCCTACTATGCGAGTCATTTGGAGTCTGTATGTGAGTCATTGCCTATTCTTATGCGTGTAGCTACTCCCATAGGTGATTCTTTAGTAATGAATTGTGTATACCAAGTTTGTGTGGTGACTATCTTGGGTTATGACACGTGGGTAGATCTGATCGTGTTAGATATAGTTGATTTTGATGTAATATTGGCATGGATTGACTATCTCTTTGTCATGCAATTTTGGATTGATTTGCCAAGACTGTTACTCTATATATGCTTGATATATCTCTTATTATTTGGAAGTGTACTGAAAGCCACGTGCCAAGGGGAGTTATTTCATTTTTGAGAATGCAGCGGCTGGTAAGGAAGGGGTGTTTGGCTTACCTTGCTTATGTATGTGATACTAGAACCAACACTCTTTCACTTGAGTCAGTTCCTGTGGTTTGTGAGTTTTCTTATGTGTTTCCTACTGACTTACCTGTCTTCCTCCTAATCGTGATATTGACATTGGTATTGATGTTGAGCTGGGCACTCAAGCCCATTTCTATCCACCATATTGGATGACACCTTCTGAGTTGAGGGAGCTTAAGGAAAAGCTTTGGAATCTTCTAAGTAAAGGGTTTATTAGGCCTAGTGTTTCTCCTTAAGGTGCTCCTATTCTATTAGTGAAGAAGAAGGATGGTTCCTTGCATATGTGTATCGACTACAGGAAGCTGAATAAGGTGAACATTAAGAATAGGTATCCAATGTCGCATATTGATGACTTATTTGACTAGCTACAGGGTGCGATGCTGTTTTTTAAGATAGATTTGAGATTGAGTTATCACCAGTAAGGATTAGGCCAATGAATATTCCAAAGAGTGCTTTTAGGACTCGATACGACCATACGAGTTCCTAGTCATGTCTTTTGGATTGACTAATGCCCCAGCAACATTCATGGAGTTGATGAACCGTGTATTCAGAGCCTACTTTGATTAATTTTTTATAGTGTTCATCAATAATATCTTGACTTACTCGAGGAGTAAGGAGGAGCATGAGAAGTATTTGAGAGTTGTGCTTCAGACCTTGCGACATCAGTAGTTGTATAACAAATTCACTAAATATGAGTTTTGGCTTGAGACCGTAGCATTCTTGGGGTGCATGGTGTATAAGGATGCGATTTTGTTGGATTCGGCAAAGATAGAGGCAGTTCTTTATTAGGCTAGGCCTACTTCTCCTACCGAGGTTCGCAGTTTGGTCGGGTTGGTAGGTTACTACATATGGTTTGTGGAAGGATTTTCTTCTATAGAAGCACCTTGGACTAGATTGACTCAGAAGAATGTTCCTTTACAGTAGTTCGACGAGTGTGAGGCGAGCTTCTAAATCTTAAGTCCTTATTTACTTCAACTCCTATTCTTACTCTTCTAGTTGAGGGACAAGGGTTTACTGTGTATTGTGATGCCTCTAGAGTTGGTTTGAGTTATGTGTTGATACAGCATGGCTGAGTTATTGCATATGCTTACAGATAGTTAATGGTTCACGAAAGGAACAACCCCACTCATGATTTGGAGTTAGCAATGGTGGTGTTCGTGCTGAAGATTTGGAGGCACTATTTGTATGGAGTTCATTGTGAGATCTTCATAGACCATTGTGATCTTCAGTACATTTTCAGCCAGAAGGACCGTAATTTGAGATAGCATACGTTATTGGAGTTGCTGAATGATTATGACATTTTTATTCTCTATCACCCGGGCAAGGCAAATGTGGTGGCAGATGCCTTGAGCTTGAAGGCAATGAGTATGGGGATTTTGTCATTCTTATTGGCAAAGGAGAGACCTCTCACTTCAGACATCCAATCCTTATCTAAAAGATTAGTTAGACTTGATATTTTTTAGCCTAGGTAGATTTTTGCTTGTGTTGAGGCTAGATGTTCATTATTGGAGCAGATTCGGGCACAACAGTTTGATGATGTGAGTTAAGGATTATTTGAGACAAGGTGTTGAGTGGCAATACTAGAAAGGCAACCTTAGATCCAGAAGGATTTTTGAGGATTGAAAGTCGTATCTGTGTTCCTAAAGTTGGAGACCTGGTTAGATTGATCATGGAGGAGGCCCATTATTCTAGATATTACATTCATCCGGGGTAGCGAAGATATAGCATGACTTAAGACAGCACTACTGGTGTGGGATAAAGCGGGTTGTCTCAGATTTCGTATCTAGGTGCTTGAACTATCAGTAGGTGAAGTACAAGCACCATAGGCCAGATGGTTTGACCTAGAGGCTAACCATTCCTGAGTAGAAGTGGGAGCGTATAGCTATGGACTTTGTGGTAGGCTTGCCACATAATTTTCGAAGATTTGATGCTATTTGGGTCATTGTGGAAAGCTGATAAGTTGGTAATCCACCAACTTATTTATCTTTCATTCATGAATTATTGCCTTGATTTGATATGATTTAGAAGGATTTAATGTCATTATTATCTTATATGCAGGCAGTTTTGGTCAATGAAGAAAGAAGAGGATTTGAACCCAAATGAGCTAAAAGTCTAAGCCAAGTCACAAGATGACCGAAAGAACAAAAATCTGTCCACAACAGGCTAGCTGGCATGCGAGCCACATGAGTACACCTGCATTTCATAGGTTCCAGTACAAAAAGAAGCTGAAAAGCTACCTAAGCAGGCACGCACATGTGCTCTGCAAATTGTCAAGGGCGATCACCCATACCATCACAAATGGGGTCGCAAGTGAAGAGAAACTCACTGCCTCAACAACTTGGCACCTGCGAGCTGCAAGTTGCCATGGGCGACCGTATGTGCCTTCGCCCATGACTTTTCAAGTGTACCGAAGGGCAAAATAGTCCAGATTGGTTATGGTGTAATTGGGAAGCTTCCAAAACCCCTTTTGGGATATGTGTAAGGAATATATTTTAGTTTTCAATTCCCAATTAGAATATTGGAATAGAGTACATTTTAGAGTATAATTTTTCCCTTTCTTCTTTAGTGAAAAACACAATTGTTGACATTGAGCTTGGAATTTAAAGTTGGTTATTGCATAATGAATGGAATTATTGAAACCCCAATTAGTATATTCTCTTGTTCCTTCATCATGAGTAGCTAATTAAATTAAATTCTAGGGGTGTGTGTATGATAGGTATTTGAATTTGGGAATGGGTGTTGATTATTTGGGTTTATAATTGATTATTATGTGTGGGTCTACTGAATCCTTCATGTTTTTATTATAAAATTGATGGTTGCAAACATTAATTATCTTACTAATTGTGTGCTTGCTTGAATAAGAAGTTCATTAATTGGGTAAGGATTCAGTAGTGGGGATTTAAGATTTTCATCATAAATTGAGGCTAGAAATAACTTGATTTAGGAAATTTCCACCTAAGAGTTGGGACAAGAAATAGCCTAATTCGCCTATGTAAATTAGATGGTTTATTGCTCAATTATAGGGTTTACTTTGAACCAAGGCTATCCGCATTCGTAATTGGGAATTTGCTTGAATAATCAACCCATATCCCATTGTATGGCCCCATCGGAAGCACACCCCTTGCTTCTTAATCTTGATTAAAACAAATTGTGTTTACATTTTATTTTGTTGCAATTCGAATTCTAGTTTCCAAACCAATTCCCCCACTTTTACTTACTTGCTCGAACACCTTGCTTGCTCTCGTGAATCAATTTAACTATTAGTGGTGAATCATCGTACATATTTCCATGGATTCGACCCCAACTCATGTTGGGTTACTTATTCTTTTGCTTGATGATCATATCCACCTTATTCGAGAGAGTTATTTTGAATGTCAATCGATCATAGCATCATTGCCGGGGATTGGATTTTTATTTGCCATGCGTGATCCAGTTATAGAGCCTATTATAGTTGTTGAATGGGCCTCCTCTCCACCTAGGCAAAAGGGACTAAACCCCTCACTCACTTGAGTAGGCTTAGATAAAAAATTCCATTGAATGAAACCTCGCGCTAAGGAGATACGAACGGATAGGAATAACTAATTGATGAAAGAACATGAAACCATTTTGTTTCAATAGAGGTATGCAAAATGGTTGGGGGCAATAAAGTAGATGAAGTGGTTGGATGAACAAAGTGTTCAATGCATGGAGTGAGATCACTACCATACCTTTTTCAATTTATCTAGTGAACATAGGCTTCGAGCCTCTTTTACATTTTATTATTTTTTCTTTTTGTGGTTAGGTGATTTATGAGCCATGCTAGCTTCTAAGGCAGCATGGATGGCTTTATGGATATGGAGGATGAATGGATTGTTCATGGTGCCGTTGGTTCCATCCGACTATCTCCAACTGGTGGAAATTATGTCTTTCATGTGACGAGCATGATGCTACATTTAATTAAAATGAAAGGATTGTTAAGCAGGCTGACCAATGAGGACACAAACCGGAATATTCAAAACTTTGTTTAGATTTTCCAACCCTTAAACATTCAAAACATTTGCCAAGAATTAATCCGACTTTGCCTGTTTCTATTCTCCCTCATGATATAAGAAATTGCATGGCTAGAAGAGATCCCTGAGGGCTCTATCACATCATGGGATGAGTTAGTCGAAGCTTTCTTGGACCAGTTTTTCCCACATTCAAGGATGTTGCAATTGTGCGATGAGATAACAAACTTTCGACAATTGCAAGATGAACCATTGCACGAGATATGGTTAAGGTTCAAGAAGAATTTGTTGCTATGTTTGAACCATGGTCTACCGGATGGGGTTTCTACTCCAAAACTTTTATGGGGAACTTGATTCTATGAAAAAATTGATAGCTAACAATATTGCGGGTGGATCTATGATGGATAAAACTTATGGTATTGCTTCATCTCTTTTGGATAGAATCAAGAAAACTAATAGAGTGTGGCACACAAGAGAGAATGAGGTTTCATCGGGTGTCACCTACTCTATCATAACCAATAAGATGAGGAGGAAAAACGAAGAGCGAGACGAGGCCATGGCTAAGATGATGACCAAATTGAGTTGTTAGCTAAGCACGTGATGGGTGCCGGAACTAATAGCGTTAACGTTGTTAGAGCTTATGGTGTTAAGAGCAATGATGAGGGTGGTGTCTATACATCAATGGATGAAGAAGCCTATTATTTGATGGTGGGTTCTTGTCCGATGTACCAAGGTGTAAATCAAGGCCCTTGGTGACCTCGGGATGAGAATAAAGGTTGGAACCAAGAGAGAGGTAATCAATAGAGAGATCAGGATCAAAGTAGAGACCGTGATTGTTCTTGGAGAGATCATTAAGGATAAGGTGATCTATAAAATCGAAGTGCTAACCCATATATGCCTCCACCCAAGGTAGATGCTTCTCCACTCCAACAATCTGATAGTGACTTCACTAGCTCCAATATTGAAGACATGCTATCTTGTGTATTGACAAGGGTAGAGTCTATGGACAATGGAGTGAAAGACTTGAAGAGTGATGTGTCTATTGATAAGTTGGTAATCTACCAACTTATTAAGCCTTTATTCATGAATTATTTCCATATTTTGATGAGATTTAGAGGTACTATTGCTTTTATTGATAAAAATGCAGGTACTCTTTGTCAAAAGTAGAAAAAAAGGAATTGGACACAAAGACTAGGCCCAGTGATGACAGGTAATGAGCATGAGATGCTGACTAAGTTCCTTAAGTTGAAACCTCTGATGTTTCAGGGTACAGACAAGGAGGATACCTATGAGTTCATCCTGGATTGCCATGAGAGGTTGCACAAGTTGGGTGTTGTACGTCAGCATGGGGTTGAGTTTTTCAGTTTTTAGCTGCAGGGTGATGCCAAGCAGTGGTGGAGGTCTCATGTTGAGTGTCGGTCATCTATCATACCTCCACTGACTTAGGAGCAGTTCCATGCATTGTTTCTAGAGAAGTACGATCCCCATACTTTGAGGGACCGAAAGAAGGATGAGTTTCTGAACTTAGAGCAGGGTGGTATAACGGTCTCAGCTTATGAGGCTAAGTTTCATGCGTTGTCTTGTTTTGCTACACAGATGTTGGGTTCCGAGGAGGAACGGGTCTGATTATTCATCAAGGGTCTGAATAGTGAACTGCAGGTACTGTTGGTGCATATGACTTCTTTAGGAAAGGATTTTAATGATGTGGTGGATTATGTGAAGAAGATAGAGGGAGTTAGGCAAGCGGGGAAATCTAAGGCTTTAACCAAGAAACCCCGGAATGAGGGGAATTTTGGTGGTTCGTACTCCAGGGGCCAGCATCAGCAAGCTTACTCAGCCCGTCCTATTCAGCCAGCTCTGCCAGCTACTACAGGTGGTCGTCAGGGATCTCAGTATTCAGCTCCTAGAGGCTAGGGAGCATCATATACATCAGCTAGCAGGCCTACTTTTGACCGTGGTTGCTTCCATTGTGGTGAGTTGGGCCACTTAAGAGGAAGTGTCCACATAGGCAGGCAGGTAATCAGGGTCAGCAGAAGACTAGAGCAATGGTTCTGACAGGCAGAAGTGGTAAAGCTAGGGGTCGTCCATAGGTTGGGCGAGGTAATTTCTATGGAGGATGGGGAGACCGAGGGAATGGCGGCACAGGCAGGGGTGCAGCACAGCTGGCCTGGGAAGTTGCCCAAATTGATGATCATGCACATTGCTATGCTTTTCCAGGAAGAACCGAGGTGGAAGCCTCAGATGCAGTGATCACAGGTACTATTCTTGTCCAGGATCTACATATTCTTATGTGTCTGTTAGTTTTGCATTGGGTATGAATTTGAATTGCGATATCCTTGATTCTCATAATCATGTATCTACTCCTGTTGGAGAGTCGGTGATTGTAACTCATGTCTATCGTGATTGTTCTGTGGTAATTGTGGGGTTACGTACTTGGGTAGATTTAGTAATTCTGGATATGGCCAATTTTGATATTATCTTTAGTATGACCAGGCTGTCTCCGTATCATGTTGTGTTAAACTGTAACACCAAAACTGTGACTCTAGAATTTCTGGGTAAGGATAGGCTTGAGTGGGAAGGTGTGTACAAGCCCAAGCCAGCTAAGATAATATCATTTGTCCGGGCTAGGAAGCTAGTGGGGAGGGTGTGTCAAGCTTTCTTGGCTCATCTCCGGGATGATAGTGTGGAGTCTCCTCCTATTGAGTCACTTCCAGTGGTTTCCAAATTTGTAGAGGTGTTTCCAGCGGACTTGCCTGGTATACCTCTGGACTGAGACATAGATTTTTGTATCGATTTGGAGCCAGGCACTCATCCCATCTCTATTCCTCCGTATCGAATGGCTCTGGGAGAGTTAAGGGAACTTAAGACTCAACTGCAAGAACTCCTAGATAGGGAATTTATACGTCCCAGTGCTTCACCTTGGGGGGTTTCGATTTTGTTTGTGAAAAAGAAGGATGGTAGTATGAGGATGTGCATAGACTAAAAACAGTTGAACAAGGTGACCATCCAGAATAAGTATCCTTTACCCCGGATAGATGATTTTTTTTACCAGCTTCAGGGTGCATCGGTGTTTTCAAAAATTGACTTGAGGTCGGGGTACCATCAGTTGAAAATTAGGCCTGAGGATATTCCGAAAACTACTTTTCGGACTCGGTATGGATATTACGAGTTTCTAGTAATGTCGTTTGGTTTGACCAATACGCCGGCAGCATTCATGAGTTTGATGAATGGGGTGTTTAAGTCCTACTTGGATTCTTTTGTTATCGTGTTCATTGACGATATTTTGATCTACTCTAAGAGTAGGGAGGAGCATGCTAATCATCTTCGCATTGTGTTGGACATCTTGAGGCACAAAAAGCTTTATGTAAAATTCACTAAGTGTGAGTTTTGGTTGACTTCTGTGGCATTTTTGGGGCATGTGGTGTCGGAAAAGGGGGTGATGGTGGATCCCCAGAAAATTGAGGCAGTTAAGAGTTGGGTCCGGCCTAGCTCTGTGACAGAGGTGAGAAGTTTATTGGCCTTGCGTGGTACTACCGGAGGTTTGTGAAGAACTTTGCTTCTATTGCTACTCACCTGACCAGGTTGACACAGAAGAAGGTACCGTTTGTGTGGTCCGACAAGTGCGAGGAGAGCTTCCAAAAGCTTAAGATACTTTTGACCACAACCCCTATTTTGTCCTTGCCGGTTGAAGGTAAAGACTTTGTTATTTACTGTGAAGCTTTACATTATGGTTTGGGTGTTGTGTTGATGCAGGATAGGAATGTGATAGCCTATGCATCCAAGCAGTTGAAGGTACATGAGAGGAATTACCCGACTCATGATTTAGAGTTGGCAGCGGTGGTTTTTGCTTTGAAATGATGGAGACACTACCTTTATGGTGTCAAGTGTGAAGTATTCACAGTTCATTGCAGTCTGCAACATGTTTTCACCCAGAAGGATTTGAATCTGAGGCAAAGGATATGTATGGATTTATTGAAGGATTATGATGTGACATTTCCGTACCATCCGGGTAAGGCTAATGTGGTGGTAGACGCATTGAGCCGGAAAACTACTAGCATGGGTAGCTTGGCTTGTTTGGGGGCGTCCAAACGACCATTGGCTAAGGAAATTTGGGCTTTGGAGGCCAAGTTCATGCATTTGGGTGTTTCAAATCAAGGTGGGTTATTGTCTAGCATTGAGGTCAAGGACACCTTCATAGAGGAAATAAAGGCAAAACAGTTTCAGGATCTGAAACTGGGTAAATTGCGAGGCAAGATAATATCCGGGGAGTCCAGAGATGTCATGATAGACTCTGGTGGTGTATTTCATTTCAGGGAGAGGATTTGTGTTCCTCGGGTTGATGATATGATTCCAAAAATTCTGACAGAAGCTCATGGTTCGCGGTACTCGATCCATCCGGGTGTAACCAAAATGTACAGGAACTTGAGGCAGCGTTACTGGTGGCCCAGAATGAAAAGGGACATAGTTGATTTTGTTTCCAAGTGTCAGAATTGTCAGCAAGTAAAATATGAACATTATAGACCTGCAGGACTACTTCAGAGGATGCCAATTCCAGAGTGGAAGTGGGAGAGGATAGCCATGGATTTCGTGGTGGGTCTTCCCAATACATTGGGGAAGTATGACTAAATTTGGGTCATTGTTGACAGGCTGACCAAGTCCGCTCATTTCATTCCAGTCAGGGTAGATTACAATTCGCAACAATTGGCAAAGATCTACGTGAATGAAATTGTGAGACTGCATGGGGTGCCACTGTCCATCATTTCAGACAGGGGTACGCAGTTTACTTCTATGTTTTGGGGCAAGTTACATGAAAAGTTGGGTACACAACTCACCTTTAGCACGGCCTTTCATCCTCAGACTGATGGTCAGTCAGAGATGATGATTCAGGTATTGGAGGACATGCTGAGAGCATGTGTAATGGACTTCGGTGGTCATTGGGACCAGTTTCTACCGTTGTGCGAATTCTCGTACAATAATAGCTACCACTCTAGTATCAATATGGCACCGTTCGAAGCCCTATATGGGAGAAACTACAGATCACCGGTTGGGTGGTTTGAGGAAGGTGATGTGAAGCCTCTGGGTGTAGACTTAGTGAAGGAAGCGCAGGAAAAGGTAAGGGGCATACAGACCAAGTTGCTGGCTGCTCAAAGCAGGCAGAAGGAGTATGCAGACCGCAGGGTCCGGGACATGGATTTTCAGGTTGGTGAACAAGTGTTGTTGAAAGTGTCACCAGTAAAAGGTGTTATGCGGTTTGCTAAGAAGGGAAAGCTTAACCCTCGATTTATCAGTCCGTTTAAGGTCCTCGAGATTGTAGGGCCAGTGGCTTACAACTTAGCACTGCCACCTAGTTTATCCGGCGTCCATCCGGTATTCCATGTATCCATGCTCAAGCGATAACATGGGTATGGGGACTACATCATCAAGTTGGATGAAGTACTTTTTGATAAAGATCTTCGTTCTGAGGAGGAACCGATTTTGATTCTTGCTTGGGATGTTCGGAGGTTGAGGACAAAGGTGATTGACATGGTAAAGGTTCATCGGAAGCATCATCCAGTTAAGGAAGCCACTTGGGAAACCGAGAAGGACATGCGGTACAAGTAGCCTCAACTGTTTGAGGATTCAGGTACTACACTTCCCTTCTTTTATTTCCGTAATTTCAGGTTTGATCGTTCGGGGATGAACAAAGGGTAAATTGGTATCTGTTGTAACTACTGGGTCCATCATTACGGGTAGTCCAATCGTGCCAAGTGTTAGAATTAGAAAACTCCGGGTTTGGGAGTTTGAAATTCTGGGCTAGGCTAGCCTCGGCCAATTTTGGAGCAAGGTAGAGTCTAGGGAAATCCGGGTAAAAATGGATTTAGGTGTCTTGGATTGAGCTAGTTTTCTACATAGCCAAGACATAAAGGAATCCGGGGGACATTTCGGAATTGCTTTTTGGTTAGTAGAACTCCTGGAATCGCGTTTGACGTGAAGGGGTTGTTTCAGGCGTCAAGAACACCAAGTGTATTGTAAAATGGCCAAAACTGGCAGATTTTCGTACATTCTATCCATGATGAGTGCTGTCAGGCGTGATAGTGGTCATCTTTTCCCCCGCTATAGCAGCGCTCAAGGGGTGGTCAACTCACTAAAGACCGCTATAGCGTTAGATGACCGCTATAGCGACAGATGACTGCTATAGCGGAGCGGGGACAGCTATAGCGGGCCGACGGGTTTTTAATGCAGAAATAGCTCTCAAAACATTCAATTTTCACAAGTTTGTTTTAGAGAAGGGTTGGGCGAATTTCAGGCAATTTTCTTCATTCCTCTACCAAAAATCGTTCCTAAGGTAAGGTTTTCGTTCCCCACACTTTGTAATACATTTCCTATGCGGTAGAATTGCTAGAAGGAAAATTGGAAAAAGGTTGGAATGACCTAGGGATGATGGAATTAGGGAAAGAAGGGGGTTCCCAAAAATGTATGTTCTTGGGTGTTAATTTAAGTACATTAAAATGATCATAGGTTGTTTAATTTCCTGTTTTGTCCGTAAAAAATTATAAGACTAGGAGAATTAACAGTGGAAAGCCTGAGAAAAATGGTGAAATGATCATGGGTGGCGTGGGGTTTGGGGATTTGGTATAATCCGGGTAATGTACATGCCTGTACGTTAATTGTATGTACTATGTGTTATTTTTAGACCAAGAACGCGAGAGGAATCCGGAACACGGGAAAGCTCAAGTTGAATAAAGCTTGGATCATTTCGAGGTAGGTGATGGATTTCGTATTTCTGCGAATGTGTATATTCATTGTACTCGTTGTCTTAGTAAATGTGTGCATTACTTTGCTTAGGGGAATTGTGTGGAATGTCTATATTCGGTTTACAGTCTATGTTTGAATGGTGTTTACTTGTTGGCTTTACAAGTTGTGTGTGTTCACATATTGATTGTGGTTGTTGACATTCGGTTAGCTCGGGTACCACGCCTGGTATGGGTATAACACATGGTTGGCACGGGTACCACGCCTGGTACGGGTATAACATTGGGTACCACGCCTGGTACGAGTTTACTTTATTGCATATTGCATAGTGATTTTTGTATTACATTGATTGTTATTGGTCCGGGTGTGGACCGGGTTATTTTACTTAATGTGATACTTAATATTGGTTCCTTGAGTGGACCGGGTTGTTATTGAAAAGTGCTATTGATTGGTGGTCATTGAGTGGCCAGGAACTGTTGTATGACTGTTGAGTTTGTCTTAGTTTAGGCCGGGTTGAACAATTACTTGTGGTATTGTCTAGAGGGGATTTCAGGGTGGGTCTGGGCTAGACGGTAAGGTGTGGTTATGGTTTCTTGTTGGTGGAATAGAACTGTAAGAGATGGATTCATGCGGTAACAACCTAGGTAGAGACCTGTAGTCTAGAGATGCCTGTGATTTTTGTTGCATGTTTCCCATACTTGTTACTAGATTTTTCATACAATTTATATACTGTTTTCTTGAATATTGGTTGATGATCCTACCAGTACACAGTGGTGGTGTACTGATACTGCACTTGTCTTTCTTTTGGTGAGTACAGGAAATCTTCCAGCGGCTGAGACGAGACCTCAGATTTAGCACCGACGTTTCCGATCTTCAAGGGTGAGCTGTCGATTTGAGCTACCTTGGGATTATCATTAGAGTTTTAGTCCATTTGTTCAGACTTAAAAACTATTTCTTATTTTGTTTGCGGTTGCATCCCTGTACTCTAGATTTGGTATTGATGTTTGGTACGATGACTTTTAGTTCCTAAGTGGGATTTTCCGCAGATAATTAATTATGATAAGTTTTTGAGTAGTTGATCTTATTTTCATTGCTAGTTTAATTTGATGCTTACTGGTTTTAGGTTGTTAGTCTAGGCAAGGGTGGAACTCTATTGGTTTGAGTATCTGGGGTTGGGTGGGTGCCACTCACGACGGGTTGGGTCGTGACAAATTCTCTCTTCAAGATTTGCTTGTTCTTCAACAAGGTATGTAAGACTACTTATTTCACGTATTCCTTTAAGTTTTATTCTTCCCCAATTCAAATTACTCTCAAGATATTTAGGGTAGAAGAATTTCCATATCTTTATAAATTAATCGAGTCGCTTTAGTAAGTTTCCTGGGAAATCTCCTTAATTCGTGAATACTTTATATATTATGTGAATTACATTAATCCGATGAGTTGTTGAAAGATTTATGAATTCAATGAATTATGAAACTCACTGAACTTGTGGAAATCCATGAACCTTGTGGTTATTCATTTAATGGTTTGAATTGTAGCATGAACTTTATAAATTCTATTGGATTTTTGTCAACTTGAGAACTTGTTAATTGATGGATTTTTGTTTTATAATCTTTAACATGAACTCCTTTTGTTTTCTTACAACTAAAAGATGTGAATCTTAATTGTTTTGCTATAATATTTAAATCCCCCCTCACTTTTAGATATGAACTATGATCCTCAACAAGAACACTTCAAATTGCTCTTTAGTTCCTTTAAATGTTATGAAAGCTATCACATGAAATATGGGAATAACTTATCAAGACTTTTACTTTTCATGACTCTCCAAAAATGTTAAGGTCTAATAATAATTCATGATGTATGAACCCAATATGGTTGATCCTCCAGCATGAGCCCTAAAGTTGCAAATTCATGAGCATGAGCCTAAAAAGGCTAAACTATGAGCATTAGCCTAACAAGGCTAACACTTTGAACATAAATCAGTAAGATAACATTATGAGCTTAAGAGAGTTGATTTGTTAACCAAGAAGTGACTTAATCATACTTAAGCGACAAGTGATGAAAGTTCAACTGCTAATAATATAAGGACAGAGTATGCATGTAGTAGAATTCCAAGGCTGCATCAATCATCTTCCCATTCAGGAAGAGAAGTTGTTGAGCAAGAACAAAGACAGAGCAGGAGAGATTATCCTCAGGTGATAAGGTATAATATTCTATACGATCCAAGGTATGCTTCCATTGGTCTCCCGGTGGATCCTTTATTACGTGCCTTCAAGCAGAATCCCAACTTTGGCCTTTGCAAGTGCGACGGCCGACGAGTGATGAAAAGAGTTAGATCACCAGGGAATTGAATGACAACTAGGCGAGGGAGAAAAAGCTAGTTTACTATGGAACATTCTCATTCGTCTTTTTTTTCTCATCTTTTGTTATCGATCTTCCTTTTTTCTTTTACACCTTTCAATTACATAAACAGAAAAGTGTCAGAACGTTTTCTTGGAAGTTTAGGTTTTGCGGGTTTGTTATAAAATTCAAGCGACCAGTAAACCATATTTTTTTAAGTTTATTGCAAAACTATGTTTTCTTATTCAAATAATTAAATAAATATAGATGTTCTGTTTAGTTGCCATAATTTTAACATAATCATACTTAGAATTTGATATGGTGACACTTTCACGGACATTCTTCCTTTGCTTATCTACCGTTCAACGGCTGTTGTGTTTGTGTTTTTGACATGTTTGAGGGACTTCACTCTTTTGGGCAAGTCTTTTATCAAAGCAAGACTAGGAGATACATTAGACATCCTATATTTATTCAAACTTTTCGACATTGTTGAATTAAAATATTACTCATTTTGATGAATTGTAGATATCAGAAATAGTCAGTAGCATGAAAGATCTATTGAACTACAGCAAGAAATATGGGATCAGACCTGCAGGTAATGAAATAACTCAACCATATTGTTTCAAGGCATTCTTTGCTTACTTTGTTTCCTCATTCTGTATCATTAAATCCTATCATCCCCAATTGAATAAATAGTATTTAATAATAAAGAATGAGGTAATAAAGTAAGCAAAGAAGGCCTTGAAATAATATAGTCGAGTTATTTCATTACCTGCAGGTCCGATCTAGTATTTCTTGTTGTAGTCCATTACATCTTTCATGCTACTGACTATTTTTGATATATACGATTCATCAAAAGGAGTAAATTTGTAGTTCAAAATTGTCGAGAAGTTTGAAGAAATATAGGATGTATAATGTATCTCCTAGTCATGCTTTGATAAAGACTTGCACAAAAGAGTGAAGTCCCTCAAACATGTCAAAAACACAAACACAACTACCGTTGAACGGTAGACAAGCAAAGGAAGAATGTCCGTGCAAGTGTCACTATTTAAATTCCAATTATGATTATGTTAGAATTATGGCAACTAAACAGAACATCTATACTCTTTTTTTTAATAAGAAAACATAGTTTTGCATTAAACTTGAAGAAATATGGTTTACTGATAGCTTGAATTTGACAACAAAATCGCAAAACCTTAACTTCCATGAAAACATTTAGACGATTTTCTGTTTATGGAATTGTAAGGAGTAAAAGAAAAAAAGGAAGATTGATAACAAAGGACGAGGAAAAAAAAAGATGAATTAGAATGTTCCATAGTAATATGGATTTTTACCCCTCTGCTACTAGCAATTCAATTACCTGGTGATCTAACTCTTTGTATCAGTCGTCGACCGTCGCACTTGGAAAGGCCAAAGTTGGGATTCTGCTTGAATGCACGTAAGAGAGGATCCACCGGTACACCGATGGCAGCATAACTTGGATCGTATAGCCTATTACGCCTGATCACCCGATGAAAATCTCCCTACTCTATCTATGTTCTTGATCAACAACTTCTCTTCCTGAATGAGAAGATGATGGATGCAGCCTTGGCCCTCTACTACGTACATAGTCAGTCCTTATATTATTAGTGGTTGAACTTTCATCTTTTGTCGCTTTTGGTATTGGTAAGTTTGGATTCTTCTTGAATGCAAGTAAATTAGGATCCACAGATAGACCAATGCCAACATATCTTGGATCGAATATCCTATGTGGAGTAGGCATGATCACTCGAGAATAATCTCTCCAGCAGGACCGATCCCGTGTTTCTTGCTATAGTTCATTAGATCTTTCATGCTGCTGACTGTTTCTGATATATACAATTCATCAAAAGGAGTAATTTTGTATTTCAGAACTGTCGATAAGTTTGAAGAAATATAGGATGTCTAATGTATCTCCTAGTCATGCCCAATACCTGATAGATTTAAACTTAAAATCAATTGAGGTAACATATGATTGTTTTGGCTGGTTTGTCTTGTAAGAGGATGTTCTTTTGCTATATTATTTTCTGCTAAAAATCTGTGGCATGCAGTTAGTTCCTGGGGTGGATATTGAGCAAGTGGCACGAAGAACAGAAGGTTACAGTGGAGATGATCTAACAAATATCTGCAGAGATGCTTCTTTAAATGGCATGAGACCAAAGATAGCAGGGAAAGCCACATGAGATTAAGAACATATCCAAGTCCAAGATTCTAAAATTTCCAGTTACGATGGATGATTTCGTAGAAGCTTTAGATAAAATAAAGCCTACAGTTTCTTCTGGGGACATTCAACGATGTGAGAAATGGCATTCAGAGTTTGGATAAAACTTTGGGCTTTATTTTATCTAAAGTTTCTACGAAATCATCCATCGTAACTGGAATTTTCAGAATCTCAGACTTGGATATGTTCTTAATCTCATCTGTGGATTTCCCTGCTATGTTTGGTCTCATGCCATTTAAAGAAGCATCTCTGCAAATATTTGTTAGATCGTCTCCACTGTAACCGTCTGTTCTGCGTGCCACTTGCTCAATATCCACCCTAGGAGCTAACTGCATACCACAGATTTTTAGCAGAAGATAATATAGCAGAAGAACATCCTCTTACAAGAAAAACCAGCCGAAACAGTGATATCTTACTGCGCTTGATATAACAAAGTTCATTGATCAATGACTTGTCCATAACTCTTGCCAATTGAAAAACCTGCGACATTTCAAGCAGATATCGTTCATAAAGGTCAAAGCTAGTATGGCATGATTTCACTAAAATGAGAAAGACAACAACCTCATATAACAAAGATCATAATATGAAATATTACAGAGAAAATGTTAAATATTCATACATGACCAGTTTATGAATAATGCCATCAGAGTAAGTGTCCCATTTTGCCCTTTTAGGCCTTTTATTTGAGGGGTACTATTTTGTCTTCTTGGCGAGGCAAAGAATGTCAGTAGACCCCCCCCCCCCCGACAATTGAATTTGCCAGAAATTACACATTTGGATTCAAAAGAACCTCAAAGCACCCTACATATTGAAGCTTTTGATAAAGTAAGCATTTAATAGTTCCCTCAAACTCTACACCTTTTTGCGCCATAGGTTTTTTTTTTCTTTTTCCGCATATGAAAACATGTTACGACTAAGATAGTCCAATACTAAAGATAAAGTCACCATATATTTATTGTCAAGATACAATCATGGGGTCTAACTCATATTTAAATAATCTTCCTTCCAAATTTCCAAAACCAATAAATTTATTGCCTTTTAAATGTTTCACCGAAAAATAATGAAAATTCAAATCATAACTGCAATTGATAGTCTTGAAGGAGAAATTAAATTTCTAGAATATGACGGAACATAATAACTGTTTTCTAAATCAAATTGAAATCATCTTTCAAAATGAGCCTATAACTCCCCGCTCCATCCACATATGATTACATCCTACTGCAAGATAAATATTTGTTCACTTCTCATCGGTTTCCTAAGAGTTAGAATCCTTTTTTTCAAGTTTTTCTGTATTTTAGACAACCTTTTATCGAGTGTCCCTTCTTTATGAAGAAATGGCAAAAATCATTATTTCTTCTTTTTTGTTGAATGATCTTTTTATGGTAGATCTTCATTTTTAAAGATAAGAGATTAAAAAAACATAGGAGATCTGAAAAAGCTATTTCTTCTACTCATTTTTTGGTGGCCAAGAGATCTTAATTTCTACCCAAAAAAGGGGAAACAAGGTTTTGAAAACATAAAAAAGCGACTCTGATGAGTTTCCTCAAGATCTATAATGTTTTTAAGATAGAACTTGTGATCAAATTAATTCCACCTACAAACATAATCTATATCCAACAACACAGCTAAAGGCGAGCTCTAATACCACATGTTGAAATTCATACAAATACACAACAAAACCACAAAGAAACATTAAATATGAACATACCTTCAGCTATGGTTGTTCAAGTATCGTAGATAATCGTCTTTGATCTAGCATCAAATTGTAACCCTAAAAAGAAAGGTTAAAACCCTAGAGACTTCTAACCTACAACTATCACAAGAGGGAGGCTAAACTGGAGGAGTTGCAAGTGTATTTATACGTAGGCTAGGGACTCTCAGTAAAAACTTTAACCCCGAGGACTTCACTATAAAATATGGTTGCCCTAGGGACTCCTAATAAAATATTTCCTTTCATTAAGAAAACTTTCGGATATTTTCACATTACCATATAATATTATATGATTTTTTACTTAATTTGGAGACAAAGAGCCTGTTTAGACGGGCTTATAGCTTATGACTAATATGCCAAAAACCATAAGTTAGAGGATGTTTGCGTTGACTTATTTTAAGTACTTTTTTATTTTAATCTCTTTCTCTATAGAATTTTTCTTATGTTTTTTGGCTTACTTTTTATATTTTGGTTTAAAAGTAAGTTCTTAATAATACTATTATCTTATTCAAACACTACAAAAGTTCTAAAAAGCACCTAAACTAAGTCAATTCAAACAGGTTTAAAGTAATTAATTAATTACCCACTATATGGGTCAGAACTTTGAAATCAAATAAAATTTTCTTATTAAGTCATTCCTTATAAGAAGTATGTATAAATCCCTAAAATTTAGGACTGCAAAATCTATTAAAAGAATTTCTTATTTTGATTGTGCAATAGAAATACAATTCTTTCTGAAATTAATTTTATTATTAGAACTTCAAATTCAATTATGATTTACCGTATGTACTAAATATAATTATAATAGAACATATTAGGAAATAAAAATATTTTGTAATTAGATCACCATTGAAATTCTATTTAAGAAAATGCACTTTTTTAACCCTTTATAAAGAAATTTCACACCAGAAGAAATAGTCATTTAATTATTTTCTTAATATTTACGACTTTAAAATCAAATAAAAATTTCTTATTAAATCTTTCCTTATACCAAATTGGTATGAGTTGCTAATATTTAGGATTTCAAAATCTATTTAAAAAATTCCTTATTTGGATTTTGCAATCGAATTATAATTCTTTCTCATCCTAATATTGTTATTAGAACATTAAATTCACTTATGATTTATGTACCCTACCAGCTAAAATATAATTATAATTGAACAAATCAGAAAGGAAATTATTTTGTTATATGATCACCATCGAACTTTTATTTAAAAACACGAAGGGACTTAGCAAAATGTCCTTCGCTTTTTTAACCCTTTAAAAATAAATTTCACACTTGACAAAATAGTCATTTAATTATTTTCTTAATATTTTGAACATTGAAATCAAATAAAAATTTCTTATTAAGCCATTAATTTATTTTTTTCATTTTTGAATTGTGTAATAGAATTATAATTCCTTGTAATCCTAAATTTGTTATTAGAATTTTAAGTTCAATTAAGATTTACCCTATGTAATAATTATAATAGAACACGTTAGAAGGAGGTCATATAGATCGGAATCAGGAGCGATAAGAACGAAAGGGTTGGTGTGGCCACAGCTATAACTACTGGCGCTTCAAATTAGATTCTAAGGGCGCTACTGAAAGCCTTTTTTTACTGTAATAGGGAGGTGTAAGCCTCGAAAGCCTTTGGTACATCGGTAGGGTGAGCAGCCCTTAAACCAAAAAAAAGGGAGTCTCTGACTTCCTTCCCCTATTTTTTTTATGCATTTCATTCTCTATTTTGCCCGCTTCAAACAAAATGAGAAAAAAGGGTCCGGTAAACTCAGGTTGCCTACCTCTCTAGTTAGAGAGAGAGGAGAGGGGCATCGAAGCCTTAATTCAAGCTAGAAATCTCGCTAGAAAACTAGCCATATCGATTTAGGTAAGTGGTGACAACGAAAAGGCTTTTAATCCTGAGGGGCGGTGAGCGAGGTAGGATAAAATAGTATTTGAACCAGGGCGGGCGGGCCTATGTAGTCTGTCTTTTCATGGGTGGTGGGAAGAGAAAAAATCCATTCATTAAACCTTTTGGAACGGAGACGAAGAGTCATTTAAAGACCTTTTCAAAAACCACTTTGTAGAGAGCGGGTATCACGCTCAATAGAACCAGACTTTGCTATGTCAATAGTCAATAGGAGAGAGAAAGAAAGATAACAGAAAGATGAGGCCTTTTTCTTTATATTTATATATTTTGAAAATCGAATCATCATGCACTTTAGGCCCTTCTGAAAGCCATGAGGCAGGGTCACACGAGTAGCGAAAGATTGAGCTTGCTCATGTTCTCATGCTTCACACAAACCCAGGCTAGGAAGCTTGAAAGCCATATCATATCATATGGATTTATAAAGTCCGATAAAAAAAAAGGACTGGGATTGAAGGGATGGCTTCCAAGGCCAGGGCTCGATCCTGCACAATTCAGACCAACGAGTATCTGTTTAATTTACTTAATGTACTCACAATCATTCGCATCGCTGCCCTAACTTTATGTTAAGGGCACAACTTAAAGAACAACTTACTCTATTGACGTAATATTCATTTATAGTGGCCAGGCGGACCATTCTGAAGACGGAGGGCCCTAAGAAACCCAGAAAGAAAAAAACCAATATAGGAACTACAACTAAGAAAGAATAAGAATAAGAAGAATTGATTAAGTAAGGTAGTCACCATAAGACTTTTCTTTTTTTTGGTATGCCGCTCCGCGAGCAAGGAGTGCCACGCACGAGCGGAGCAAAAAGAAAGCAAGGGAAATTCTTCTCTTTTTTAGGGAGAAATCCTTTGAATGCGTATTGAATATAGATCCATGTCTTTCTTGTTCCACTAGCTAAGACAAAATTCTCACATGTCCCTTTCGTTATTACAACCTTCTTTTTTGATGTCAAAGACCAAAAGCGACGCGCAAATTCTCATTGGATCTCGATTGTTCTTAACAGCGATGGCTATTCATTTAAGTCTTAGGGTAGCACCACTAGATCTTCAACAAGGTGGAAATTCTCGTATTTTGTATGTACATGTTCCTGCAGCTCGGATGAGTATTCTTGTTTATATCGTTACGGCTATAAACACTTTTTTGTTCCTATTAACAAAACATCCCCTTTTTCTTTGCTCTCCCAGAACCGGTACTGAAATAGGTGCTTTTTCTACGTTGTTTACCTTAGTTACTGGGGGGTTTCGAGGAAAACCTATGTGGGGCACCTTTTCAGTGTGGGATGCTCGTTTAACCTCTGCATTCATCTTGTTCCTTATTTACCTAGGTGAAGGATCGAACCATGGGAACGAATCTAGAGGGCTATCACCTTCTTTGACCAGATCATCCAATCTTTTCACAATTAGAGTTCACTGCGCCCGCTCCTTTAAAGGGCGGTGGCTTGAAAGCTTACCTTATTATTAGAGAAAAGTTTGGAACGAAGTAGCTCACCTAAAAGGAGAGGAACCCTAACCAACGTTTTGGATTTTTGAGTTTTCGCCCCAACCTAGGTTAGGGGGTCGTTAGACCGTAGCTTACTGCTGAAAAACGTTGCTAGGCTAGCGCGGCTCGCTTCGCTCTTCAAGCTCCGCCCCCTTCCAGATAAAGGAAAGCTAATCCCCGGTCTAAGCCAGCATGCACAACAGAGCAGAGTATCATGAGGATTATGAAAGAAGACTTTGAGTCTTGAGTTGGTTCGCGTGAATGATTTCATGCTATCCTGGGGATAGGGGAGATAAGCTTTTTGTACAGCCCTGAGATCTCACTCACTTGAAATGAGCTTTCCTTTCCTCTCACTGACTAGCTATACTACAGAAGGAATTGCTTCCCTGGCTTACGAATGTCATTACTACTTTCTAAGAACCGTGCTTTCAATCCTTGGCTCGATTGCTTGACTGGAATCAAAGGAATTCATGGACATCTACTGTTAAGAAGCATGAACTCTTCATTCACCTAGGTGTTTTCATATAAGTAAGATGCCTCCGGCTCGCACTATCACTGATTGGATTGAACTGAGACTAGTACTAGTTGACTAAAAGGAGTACCTCTTAACTTAACTAATAGTGCACTAAGATACTTTCTTATAGTTATGATATCAAGTATTCTCAAATCAAAGCTAAGCGCTCCTCTTCTCTTCAATCTACTTTGTTCACTTTCTTACTTCACCTTGTGAACTTGGCCTACTTGAACTAACAACCATGCTAGCAAGCACTTCCGCTTCGCACCGAACTCTAAACGCTAGTTGACCCTTCTTCGGTCTCTTTTAGCGGGGAGGAACTTCTAGATGAAACCCTCAGATGAACTATCTAAGATTAGGGGGGGTCCTCAATAGTGGTGACCTTTTCACTCTTCCACGGACTAATACATGTACCGAATGCTCATACGGGAAAGTTGACTCCTAGGTCTGGAACCTGGGGGGTTGCTCCGAGAAATCCTTTCTTTCTCTTCCACTTAGGGGGGGTGCGGACACACCTGCATGGATTACAGGTGACAATTACAAGAATGGCGGGGAAGTTAACAGTACCCGACGACATTCAAAAACTATTTTGTAATTTGATCCCCACTAAAATTTTAATAGAATTATTCTACTAAGAATCATTGACCACATATTAGTTCAAAGGATCCAACTCATGTAGAACTTTTCAAGAAGTATATGATCTAGAAACCCATGATTTGGTGACCTTTAATATAATTGCTTGAACTGTTTTCATGCCTTAAATAGTTGCTCCCTCGAAATCAATTTGTAGTGAAAGATCTTGTCTTTCAACTCCACCTTCTTGCTAAGAGCGAACCACTTTCTTAGAAAACACACTCACTTATCTCGCCCATGTGTGGCTGGAGTTTGATGGTAAGCTGTGAGCCTGATTCTAGCTCCACTACTGAAGGAGTACTTGAATACCTTCAGTCTGATGGCATCATCAGTAACATAACCCTTCTTGAGCATTCCGCACACCGCTATAAAGTTCTTCAACTGCTTATGGGGGTCATCATCTATAAAACATTACCCGCAACATTGAGTTTGTTATAAATGTTGGCATCCATCTTGAAGGATGTGAAATTCACTCAGGGTGACACAATAATATTCGCATAGTCAATTTCCTGGTCCATATTTACAAACATGTCGACCTCCTCAGATGGGTTAGTTTGTTATGCAACTGCTAGAGCAACAATTGTAGTTGCTTTGGTTGTTACCTTGGCATCTAGTGCATTTTGAGCTGGTCATTGTGCCATGATAACCTGATTCACAATAAAAACCAATATAGTGTGATGAAATAAAAAAAGATGTAATTACAATAAACACCAAAAAGTAATTTTATATCTTATTCCCCGACAATGTCGCTAAAAAATTTTATGCTCAAAATTACACCATAGATGATGTAATATGATTGTATGCAAATATTGTAACCAAATAAAGGTTGGAATCAAAACCCATCAAGAATAGAGAGAAATACTAGCGATTGGACGAATACGTGATTAGACATTTGATTTCTACTATAAGAAAGTAAAAAAGATTTGTTTTTATCTAAACACTATGATTGCAGTAATAACTTTGAATTTAACTATATGATTAAAGCACTAAGGTTGTTTCCCCATAATGAAATGTATCATTCTCAATTTTCATACAATTACGAATAATTGGATTTTTAAATATGCACTCAGTCCCTAAACCATAACCCAATTTTTTATAACAGTTGAACGATATATCTTCATATGACCTTCAAAAATCTAGATGAGTTATTTAGATAAGAATGACTGATTATGCCATATAAATTCATCTTACTCCTAAGAGAATCTAATAATAAGGGTTAGTGCCTTGAGTTCATGCAAACTATTCCTACCAAATGTCAATCCGCTTTACCAAGAAAATAGATTATGGATCAAAGTACGGTCCATGGATCAATCCACAGTGTAGTTTAAAATCCCTAAGATAGTATTTACAATATTAATATTTGCAACCACCACCAAATCAACAAAAACAAGAAATAGTTTGATATCCTAATTTCCAAAAATTATGCAACACGAAAACCTTAAGAACGTTACACACCCATTGGGTTCACAACTACAATAGAGGATTTAGCTACTCATGGTGCAAAGAAAACAAGAATTGATTGAATTCATAATACTTACTTTGAATAAAAGATGAATAACTTTGTTCTTCACAAAAGCTTCAAAAATTAGAGAGAGAAAACTAAAAAATTCTTCTTTTCCAAAAATATATGTGTCTTCCTTCTAAAATAATAGCTAACTCACTTTTACCATAACCCTATGAAAAGCATTTATAATTGACAATAAAATCAAAATTCTAAACTACTCAAATAGATTGCTAATATCATCCACGATCCAATTCATGGGTCGTATATTGATCCGCATTTCGAGAATTGCCTTTAACTCTATTGTAAATACTATCTTAGGGCTTTTAAACTACACTGTAGATTGATCCATGGACCGTACTTTGATCCATAATCACCAGGTTTTGCCATAAATCCTCTTGCTAGGTTGATCTTCTCAAAATGTATGGACTGTGAATGGAACATACAGTCCGTACTTTCCTCCATAAGTTGACCATCTATAGTGTACCCTTTTTATAACAACCTTTGGACTTTTCCACCATGGGATCCATGGCCCATATTTCAATACAAAACAATGGATACCCTTTTTCAAGCAATTTCTCAACTTTTCTTCCATTATGCCATTTTCACTTCTAAAACTGACAAAGAAACATTCTAATATTAAAAAAACAGAAAAACATACAAAAAGACATAAAAATAAAGTAAAAGACATTGGATGTTTCGTAGTTTCAAGGCACATCATAGATAAATTATGCGGTCCGCACCTCCCTTCACTCATCACCATGGAAGAAACTGGCATCACTAGTCTGAAGAGTAGAGCCATGTGACGTGCACAATGTGTGGTGCGACCACACATCATATCGCACGTCGCATCACACCACGCTCGAAGGGCATTTTTTTCAACTTTCAACTGACATTTTGGGAAGTTTCTTAAACCCTTTTTGGGGTGTGTACCTGAGAAGATTTGAACAGAATTGGATAGTTCTTTAGTTTTGAACAGTTTTGGAAGAGAGTACTCCTTCTCTTCATCTTACACACTTGAATTCACAATTTTTGTACCAAATTGAGCTTGGATTTGGATATTGGCTAAATTATGAATGGAAGTATGAGTTACCCAATTGGTATATTATCTTATTTCCTTAGCATGTGTAGCTAATCTGCTCGTCTAGGGGTATGTGTATGATGGGTGTTTGAATTTGGGTATGGGTCTTATTTAATTGAGCTTATATTTGATGAATTGATATGGCTCTATTGAATTCCTTATGTTTTAATTATAAAATTAATGTTTGCAAATATTAATTGATTTTTCATAATTGTGTTCTTTCTTGAAAGAGGGGTTCACAATTCGGATTGGAATTCAATAGTGGGAATTTGTGATTTCCACCTTAGATTAAGGCTAAAAATAGCTTAATTCGACAGAAACTCTTATCTAAGAGTCTAACCTAGAAATAGTATGACTTCCCCAAGTAATTGAATTAGTTGATTTGTGTTAAAACCTTTGGTGCTTGAACAAAAACCTTGGGATATATATTTGGAGGATCGAGAGATTACTGAATATGACTAAAACTAATGCTACCTGTATCATTAATTGAGAATTTGCTTAATTAATCAAGTATCCTAACCTTTTGAAGAATCCCATCGAAAGCATACCCCTAGTCTTCCTCTCATTGGTAAATATCTTGGTTTTACTTTCAGTTTTTAAATTGAAATTGCGATATTGCTAAATTTCCTTTTCCAATTCCCCCAATCTTTACTTCTTTAATTTGTTTGAACATTTGCTCTCGTAGTGATTATCTTTTGACAATCCTTTAGCAATTCACTACTCTACTCTCTCTGTGAAATTGACCCCGATACTCGTTGGATTACTTATTTGTTTTGCTCTAAAGATCGCTACCACCTCCTTATGGGAGAGTGCTTTTGAGCGTCATTAAAAATGGCATTGTTGCTGAGGAGTGGTTTTTGAGTCGCCAATTGATTGTCATTTGAGTTATCTTTGTTGAGTTTTTATTCGTTTTACTTTATTTATTTGTGATTGTTTGGACAGGGTGCCCATGAGGGAAGTGGGCAACGTTGGTGTAGGTGCAATTTGCGTACCTGATCCTATGGTCCACGGTGGTGTAGGTGCAATTTGCGTACCACCCATTATTGGAAATGTTGTGTTTCATGTTACGAGCATCATCCTCTACTTGATTTAGATGAAGGGTCCATTTGGAGGGTTGTCGCATGAGGATGCTAATCGACATATTCAAAAGTTTATTGAGATATGTCAACCCTTCAACATCAACCATATTTCTCAAGAGTCCATCTGAATCTGTGTGTTTCCATTCTCCCTTACGGGGGAAACGACGGCTTGGCTAGAAGAGCTTCCTGAATGCTCTATCACTACATGGAATGGATTGGTTGAGGTATTCTTAGTGTGATTCTTCCCTCTCTCTAGAATGATGCAATTGAGGGATGAAATCATAATTTTCTGCCAACCTCCGGATGAGCCATTGCATGAAGCATGGATAAGGTTCAATAAAAAGCTCCTATTGTGTCCCAATTATGGCTTGCCCGACAATGCCCTACTCCAAAGTTTCTATCGAGCCTTGAATTTAATGAACAAATATTTGGCGAATAACCTCGTGGGAGGAACATTTATGAACCAACAATATGGTATTGCCTTGTCTCTTCTAGGGCGAATGACAAAGACAAATCGTGAATAGTATACTAGAGAGGCCGATGTTTCCGCAGGGGTGAATTCTTCCATTATGACAAGTGAAATGAGGCAAAAGGACTAAGAGAGGGATGAAGCAATGGCCAAGATGCTAACACAAATTGATCTATTGGTCAAACATGTGATGGGGGCTAGAAATAAAAGTGTGAATGTTGTGGGGACTTATGGTTTTAGAGCTCAAGATGAAGGTGTGTACTCCCCTACGGATGAAGGGTTGTGTTATCTTGAAATGGGTTCTCGACCCGGATACCAAGGTCCTTGGCATTAAAGATACGAGAACCAAGGTTGAAACAAGGACAAAGGAAATCAGTGGAGACATAGGGATCCGGATAGAGACCGTGAGGGTCCATGGCGTGATCATGAAAGAGACGATGATCGTTATAATTATAGTAGTACAAACCCCTGCGTGCCTCCACCAAAGGCCGATGACCCTTTAAATCAGCCTACCATGAGAAACCCCAGGGCTCTAAAATTGAAGATATGTTATAGAAGGTGTTACAAAGAGTAGAGTCAATAGACAATGGGGTGAAAGAGTTGAAAGGTGAGGTGTACACTCTTCACCAAATGATGAGTTCCCATTCAGCATCTATCAAGAACCTTGAGGCACAAATGAATCCTCAGATGAAGGGGACACTTCCAAGTGACACATCAGCGAACCTGAACAACGATGGCCATGTGATGGCAATAGTCACTAGAAGTGGATGAATATGTAGTAGGGTGAAGAAGCCAACTATTGAGGTTGTTGTGGAGACAAATGATATAATAGAAGAGGAGATTGTGGTTAAGAACAAGGTTGATGAGATCCCGATTGTTGGTGTGAAGCCTAGTGCACCTAACATGAATTCAAATGATGACGATCCATGTGAAGAGAAGGATGAGACTGATTCTCCTTATCAAATTGCTATTGGTACTGAGGAGGACGCTCCAAGTGTGTCTAAAGGACCCCCTACATACCCTCAGATATTAGCCAAGAAAAAGGGAAATGCATAATTCAAAAAGTTTATTGACATGTTTAGCAAACTAGTCATTAACATTCCTTTGGTTGATGCTCTTACCCAAATATTGGCGTATGTAAAATTTATGAAGGAGATGCTGAAAAAGAAGCGAGTTTTTGAAGTGGTGATGGTGGAGGTGTCCCACAACTGTAGAATGGTGAGGATAAGTAACATTTCCCCTAGACGGTAATATCTGGGAGCATTCACCATATCATGCACTATTGGGGTGTTTTTGTTCGAAAGGCTTTATGTGATCTTGGGGAGAGTATCAACTTGATGCCCCTAGTGATTTTCAAGAAGTTAGGCTTGGGTACCCCTAGGACTACTACAATGAGATTACTTATGGCCGATCGCTCAATTAAATGTCCCTTGGGGATTTGGTTTGATGTTTTGGTCAAAGTAGATAAGTTCATCCCACTGGCCAACTTTGTGGTATTGGATTGTGACGTCGATCTTGAGGTGCCCATCATATTAGGGCGACCATTATTGGCAACCGAGAGGGATCTTGTTGATGTGGAGCTTGGTGAATTTAAGTTCCATGTGGGAAGTGAAGAGGTGACCTTCAATGTGTGCCAACCTACAAAACCACTTGACGAATTCCGAGTTGTGTCGGTGATTAATACCGAGGGCACATTGGTTGAAGCCCTTTGTGAGCATGAGATGAAGGAGGTACTCGAGCCTATGATGTTGCCAGTTTTGCAACAAGATAATGTGATGAATATGTGGAAGGAGAAAATCCCTTTTTTGGGATGGGGCCACGCCAATCGAATTGGCATGCTTCCGAATAACGGTTCAGGATTGAGGTACTATCATCGAGCCACAATGTAAAATCAAGCGTTTCTTGGGAGGCAACCCAAGTGTTTTTACTTTTTATTTTTCATTACCTTTTGTTGTTTTTGGTGTATATAGGATATCATGGATATGAAAAATGACTAAATGGAAAAAATCAAGATAGGATAGCATGTGCGTCGAGTTGTGCAGTCCGCACTAGCTGTTGTAAGCATTGCGCAGGGCAGCGCACCCTAAACAAGACACCTTGAACGAAAATAAAAGTTGGAGGTGACATGCGATTGGATGTGCGAATCGCACCTCCCATTATGTGCATTGCACCTCCGACGCACCCTGAATCAGAAAGGTGGGCAAATATTGGGTGAAAAATAGGCTGGTGCAAAGTGGTGTGCAAGCCGCACATTGGCTTGTGCAAATCACATATCGCGACGCACCCAGGTAAGTTTTTAATTTTTTGTTGACCTACCCATTGACCAACCCGACCCGAAGACCGACCCGCGATCCTCCTTCTTTTTTTCTCCCCTATAAACTGTCACCCCCACCTCTTTTCTCAATTATTCTCCTATAAACCTCCATACCTAATGTAAGGCCAAAAGTACATATATTTAATCATTATTTATCTCATATTTAGTCTTTTCATTATCATTTTTGAGCATTGATTTTATGAATTATTCTTATGTTGGATATTTTTATTTTTAGAATTAAAGTGATGTGAAAAGAAAGAAATTTGGTGAAGAAACGAATTAAATTTGAGAAATCATATAGAAAAATTAAGCAAGTAGCTTAATAAAAGAAAGTTATTATAATATAATATATATGCATCACTACAAATTGAATTGAAATTCAATTCACTGCCAGCAATATACGTGTCAGAAAATGAAGACACTAGGAGCAAAGCATCAGCAAAATTTGTTAAGGCGGCACGGTCAACGCAGCTCGACAAGCCCAAGGTGATTGGGTTTTGGTTTCTCAAATTTATTATGGACTCAATTATTTTATTTGAGAATTTTTTCTACGTCTATAAATATCTCATAAGAATATTTTTTACAGAATTTTTGACCTACAAAGAGTTAGGAACCACTGTGGAGGCCAAAATATTTTGATTTATTCTTTTCTTCTTATTTCTTATTTATTTTTATATTTTTCTTTGGATGATTTGTTGTAATTTCTCCATGTCTATATGGAGTTAAACTTCTTTTTCTAGAATTATGGTAGCTAAATAAATGATTGTTGAAGTAGACGATTGATTCAATTATTTATTTATCATATTAATTATTCTTATATATTTGTGCTTACTATTTTAATGCTTAGCTACCATTAAAATAAATATATATAATCTTTCTGAACTCGAAAGAAGAATCATTGGGATAGAACGAAAAATATAGGGAGCAAGATCTCTCTTTTGTACCGTAAAGAGTAGATTTGCGGCTCGGATAGGAATATACCTAGAACGTTTTGCTTGGATACGAAATAGAAAGACATATAAATGCGTTCGAAATAGAATATCACATCCCCACTCAATGATGTAGTTGTGAGACTATTCTGGATAGACGATTAGATGTTTGGACCATAACCATGTCATCAACTCCGTAAATTAACAATTAGATAAGCAAACAAGTCACTGAAATTGCTTACTCAACATGATTGTTAGAGAATCCACAATCCTATATCGATTTCATCACATTGATTACGTGAAAATATGCTCTTTATTTGATTAATTGTTCATTAGTTAACTTCTTCTTTTTATTTCTAGATTAGTTTATCATAAATTCATCTTTGGATTTTTACGCTTGAACAAATAATTAGAACTAGTTTAATTTAGTAAAATATTTAATCGACAAGTCCTTGTGGGTACGATATTTGGACTCTCAATCTTATATTACTCGTACGATCGCGTACACTTGTGTGTGCATTTGGACACAACAAGTATTTGAAGCCATTGCCGGGGACTTCAGTGTTAATTGTTTATCTAGATTAGACTTTCTCTAGTTATTTATTTGAGTTGTACATATTTATTTTGTTACATAGTTATCTTTTTAGTTTTTTTTTTCTTATCCATCACTCTTCTTGATATGTCAGCCTGGGATATATGGTAGTCGAATGATGATGATTCTTGTTAAAATCACCGAGAGAGTATTTGTCAAAATTATTAGGGGAGTGAGTAGTGTGCACCTACTCAATCTGCTGAATTGGATACTAGTCATCTTGTGGAGAGGAAAGAAGAATTTCAACCATTCAACTATCATTCTTTGATTGAGGGTGACGTTGAGAGGGAGTATAAATGTGAGCATGTTACAGATAGTGCAAGTGGAAAAGTGGGACTTGTTGGGTCTCATTCAAAGCACTTTTCTACATTATGTTTAGATGATGGCATGTCTTTGGAGTCATCTGAAATGGTGGAAGAGTGTGAATATGAGGAACAAGAATTCTACATTCTTAAATTTGCACAAGACAAGCAAAACAAAAATATGCTTCACTTCAGGGCCAAGCGATTTAACATGCATCATCCATTACTCGGTTCCTTTATCTTTGTACCACCACCCCATGAGCGAAGCAAAAAAATGAATGCGATGTTGGGAGTGAAATTCATATCCTCAAGGTGGAGGAAAAAGTTGATGGGTCGTGATGCGATGTTAAATCAGCCGCTTGATGGGAGGCAACCCAATTTGTAATGTAGTTTTTTTTTTTATAGTGTTATATTTTTTTTCTTGTTTTTGTTTTTGCAGATTAGGGAAAGTCTGAATAACCGAATTTGAAGCTAAGGAGCATGGTTGAGCGTAAGTGTGGGATTGCGCAACCTTTGATGATTAATTGAGAAAACATGCTGCTAGCTAGGTCCTAGAGGGCCTCAGGAAGTATCTCTCACCCTTCTCCTTCTTCATCTTTTTTTATAAATTGCTTTAGGGACAAAGCATAATTTTAAGTGTGGGGTGGAAATTCTTTCAATATTTGTGAGCTTAAGAATGAGTATGCCATAGGATTTTATTTTACTTGAAAAAAAAAATACAAAAAAAAATATATAGAAAAAAATACAAAAAAAGATTTTTTATTATTATTTTTTTATTTTAATTTTTAAACGGCATATCTCATCCACCCCTTGGTTTTTCTTATGGCCTCAATTCTTTTTCGAGGGAAGCTCTTTGAACCAGGTAATTTTTTATTTTTTAGAGTAATTTTTTTTTTTTTTTTACTTTTTTATTTTTATATTTTTTAGGAGTAGTTTTTTTTTGGAGAGAAAAGAAAAGATCAATTTGACTTGTGTGATACTAGCAATTTAGGCCTGATCATGAGTAGTACTTTTCTGTGAGTGCTTGAGTACAAATAAAATAGCATACTTTTTGACACCTAGGCTCATGATTGTGACTCTGTATATAACTTTTTCTTATTTTATAGTTTGTTATGATCATGTCTATCTTAGAAGTAAAATTGATCCATCTTGATTGGGACTTGTGCCATGAGTGGTGAGGATTTTTGTATATTTCATGTTTGCATCTTAGTCTAGAACTTGCGCGGCATGTTATTGAAGTGAAATAATAATATTGTTCAGTTTAGAAGATGATAAAAGGCTTTCTTTGATTTGTCTTGTGAATTTTAGCCTTTTCAGATATTCTTACCACTAGTTAGCCCTTTGAGTCTGTACCCTTTCATTTGGTAGCCGTATTTTTTCCTTGATTTTTTTGATGAATCCCTAATTTTTGCAACCTTGCTTCCTTGAGCACTGTAGCATAAACTGTGATAAAATTATTAAATCTGAAGAAAATGGATGATTGAGTGAAAAAGGTGATCAATGATAGCTACAAAGTGATGAAAAGAAACCGCGAACTGTCTGGCAGAAAACGGGTTGTGAACCGGGTCGCGAACCGGGTCGGGTTAAACGCGATTTAAGCCTCGACTTCACGTTTTAGAATGCCATTTCAGTTCCGAAACAGTGATAAAAAATAAGGGAGGATCCCGAGAGAATTTTTGAATATCGAAATCGTGCGTAGGCGAATTACGAGCCTAAACTTAAGAACTTTATTAGCATCGTGCGTGTATTTGAAATATTTATTTAAAATTTGAAATTGGTAAAAATTATATTATTATTTTCTTTCCAAAATATTTAAAGGTTTATGAAAAATATATCTGATACGATATAAGTGTATACGTATTTATTTTATAAGGTTTTTATATTCCGTAATATTTTAACGGAGATAGTAAATTTAATTATGTTGAAAATTATTATTATAATATAGTGGGTTTTGTTGGAAATGATTTTCTATTAATTATGGTATATTTAAAGTATTATATTTATTTTACCACGAATTTACGCAATACCCGAGTACATACCTAACGGGGGGAATTTGTAGCCACCTCCACTTCCACGTGGAAGTGGAGGCTTTGTACAACAAGTTAGGCAGCATGTAGTGGTACATATGGCCTTAGGCTAGTAATTAGGAATGCCACTAATACTTTTCCACTACTAATTACTATTTAACTATTAAGGACCCATTTATTATGTATGTGATGTTTGTATATATATTAGCACAAGTGCTTTCATACGGGGTTACATTTACGTAGAATAGGAAATTTGGTAGAAAAATCTTTTGACGTGATATTTGATCACTGAAATAAATCAATTATCTACGTCAAGTTATTCCGTCCCAAATCTGAATCCGATTCCGATTTAGTTTTGGATTTTCTTGGAGTGGTTCGAGCTTGGACATCGTTGTTCTAGCAGCTTGTCGTCGGACGACAGGTAGGTTACGGTTTAATTTCCCCAGACTCCGTATATATAAAATAAAATTGTATTAATGGGCATCCTTGGGTTGGTTTATTAGGTTGGTACCACAGACCTTGACCGCTTTATTCATGTCCGCCTATTTTTATTCCTCCGTTGCTTGTAGTATTTGCGGATACATTTTATTTACCCTTGTGGTCCTGTGAGGCCTTGTTGACTCTGGAACATAGAAGGTGGGATTTTGGGAATGTCGGCGTCCCGGGATAATAGACTTATCCTTCTAGCTGGCTTATGCTTGCTGAGTAGCTGTGGGCCTGTGCAGGGTCGATAGGTTGATTGTAAGCTGTTGGGCAGCTATTGTGTGTGATCATACCATTTCCATGCATATAAAGAGGTTTTATCCATGTTTTACTGTGGTTTTGGCTTCGGGCCTACTGGCACTGTTTCTAAACCTTGCATGGCCCGGGGGGCCCGTTTTTGATGGAAATGATTTGGAAATGGTTGATTTCACTTGTGGAGATTTTGGGCAAGAAAGTAAAATTATGTTTAAAATCATCAGTTTTATGATTTTCGCTAGACTCGGCAGGGCCGGGGTGCTAGTTGAGTTTTCTGGTTAC
>QJPP01000250.1:0-105730 GCA_003996215.1 Jaltomata sinuosa | reverse complement strand
AAGGTTTAGAAAACAGTGTCAGTAGGCCCGAAGCCAAAACCACTGTAAAACATCGATAAAACCTCATTATATGCATGGAAATGATATGATCACACACAACAATAGCTGCCCAACAGCTTACAATCAACCTACCGACCCTGCACAGGCCCACAGCTACTCAGCAAGCATAACCAGCCTAGAAGGATAATTCTATGCCCGGGACTCGCGGACATTCCCAAAATCCACCTTCTATGTTCCAGAGTCAACAAGGCCTCACAGGACCACAAGGGTAAATAAAATATATCGGCAAATACTACAAGCAACGGAGGAACAAAAGTAGGCGGACATGAATAAAGCGGTCGAGGTCTGTGGAACCAACCTAATAAACCAACCCAAGGATGCCCATTAATACAATTTTATTCTATATATGCGGATTCTAGGGAAAATAAATCGTAACCTACCTGTCGTCCGATGACAAGCTGCTAGAACAACGATGTCCAAGCTCGAACCACTCCAAGAAAATCCAAAACTAAATCGGAATCGGATTTGGGATGGAATAACTTGACGTAGATAATTAATTTCTTTTCCGATGATCAAACATAATGTAAAAATATTGCTTCCAGAAAATACTCTCAATGTGCGCAACAATAATAGTACAACATCTCCATAATTTGATACTACACTTTCTTAATAACTTTCACAATATTTATACAACAATAAAAGTTAGGCAGATATGTCATAATTGGCGTGACACCATGTAGATAGTGAATTGTTGGCCACTCCCTCCACCTCCACGTGGAGTGGAGGTGGCAGTAGTATGAAAATGTTTTTATCCCGTTATGTATATACTCAGGTATTATATAAGCTCGTGGTATAATAAATACAACTTTTTTAAATATACCATAATTCATAGAAAATTATTTCGAATAAAACCTACTATATTATAATGATAAATTTTAACATAACTAAATTTACTATCTCCGTAAAAATATTACAATGTATAAAAACCTTATAAAATAAATACATATACACTTATATCATAACACAAATATTTTTCATAAACCTTTAAAATATTTTGAAAAGATAATAATAATATAATTTTTACCAAATTCAACTTTTAAATAAAATATTTTCAATTACACGCATGATGCTAATAAAATTCTTAAGCTTAGGTTCGTAATTCACCAACGCACGATTTTGACACTCAAGAATTCTCTCGGGATCCTTCCTTATGTTTTATCACTGTTTCGGAACTGAAATGGCATTTTAAAACGTGACGTTGAGGCTTAAATCGAGTTTAACCCGACACGGTTCGCGACCCGGTACGTAACCCGTTTTCTGCCAGACAGTCCGCGGTAAAACAGTCATAACGTTTTACTCCGAGATCAGTTGGATGTGAGGTTTTGTGCGTAGGAAACTAGACTCGTAGACCTTCAATTTGGTATTTCGGGGGACTTCTAACTCTTTATATATTGAGAGAAACGCTCCGAGACATTTTACCCAAAGTTCAGGAAATTTATTAAAGAACTTACGATAACTTTTGTCGATTTGCTTGACTTCAAAACTTATAATGCGACCAAACAAATGGGCCCGACACCGAAATACCGGTCCTGACGAGCCTTA
The DNA here is from genome assembly GCA_003996215.1 of Jaltomata sinuosa. Lineage (NCBI taxonomy): Eukaryota > Viridiplantae > Streptophyta > Magnoliopsida > Solanales > Solanaceae > Jaltomata > Jaltomata sinuosa. The sequence continues at coordinate 104,128 of QJPP01000250.1, read as the reverse complement.
AGTGGCTTGGGTCCACTACAACAAGCTCTAACAGTTCAAGGAAAACGTATACGTGGAAATAACCGAAAGGGTCATTACAAGATAATCCCAAGGTAGCTCGAATCATTAGCTCACCCTTGATGATCGGAATTGCCGGTGCTAAATCTGAGGTCTCGTCTCAGCCGCTGGAAGATTTTCTGTACTCACCAAAAGAAAGACAAGTGCAGTATCAGTATACCACCACTGTGTACCAGTAGGATCATCAGCCAGTATTCAAGAAAACAGTATATAAATAGTATGCAAAATCCAGTAATAAGTATGGCAAACATGCAGCAAGTATCACAGGCATCTCTAGACTACAGGTCTCTACCTAGCTTGTTATCGCATAAATCCATCTCTTACAGTTCTATTCCACCAACAAGAATAACCATAACCACAACTTACCGTCTAGCCCAGACCCACCCTGTAATCCCCTCTATACAAAATACCACAAGAGTGATTACCCGGCCTAAACCAAGACCAATTCAACAGTCATACAACAGTTCCCGGCCACTCAAGGACCACTAATCAATAGCACTTTTTAATAACAATTTTTAATAACAACTCGGTCTACTCACGGAACCAATATCAAGTATCATATTCAGTAAAACAACCCGATCCTCTCACGGAACCAATATCAACCAATGCAATACAATAATCAATGAAATAGTGCAGGATGCAATAAAGTAAACCCGTACCAGGCATGGTACCCATGCCAACCAATTTTTATACCCGTACTAGGCGTGGTACCCGTGCCAACAATGTGTTATACATGTACCAGGCATGGTACCCGTGCCGAACGAATGTCAACAAAAATAGTCAATAGAATGAATGCACACCCCTTGTAAAGCCAACAAGTATAAACCATTCAAATATAGATTGTAAACCAAACTTAGACATTCCACACACTTCCCCTAGCAATTTAATGCACACAATTACTTAGACAACAAGTACAATGAATATACACATTCACAGAAATACGAAATCCATCACCTACCTCGAATGTTCCAAGCTCTATTCAACCCGAGCTTTCCCGTGTTCCAGATTCCTCTCACGTTCTTGGTCTAAAAATAACACATAATGCATACAATTAACATACATGCATGTACATTACCCGGATTATACTAAATCCCCAAACCCCAGGCCACCCATGATCATCCCACCCTTTTCCCAAGCTTTTCCACTGTTAATTCTCCTAGTCTTATCTTTTTTTATGGACAAAATAGGAAATTAAACAGTCTATGATCATTTTAATGTACTTAAATCAACACCCAAGAACATACATGTTTGGAACCCCCTTCTTCCATGAATTTCATCATCCCTAGGTCATTCCAACCTTCCCCAATTTCCCTCCTAGCAATTCTACCGCATATGAAATGTAGTACAAAGTGTGGGGAACGAAAACCTTACTTTAGGAACGATTTTTGGCGGAGGAATATTGAAAATCGCCTGAATTCCCCCAGCCCTTCTCCCAAAACAAACTTGTGAAATTCTGATGTTTTGACGGCTGTTTCTACATTAAAAACCCATCGGCCTGCTATAGTGGTCCCCGCTCTGCTATAGCGGTCACCCGCTGCTATAGCGGTCTTAAGTGGGTTGACCACCCCTTGACCGCCGCTATAGCGGTAATTTCTACCGCTATAGCAGTGACCTGCCATAGCGGTAATTTCTCGCCACGGGCAGAAAGTTCATAAATTTTCTAGTTTTTTTCCATTTCACAACACACTTGGTTCCCTCGACGTCCCTAAACAACCCTTTCACTTCAAACACAATTTTGGGAGTTCTACTTACCCAAATTCGATTTTGAAAAGTCTCCCGGACTCTTTTATTTATTGGATACATGGAAAACTAGCTCAATCCAAGACACCTAAACCAATTTTTACCCGAATTTTCCTAGACTCTACCTCGCTCCAAAATTGGCCGAGGCTAGCCTAGCCCAGAATTTCAAACTCCCAAACCCGGAGTTTTCTAACTCTAAAACTTGGCACGATTGGTCTACCCATAATGATAGACCCGGTCGTTACACTCCTGCACTAATAAAAAACCTTACCAAGTAGAGTCTGACGGGATGATCTTCTGGACCTGACCGACCACCACCGTGTGCGCACTCTGAAGGCAAATCCCGAAGAATATGATATGTACCCTACCTACTCTGCTCCACATTCCCTACACAACCACCTCTGGAACCTGTGGAGTAACTGTAAATGGCCTGGTAGATAAGAAGCAATTGAACCTATTTCTGGTGGAGAATCCCCTGCCTCGAGTCTGAGAACCTCGAAAACTGTTTTGGTGATGACGTTTCTTAGCACTAACTCCATAAGCCTCATGGCATAAACCTTCAATAGCCCAAGCATGATCCACTACCTGAAGGAAGGTTTCCCCAACTGTAACCAAATGCTCAATAGACAAATGAAGCGATGAAATCAAACCTCTGACAAAACTCTGAACCCTATCAAACTCTGAAGGTACAGCCCTAGCAGTATGCCTAACCATGTTATGAAATCTCACCTCATACTCCAATACCGACAGACAACCCTGCTAAAGAACTGCTAGCTCAACCCTAGCTGAAGTACCGCTCAAAGAACCGGGTACTAAAACACCCACCGGAGGACTAAAGTCCTAGACATGGTGTCCTGAAGAACTGGGGTAGCTATGAATCCAATCGGAGGCTGGGCTGGTCCCACACCCCCTATCTGATGTGGTAAACTCTCACTCTGAAGTCCTGGCACTGACGGAAGCACAGAAGCAACAGGCACAGAAGCCTTGACACCAACCGTTGTTGAACTCATCTTAGGCATCTGAGAAGGAATGAAACAACCAAAGTGTAGAAGTCAATAGAGCTAGGAACGCACGATAAGGAGCCAAGAAGATGAAAATTTTCCTAACAATTCCCTGTAGCCTACCGCAGATAGGATACGGATGTCATCATACCAATCCGCGAGATTCTACTTAGACACTTGCTTCTGTACCACGACACCGATGAACCTAGAGCTCTGATACCAAGCTGTCACGATCCAATTTCTCAGGTCATGATGGAACTTACAACTCCCAGTAGGCGAACCAATCCCCGTAGCCCGGAACGATTAGTAATGGGCTACTACCTAACCAAAACACACAATAAGCAGAAATAAGCAGAAGCAGAATATAAAAGTAGACAAAGTGGAAGCAAAACCTGAATATATACATAAAGAAAACTACACCAACCCCAAGACTTGGTATCGATACTACATAAGCTTCTAATAGAGTACAAGTGCTAGAAGTAACAAAAGATAAATACAACTATCTCCGAATATACAAAGAGTATCAGTGCAAAAGATGAGATGTGGTCAAGCCCCAAATGTCAGGCGCTCACCCTAGTCTCGTATATCCCAAAATCTGCACGAATCTCCAATGCGATCAACGGCAAAAGCTCAACTAATATCCGCACCAAAAGATGCAGAAGTGTAGTATGAGCACCAAGACAACGGGTACTCGGTAGGCATCATCGACCGACTGAGCGCATATAAACTATAAAAATAGTAAGTAGCAGATAGCAAGGAAGCAGTCACCGAAGCAAATAGAGAAATCACAAGAAACTAGCACAGAGAATAGACAACCAAAGAGTTATATGCATACAATGCTAGCATAGAAGATATACAATCACAGAAACGCAGGTGAAATAAAAAAGAACGCACCTGGTATCATTGCAACAATAGTATAATAAAGAGAGAGAGTTTAGAAATATGGTGGTATACCGGTAATCTCAAGTAAACGGGAAAGAAAGAAAGCAATCCAACATAATCAACTAAAAGCCATAAAGGTAATGAAAACATATTAAGAACACCAACTCTCAAGATAATCATGAACCGGAACCCATCCCGCAATTTACAACCTAGATGGAATAACAAAACCACCAGAACCAAGATTCCTAGTCAGAATCAAGATAAGAAACAATATTTGGTAATCACGACCACTCAGGATGACACGCGACGGAGCCTCAAAGGTATAGGACTCGCTAGCCCCTCAATACTCAAGCCCAAAACTCGGAGCCACAGCAGGCTAAAATTTACCAATCCACAAGAACCAAGGACCTCAACTAGGCCTATGAGATAACATGAGTAATATAATCTACCTACAGTCCTAATAACCGCCCATACAACCAAGGAATGTAATCAAGTAAAAACAAACCCTCCGACCACCCATACAACTGAAGCGTACACTGAACACATAACAAACAAGGGTGGAATCTGAGTAAATATGCATTATGATGATAATGATGGAACCAATAATAGTAACCCTGTATGCACCTCCCCCTGGCACTTTGGTAGGAGGACCTATGGTGGGACGTACCCGCTATACACTATCCGACACTATATACCCCTCCTTTGGCACACTCGGCCCTTTGGCTAGGTCCTGTAATGATAAGGCCCATGGAGGTCCCTGACCACATACAGTAACAAATGCAAAATCTCAGAGAAATAGAACCTCAAAGTACGTGCTTAGAATTGAACCAGGTCTAAAATAGTAGTAGTAATCTAAAAATACCCTCTCAAAGGGTGCTCAAAGTACCTCGAGTGAAATATGCATGATGATGATAATGATGGAACCGATAATAGTAACCCTGTATGCACCTCCCCCCGGCACTTCGGTAGGAGGACCCATGATGGGACGTACTCGCTATACACCATTTGACATCATATTCCCTTCCTCCGGCATGCTTGGCCCTTTGGCTAGGTCCTGGAACGGCAAGGCCCATGAAGGTCCCTAACCACATACAGTAACAAATGCAAAATCTTAAAAAAGCAAAACCTCGAAGTATGTGCTCGGAATTGAATTGGGTCTAAAACAGTAGTAGTAATCTCAAAAGACCCTCTCAAAAGGTTCCTGAAGTGTACTCGGGTCTAAATCAGTGATAAAAGTCTCAATAACCCTCTCAAAGGGTGCCCAAAGCGTATCCGGATCTAAATCGGTAAGAAATCAGGTCTAGTGCTCTGCTTAGCAGAGCCTAGTATAAGTAGGAAATCGGGCTAGTGATCTGCCCAGCAGAGCCTAGTATCAGTAGTAAATCAGGGCTAGTGCTCTGCCTAGTAGAGCCTAGTATCAGTAGGAAATCAAGTGTGAAATCATCCAAAATCCTATTTATATCATCAAGTATACCAAAAAGGGGCCCCCGGGGACATGCAAATTTAGGAAAAACCATCTATAGTGGCTCACAGCTAAAACTGAAGTAAAACATGTAGGGAAAACCTTTTTTATGGATGATATGCTCACACACAAATATAAATTAGCCCGACGGCTCACAAACATTTCTACCGGCCCTGCACAGTCTCCAAAGCTACTAAACAGACATAACCAGCCTAAAAGGATATCTCTATGTCCGGGACTCGCGGACATTCCCAAATAAACCACCATCTATATTCCAGAGTCAATACAAGACCACACAGGACCACAAGGGTGATATACAATTACTACACGAATACTACAATCAACGTATGAAGTAAACAGACAGAAAAGACGGGCAAGGTCTGGGGTACCAACCTAAAATAACCCACCCAAGGATGCTAATTAATGCAGTTATAGCCTATATACACAGAGTCTAGGTAGAGAAAGCCATAACCTAACTGTAATCTGATAACTAGCTGCGAGAACGACGTTGTCCTGGCTCGAACTGCTCCGGGAAGCTCCAAATTTCAAAACTACACAAAGCGAGGAATTTCACCCGAACAACGAGTCTCAAGAACCGGCGATCATGCACTCACAAAAGGGGCAGAATCTACAAGAATTTCCAAGCTTTATAGATTCCCAACTATGGTGGTTTCTTTAGAAAACAAGAGAAGAACAAGTTGGGGAAGAAGACTTACCAATTGTCGAGGGAGCACAGATTTTTGATCAGCAAATGATTCCCCAAGTTGAAGAACTAATTTGAAGCAATTTGGTAGAGAGAATTTATGTTTTAGAGTTGGGAAAATAGGGAAAACAATGCTGGAAAATCGAAGGGATCAAAAATATATAGTTGTTGGTCGTTGATCAGCGCTATCGCACTAAAGGAGCACGATCGTGCTGAAGGAAAAGTCATAGACCAGCGCTATCACACTACAGGAGCGCGATCACGCTGAAGGGGAAAACAGAGGCCAGTGTTATTGCACAAAAGGAGCTTGATCGCGCTGAAGGCCACCAGGACCAGAAAAAACCAGCAACAGCCATAGAAATAAGATCACTAATCAAAAACTTTTCATTAATAATAAACTGCGGATATTTCCCACCTAGGAACTGAGAGTCATCGTACCAAACATAAACCAAATATAGAATACGGGGATGCAACCCAAACAAAAATAAGGAATAGTTTGTAAGTCCAAACAAATGGACTAAAACTCTAGAGATAATCCCAAGGTAGCTCGAATCATTAGCTCACCCTTGATGATCGGAATCGCCGGTGCTAAATCTGAGGTCTTGTCTCAGCCGTCGGAAGATTTCTCGTACTCACCAAAAGAACGACAATTGCAGTATCATTACACCACCATTATGTACTGGTAGGATCATCAGCCAGTATTCAAGAAAACAATATATAAATAGTATGCAAAATCAAGTAATAAGTATGGCAAACATGCAACAAGTATCACAGGAATCTCTAGACTACAGGTCTCTACCTAGCTTGTTACCGCATGAATCCATCTCTTACTAGATGTATTCCACCAACAAGAATAACCATAACCACACCTTACCGTCTAGCCCAGACCCAACTTGGAATCCCCTCTAGACAAAATACCACAAGAGTGATTACCCGGCCTAAACCAAGACCAATTTAACAGTCATACAACAGTTCCCGGCCACTCAAGGACCACTAATCAATAGCACTTTTCAATAACAACCCGGTCCACTCACGGAACCAATATCAAGTATCACATTCAGTAAAGCAACCCGATCCTCTCCAGAACCAATATTAACCAATGCAATACAATAATCAATGAAATAGTGGAGCATGCAATAAAGTAAACCCGTACCAGGTGTGGTACCCATGCCAACCAATTGTTATACAAGTACCAGGCGTGGTACCTGTGCCAACCATGTGTTATACCCGTACCAGGCATGGTAGCCGTGCCAACCGAATGTCAACAACAACAGTCAATAAAAATGAATGCACACCCCTTGTAAAGCCAACAAGTAAAAACCATTCAAACATAGACTGTAAACCAAATTTAGACATTCCACACACTTCCCCTAAGCAATGTAATGCACATAATTACTTAGACAACGAGTACAATGAATATACACATTCACAGAAATACGAAAGCAATCACCTACCTCGAATGTTCCAAGCTCTATTCAACCCGAGCTTTCCCGTGTTCCAGATTCCTCTCACGTTCTTGGTCAAAAAATAACACATAATGCATACAATTAACATGCAGGCATGTACATTACCCAGATTATACCAAATCCCCAAACCCCAGGCCACCCATGATCATCCCACCTTTTTCCCAAGCTTTTCCACTGTTAATTCTCCTAGTCTTATCATTTTTTACGAACAAAATAGGAAATTAAATAGTCTATGATCATTTTAACATACATAAATCAACACCGAAGAACATACATGTTAGGAACCCCCTTCTTCCCTGAATTTCATCATCCCTAGGTCATTCCAACCTTCGCCAATTTCCCTCCTAGCAATTCTACCGCATAGGAAATGTAGTACAAAGTGTGGGGAACGAAAACCTTACCTTAGGAACGATTTTTGGCGGAGTAATGAAGAAAATCGCCTAAATTCGCCCAGCCCTTCTCCCAAAACAAACTTGTGAAATACTAATGTTTGGAGAGGTGTTTCTGCATTAAAAACCCATTGGCACATTATAGCGGTCCCCACTCCGCTATAGCGGTCTTAAATAGGTTGAATGCCCCTTGACCGCCGCTATAACGGTAATTTCTACTGCTATAGTGGTAGCTACTATCACGCATGACAATGCTCGTCGTGGCCATAAGTCCATAAATTTGCTAGTTTTAGCCATTTCACAACACACTTGGTTCCCCCAATGTCCCGAAACAACCCTTTCACGTCAAATGCGATTCTGGGAGTTCTACTTACCCAAATTCAATTATGAAAAGTCCCCCGGACTCCTTTATATCTTGGCTACGTGGAAAACTAGCTCAATCTAAGACACCTAAACCCATTTTTACCCGAATTTCCCTAGACTCTACCTTGCTCCAAAACCAGCTGAGGCTAGCCTAGCCCAGAATTTCAAACTCCCAAACCTGGAGTTTTCTAACTCTAAAACTTGGCACGATTGTTCTACCCATAATGATGGACCCATTCATTACAACAGATACCAATTTATCCATCGTTCATCCCCGAATGATCAAACCTGAAATTATGGAAAATAAAAGGAAGGAAGTGTAGTACCTGAATCCTTAAACAATTGAGGGTACTTATCCTTAAACCATGAGATTCTGTCAGAATTTTTGGAATCATATCATCAACCCGAGGAACACAAATCCTCTCCTTGAAATGCAATACACCACCAAAGTCTAACATGACATCACTGGACTCCCCGGATATCACTTTAGTTCACAACTTGCCTAGTTTCCGATCCTAAAACTGTTTTGCCTTTATTTCCTCTATGAAGGTGGCCTTGACCTCAATGCTGGCCAATAACCCACCTTGGTCTTAGACACCCAAGTGCATGACCTTGGCCTCCAGAGCCTGAATTTCATTAACTAGCAGTCGTTTCGACACCCCCAAATAAGCCAAGCTACCCATGCTAAGAGTTTTCTGGCTCAATGTGTCTGCCACCACATTAGCCTTACCCAGATGGTACTGAATGGTCACATCATAATCTTTCAATAACTCCATCCACCTTCTCTTCCTCAGATTCAAATCCTTCTGAGTGAAAACATGTTGTAGACTGTGATGATCTGTGAATACTTCACACTTGACACCATAAAGATAGCGTCTCCAGATTTTTAATGCAAACACCACCACTGCCAACTCTAAGTCATGAGTCGGGTAATTCCTCTCATGCACCTTCAATTGTCTGGATGCATAGTCTATCACATTCTTATCCTGCATCAACACAGCACCCAAACCAGAATGTGAAGCATCACAGTAAACAATAAAGTCTTTACCTTCAACCGGCAAGGACAATATAGGAGCAGTGGTTAAAAGTGACTTGAGCTTTTGAAAGCTCTCCTCGCACTTGTCGGACCACAAAAATGTTACCTCCCTCTGTGTCAGCCTGGTCAGGTGAGTAGCAATAGAAGCAAAGTCCTTCACAAACCTTCAGTAGTACCCTGCGAGCCCAATAAAACTTCTCACCTCTGTCACAAAGCTAGGCTGGACCCAACTCTTAACGGCCTCAATTTTTTGGGGATCCACCATCACCCCCTTTTCTGACACCACATGCCCCAAAAATGCCACATAAGTCAACCAAAACTCACACTTAGTGAATTTTGCATAAAGTTTTTGATGCCTCAGGATGTCCAGCACAATGCGAAGATGATTAGCATGCTCCTCCCTACTCTTAGAGTAGATCAAAATATCGTCAATGAACACGATAAAAAAAGAATCCAAGTAGGACTTAAACACCCCATTCATCAAACTCATGAATGTTGTCGACGCATTGGTCTAATCAAATGACATCACTAGAAACTCGTAATGTCCATACCGAGTCCAAAAAGCAGTTTTCAAAATATCCTCAGGCCTAATATTTAGCTGATGGTATCCCGACCTCAAGTCGATTTTCAAAAACACCAATGCACCCTGAAGCTGGTCAAACAAATCATCTATCTGGGGTAAAGGATACTTATTCCGGATGGTCACCTTGTTCAACTATTTGTAGTCTATGCACATCCACATACTACCATCCTTCTTTTTCACAAACAAAACTGAAGCCCCCCAAGGTAAAACACTGGGATGTATAAATCCCTTATCTAGGAGTTCCTGCAGCTGAGTCTTAAGTTCTCTTAACTCTGCCGGAGCCATTCTATACAGAGGAATAGATATGGGACGAGTGCCTGGCTCCAAATCAATACAAAAATCTATATACCTGTCCGGAGGCATACCAGGAAAATTCGTTGGAAACACCTCTATAAATTCGGACACCACCGGAACTGACTCAATAGGAGGGGACTCCACACTATCATCCTGGAGATTAGCTAAGAAGGCTAGACACCGTCTTCCTACTAGCTTCCTAGCCTGAACAAATGATATTATATTAACTGGCTTAGGCCTGTATACACCTTCCCACTCTAATCTATCCTTACCCGGAATTGCCAGAATCATAGTTTTGGTGTTACAGTTCAAAACAACATGATAAGGAGATAGTCAGGTCATACCCAAGATAATATCAAAATTAGTCATATCCAGAATTACTAAATCTACCCAAGTATGTAGCCCCAAAAATACCACAGAACAGTCACGATACACATGAGTCACGATCACCGACTCTCCAACCGGGGTAGATACATAGCTAGGGGAATCAAGGATATCGCAATTCAAATTCAGACCCAAAGCAAAACTAACAGACACATAAGAATATGTAGATCCTGGGTCAAATAATACTGAGACCATTTTATCACATACAAGAATAGTACCTATGATCACCGCATCTGAGGCTTCCGCCTCAGTCCTTCCTGGAAAAGCATAGCAATGTGCCCAGTCATCAATCTGGGCAACTTCCCGGGTCGGCTGTGCCGCACCCCTGCCTGCAGTGCCATTCCCTCAATCTCTCGGGTCTCCCTAGAAATTACCTTGCCCACCCTGTGGACGACCCCTACCATTACCACCTCTGCCTGTCGGAACCACTGCTCTAGTCTGCTGCTGACCCTGATTACCTGCCTGCCTATGTGGACACTCTCTCTTAAAGTGGCCCAACTCACCACAATGAAAGCAACCGCGGTCCAAAGTAGACATGCTAGCTGATGTGAAAGATGTCCCATGTCCTCTAGGAGCTGAAGACTGATCTCCCTGACGACCACCTGTAGTAGCTGGCAGAGCTGACTGAATAGGACGGGCCAGTAAGCCTGCTGATGCTGGCCCCTAGAGTATGAACCACCAAAATTTCCCTCATTTCGGGGCCTTTTGGCTAAAGCCATAGCCTGCCCTGCTTGCCTCACTGCCTCAATCTTCTCCACATAGTCCACATCATTAAAACCCTTTCCTGAAGAAGTCATATGCACTGTCAGTACCTGCAAATCACTATTCAGACCCTTGACAAACAACCGGACATGTTCCTCCTCGGAACCCAACATCTATGTAGCAAAATAAGACAACGCATGAAACTTAGCCTTATAAGCTGAGACCGATATGCCACCCTGCTGCAAGTTCAGAAACTCATCCTTCTTCCTGTCCCTCAAAGTACGAGTAACGTACTTCTCTAAAAACAAAGCATGAAACTATTCCCAAGTCAGTGGAGGTAGGATAAAGGACGGACACTCAACATGAGACCTCCACCATTGCTTGGCATCACCCTGCAACTAAAAAGTGACAAACTCCACCCCATGATGATGTATGATACCCAATTTATGCAACCTCTCATGGCAATCCAGGATGAACTCATAAGCATCCTCCTTGTCTGTACCCTGAAACATTGGAGGTTTCAGCTTAAGGAACTTAGTCAGCATAGCATGCTCATTACCTGTCATCACTGGGCCTTACATTGGCCTGAGAAGATTGTTTGTGCCTGAAGCTGCATCCATCCTTGGTGTAGTGGTAACTACTGGCTGAGTATCTAAGGCATGATTCACATAAGCTGCAGGTATGGCTCCAGCACCAACCAACCCACTCAAAATATCCCACGCCTGCCTGAAAGCTTCTTGTGTCATATTAGGAAGGCCTGCACCTCCAACCGGTGCCGCCTCCTCCTGAGCTCCTCCATTATCTACCACTACTTCTTCCACATCCTCAGCCACATGATCTTGAGGTGGGGGAGGGGTCACCTCATGTGCAGCAGTAGCAGCTTGAGAACCACCCCTGCCGGTGCGGCTCTAGCTCGCCCCTGCCCCTTCCCCTACCTCTGCCGCGAACAGCCGGGCCTGCTGCTGGGACTGCTGGCCTTGCTCCATTATTCCTTGTAGTAACCATCTTCGGACAGAAGAGTGAATGAAGTTAGATACCAATTCATATCACCAGATACAAATTGGAATCGATTTATAGCACAAAGGAAAAGAAGAAGAGATAGTTTTTTCCTAAAGTCTTGTAGCCTCTCGAAGAAAAGTATGGACGTCTCTTCACCGTTCTGCAAGACTCTACTAGACCTGTTTGGTACAATAAGATCAACGAACCTAGGCTCTGATACCATCTTTGTCATGACCCAACTCATCGTGAGTGGCACCCACCCAACCCTCGGATGAGTGAACCAATAGAGTTCCACCCTTGCCTAGACTAATAGCCTAAAACCAGCAAGCATCAAAGTAAACTAGCAATACAAATAAGTTCACTAATCAAAACGTTATCATTAATAATAAACTGCGGAAATTTCCCAACTAGGAACTGCAAGTCATCTTACCAAACATCAACCAAATCTAGAGTACGAGGATGCAACCCCAAATGAAAATAAGGAATAGTTTGTAAGTCCAAACAAATGGACTAAAACTCTAGAGATAATCCCAAGGTAGCTCGAATCATTAGCTCACCCTTGATGATCGGAATTGCCGGTGCTAAATCTGAGGTCTCGTCTCAGCCGCTGGAAGATTTCATGTACTCACCAAAAGAAATGCAAGTGCAGTATCAGTACACCACCACTGTTTACTGGTAGGATCATCAGTCAGTATTCAAGAAAACAGTATATAAATAGTACGCAAAATCCAGTAATAAGTATGGAAAACATTCAACAAGTATCACAAGCATCTCTAGACTACAGGTCTCTACCTAGCTTGTTACCGCATGAATCCATCTCTTACAGTTCTATTCCACCAACAAGAATAACCATAACCACACTGTACCATCTAGCCCAGACCTACCCTGGAATCCCCTCTTGACAAAATTCCACAAGAGTGATTACCCGGCCTAAACCAAGACCAATTCAATAGTCATACAACAGTTCCCGGCTACTCAAGGACCACTAATCAATAACACTTTTCAATAACAACCTGGTCCACTCACGGAACCAATATCAAGTATCACATTCAGTAAAAGAACCCGGTCCTCTCACGGAACCAATATTAACCAATGCAATACAATAATCAAGGAAACAGTTTAGGATTCAATAAAGTAAACTCGTACCAGGCGTGGTACCCGTGCCAACCAATTGTTATACCCGTACTAGGCGTGGTACCCGTGCAAACCATATGTTATACCCGTACCAGGCGTGGTACCCGTGCCAACCGAATGTCAACAACAACAGTCAATAGAATGAATGCACACCCCTTGTAAAGCCAACAAGTAAAAACCATTCAAACATAGACTGTAAATCGAACTTAGACATCCACACACTTCCCCTAAGCAATGTAATGCACACAATTACTTAGACAATGAGTACACTGAATATACACATTCACAAAAATACGAAAGCCATCACCTACCTCGAATGTTCCAAGCTCTATTCAACCCGAGCTTTCCCGTGTTCCGGATTCCTCTCACGTTCTTGGTCTAAAAATAACACATAATGCATACAATTAACATACATGCCTGTACATTACCCAGATTATACAAAATCCCCAAACCCCAGGCCACCCATGATCATCCCACCATTTTCCCGGGCTTTTCAACCGTTAATTCTCCTAGTCTTATCATATTTTATGGACAAAATAGGAAATTAAACAGTCTATGATCATTTTAATGTACTTAAATCAACACCCAAGAACATACATGTTTGGAACCCCCTTCTTCCCCGAATTTCATCATCCCTAGATCATTCCAACCTTCCCTAATTTCCCTCCTAGTAATTCTACCGCATAGAAAATGTAGTACAAAGTGTGGGGAACGAAAACCTTACCTTAGGAACGATTTTTGGCGAAGGAATGAAGAAAATCGCCCGAATTTTCCCAGCCCTTCTCCCAAAACAAACTTGTGAAATTCTGATGTTTTGAGAGCTGTTTCTACATTAAAAACCCATCGGCCCACTATAGCAGTCCCGCTATAGCGGTCACCCGCTGCTAGAGCGGTCTTAAGTGGGTTGACTGCCCCTTGACTGCCGCGATAGCGGTGATTTCTACCGCTATAGCGGTGGCACCTATCGCGCATGACAGCACTTGTCATGGGCTGAAAGTTCATAAATTTTCTAATTTTAGCCATTTCACAACACACTTGGTTCCCCCGACATCCCGAAACAACCCTTTCACGTCAAAAGCGATTTTGGGAGTTCTACTTACCCAAATTTGATTCTGAAAAGTCCCCTGGACTCCTTTATGACTTGGATACATGGAAAACTAGCTCAACCCAAGACACATAAACCCATTTTTACCCAGATTTCCCTAGACTCTACCTCGCTCCAAAATCGGCCGAGGCTAGCCTAGCCCAGAATTTCAAACTCCCAAACTCGGAGTTTTCTAACTCTAAAATTTGGTAGGATTGGTCTACCCGTAATGACGGACCCGGTCGTTACACTCCTGCTCTAATAAAAAACCTTACCAAGTGGAGTCTGACGGGATGATCTTACTGGACCTGACCGACCACCACGGTGTGCGCACTCTGAAGGAAAATCCCGAAGAATATGATTTGTACCCTGCCTACTCTGCTCAACATGCCCTACACAACCACCCTCTGGAACCTGTGGATTAACTGTAACTGGCCTGGTAGATAAGAAGCAATGGAACCTATCTCTGGTGGAGAATCCCCTATCTCGAGTCTGAGAACCTCGAAAACTGTTTTGGTGATGACGTTTCTTAGCACTACCTCTGTAAGCCTCGTCGCATAAACCCTCAATAGCCTAAGCATGATCCACTACCTGAATGAAGGTTTCCCCAACTATAATTAAATGCTCGATCGCCAAATGAAGCGGTGAAATCAAACCTCTAACAAAACTCTGAACCCTATCAAACTCTGAAGGTACAGCCCTAACAGTATGCCTAACCATGTCATGAAATCTCACCTCATACTCTAATACCGACAGACAACCCTGTTAAAGAACTGCTAGCTCAACCCTAGTTGAAGCACCGCTCAAAGAACCGGGTACTGAAACACCCACCGGAGGACTCAAAGTCCTAGACATGGTGTCCTGAAGAACTGGGGTAGCTATGAATTCAATCGGAGGTTGGGCTGGTCCCACACCCCCTATCTGATGTGGTAAACTCTCACTCTGAAGTCCTGGAACTGACGGAAGCACAGAAGCAATAGGCACAGAAGCCTTGACACCAACCGTTGTTGAACTCATCTTAGGCATCTGAGAAGGAATGAAACAAACAAAGTGTAGAAGTTAATAGAGCTAGGAACGCACGATAAGGAGCCAAGAAGATGAAAATTTTCCTAACAATGCCCTGTAGCCTCCCGCAGATAGGATACGAATGTCATCATACCGATTCACGAGATTCTACTTAGACACTTGCTTCTGTACCACGACACCGGTGAACCTAGAGCTCTGATACCAAGCTGTCACGATCTAATTTCTCAGGTCATGATGGAACCTACAACCCCCAGTAGGCGAACCAATCCCCATAGCCTGGAACGGTTAGTAATGGGCTACTACCTAACCAAAACACACAATAAGCAGAAATAAGCAGAAGCAGAATGTAAAAGTAGACAAGCGGAAGAAAAACTTGAATATATACATAAAGAAAACTACACCAACCCCATGACTTGGTATCGATACTACATAAGCTTCTAATAGAGTACAAGTGCTAGAAGTAACAAACGATAAATACAACTGTCTCCGAATTACAAAGAGTATCAGTGCAAAAGATGAGATGTGGTCAATGCCCGAATGTTAGGCGCTCACCCTAGTCTCGTATATCCCAAAATCTCTCCAACGCGATCAACGGAAAAAGCTCAACTAATCTCTGCACCAAAAAGATGTAGAAGTGTAGTATGAGCACCAAGACAATGGGTACTCGGTAGGCATCATCGACTGACTGAGCGCATATAAGCTATAAAAATAGTAAGTAGCAGATATCAAGGAAGCAGTCACCGAAGCAAATAGAGAAATCACAAGAAACTAGCACAGAGAATAGACAACCAAAGAGTTATAAGCATACAATGCTAGCATAAAAGATATACAATAACAGAAACGCAGGTGAAATAAAGAAGAACGCACCTGGTATCCTTACAACAATAGTATAATAAAGAGAGAGAGTTTAGAAACATGGAGGTATACCGATAACCTCAAGTAAATGGGAAAGAAAGGAAGCAATCCAACATAATCAACTAAAAGCCATAAAAGTAATGAAAACATACTAAGAACACCAACTCTCAAGATAATCATGAACCGAAACCTATCCCGCAATTTACAACCTAGATGGAATAACTAAACCACCAGAACTGAGAGTCCTACTCAGAATCAAGATAAGGAACAATATTTAGTAATCACGATCGCTCAGGAGAACACACGACGGAGCCTCAAAGGTATAGGACTCACTAGCCCCTCAATACTCAAGCCCAAAACTCGGAGCCTCAGCAGGCTAAAATTTATCAATCCACAAGAACCAAGGACCTCAACTAGGCCTATGAGATAACAGGAGTAATATAATCTACCTACAGTCCCAAAAACCGCCCATACAACCAAGGAATGCAATCAAGTAAAAACAAATTCTCCGGCCACCCATACAACTGAAGCATACACTGAACACACAACAAACAAGGGTGGAATCTGAGTAAAATATGCATTATGATGATAATGATGGAATCGATAATAGTAACCATGTATGCACCTCCCCCCGGCACTTTGGTAGGAGGACCCATGGTGGGACATACCCGCTATACACCATCTGACACTGTATACCCCTCCTATGGAACACTCGGCCCTTTGGCTAGGTCCTGGAATGATAGGGCCCATGAAGGTCCCTGACCACATACAGTAACAAATGCAAAATCTCAGAGAAATAGAACATTGAAGTACGTGCTTAGAATTGAACCAGGTCTAAAACAGTAGTAGTAATCTTAAAAGACCCTCACAAAGGATGCCTGAAGTGTACTCAGGTTTAAATTAGTGATAAAAGTCTCAATAACCCTCTCAAAGGGTGCCCAGAGCGTATCCGGGTCTATATCAGTAAGAAATCAGGTCTAGTGCTCTGTCCAGCAGAGCCTAGTATCAATAGGAAATCAGGCTAGTGCTCTAGCAGAGCCTAGTATCAGTAGGAAATCAAGTGTAGTGCTCTGCCCAGCAGAGCCTAGTATCAGTAGAAAATCTAGTGTGAAATCATCCAAAATCCCATTTTTATCATCAAGTATACCAAAAAGGGCCCCCCTGGGCCATGCAAGTTTAGGAAAACCCATCTATAGTGGCTCACAGGTAAAACAGAAGTAAAACATGTAGGGAAAACCTTTTTCATGGATGATATGCTCACACACAAATATAAATTAGCCTGACGGCTCACAAACATTCCTACCGGCCCTGCACAGGCTCCAAAGCTACTCAACAGACATAACCAGCCTAAAAGGATATCTCTATGTCTGGGACTCACGTACATTCCCAAATAACCCACCATCTATGTTCCAGAGTCAATACAAGTCCACACAGGACCACAAGGGTGATATACAATTACTACACAAATACTACAATCAACGTATGAAGTAAACAGACAGAAAAAATGGGCAAGGTCTGGGATACCAATCTAAAATAACCCACCCAAGAATGATAATTAATGCAGTTATAGCCTATATACGCAGAGTGTAGGTAGGGAAAGCCATAACCTACCTGTCATCTGATAACTAGTTGCGAGAACGGCGTTGTCCTGGCTCGAACTGCTCCAGGAAGCTCCAAATCACAAAACTACACAAAGCGATAAATTTCACCCGAACAGCGAGTCTCGCGAACCCACGATCATGCACTCACAAAAAGGGTAGAATAAATAAGAATTTCCAAGCTTTATAGATTCCCAACAATGGTGGTTTCTTTAGGAAACAAGAGAAGAACAAGTTGGGGAAGAAGACTTACCAATTGTCGAGGGAGCACAAATTTTTGATCAGCAAATGATTCCCCAAGTTGAAGAACTAATTTGAATCAATTTGGTAGAGAGAATTTATATTTTAGAGTTGGGAAAATAGGGAAAACAATGTTGGAAAATCGAAGGGATCAAAAATATAAAGTTGTTGGTCGCTGGTTAGCGCTATCACACTAAAAGGAGCGCGATCGCGCTAAAGGAAAAGTCACAGACCAGCACTATCGTGCGACAGGAGCGCGATTGTGCTGAAGGGTGAAATCACATGCCATTGCTATCACACTATAGGAGCGTGATCGCGCTGAAGGCCACTAGAACCAGAAAAAACCAGCAACAGCCAAAACTTCTACGGGGCATTTCGGGCACAATTGGAACTCGATATTTCAAAACCAATAGTGCTATTAGACTAGAAACAACATTTTGGACTCAACGGAATTGATGAAAATTTCATACAAGGTCATCTCGGAGGAATGTTGACCCAAGTCAACACTAACCAATGCCAACCAAACACTCGAAATAAGCTCGAGTCACCCAGAACCTAAACCAACCAACTACCTAACACAAACTCAGCATTCCGGAGCTAACAGCATTGGCAGAATTTCCATCCGAGGCCATCTTCTCTAAAAGTTGACCAAAGTCAACCAAACAAGCCCAACTGGCCCAAAAACACAGAATGAGAGAGAATTCCAAGCTGAAAAGCTACCGGATCCTGACCAAAGGTCCCACTAGACCAAATTTCACGTTTCGGAGCTAAAAGAACTGTTGGAATTTTATTTTGAGCACGTTCACTAAGAATGTTGACTAGAGTCAATGATTTCCAAAGTTAAAAGCTCTAAAACAAAGAATGGACAAAAAGACCAAACAACGGCTCGGGCACCAAACTACCGGTCTTAGAAAGCCATAAATGACTTGGGGTCACTACAGGCAAGCTCTAACGGTACAAGAAAGGCAAAAATGCATAAATGACCAGAAGGGTCATTACATGGAATTTGGAATTAGGTTCTTGAATTAGATTATTAACTTGAATTAGGTACTTGAATTTGGAATTAAGATTTGGAACTTGAATTTGGAATTAGGTTCTTGAATTAGATTATTAACTTGAATTAGTTTCTTGAATCTTAGTTTTTTTAAGTTACGCTTTTTAAGTTAAGTTTGTTAGTTTAAATTGTTAGTTTAAATTGTTAGTTTTGAGTTAAGAATTAGTTTTCAACTTTAGGAATGATTTTTTGAACTAGAATTAGGTTGGTTCTTGAATTTAGAATTAGGTTCTTGAATTAGATTATTAACTTGAATTTGGGAACTTTGAATTTGAAATAGGTTCTTGAATTAGTTTTGGATTTTGTTTTAAAATCTTGAATTAGTATTTAACTTAAACTTTTGAATTAGGTTTTTGAATCTAAGTTTTTTTAAGTTAAGCTTTTTTAAATTAAGTTTGTTAGTTTAAATTGTTAGTTTTCAGTTAAGAATTAGTTTCAACTTTAGGAATGATTTTTTGAACTAGAATTAGGTTGGTTCTTGAATTTGGAATTAGGTTCTTGAATTAGATTATTAACTTGAATTTGGGAACTTTGAATTTGAAATAGGTTCTTGAATTAGTTTTGGGTTTTGTTTTAGAATCTTGAATTAGTATTTGACTTTAACCTTTTGAATTAGGTTCTTGAATCTAACTTTTTTTAAGTTAAACTTTTTTCAGTTAAGTTTGTTAGTTTAAATTATTAGTCTTTGTGAACCTTAGTTTAGGTTAATACTTGCTATTAGTTTTCAACTTTAGGTTAGTGTTAGTTTTGAATTAGTTTCTTGAATTTGGAAATTTTGAATTAGTTTTGGGCTATGCATACAGATGTTATCAGGTGATGGTGATCGAGGTGGTCCTAGTAAAAGTACTGGCAAGTCTAGTAAGCCTAGGAAGAGCTCTAGGAGGCCTATAGAGCATGACAATATTCCAGGTCATCTTTCATCTTCGCCACAGATTCGCTCTACTCCACATGTCTGTGTCCCCTATGGCACTAGGAATCCTGCAGATTATCATGGTCCTAGACCCACTACTTCTCATCACATGACTTTCATGCCTACACCAACTATGCTTCCACCACATGGAAACAGGACTACCAAATTATCATCTGGTATGCCATCCCCACGTGATTCTTCTTCCCTCCACTTATCAGGCTTACAACTTAGAGATTATACCAGCTCTGACTCTGACACACAGACTTTAACTCCCCCATTGACTCAGCATTATAGACTTTCGCCATTACTTGCATCAGCACTTTCTGAGGAGGAAGATGAGGTGAATCTAAGACCCGGTGAGAAGGACGCCATTGGTAGAGTCATGATTCACCCTGATGGATCATCGTAAGTTTTTTTTAATTAATTGATAAGTTTGTTTTTTCATATTAATTAATTATTTATCACTTGATGACATGCTTATTATGTTCCTTACAGGTGGTATCCCATGAAAGAGCCCCGACGTTCTCTAAAGGAGGCAGTTAGGAGGCTTTTTACAGAACCTTGGAGCTCCTGGATAGAGACTTCAAAATTGATCCAACAGGCCATGTTTGATGAGTTTAAGGTATATACATATATATATTAACTTTTCATAATATATATGTATATCATCTAACACTAATCATTTCTCTCTTTCAGACAATATGTACTTGGAAGTGAAAGTATAATAAGATCATTTCCACTACTTTTGAGAGGAAGGCCAGTGCCAGGCTACGCCAATGGCTTTAAAAATTTAGGATAGTAAAAAGTATGGATCTTGACTTCTACCTCATCTTTATCAGCAGCTTAAAAAATATTGGGATTCGAAAGAGTTCAGAGCATTGTCTGAAAAAGGCAAGAAAGCCAGAAGCAGTGTCAAAGGTGGATCGTTGCACACTATAGGTGCAAAGAGTGTAGCGGACGTTGCAAGGAAAATGGTAAGTAATAATATTAACCTTTTAACTTATATGTTTATATAAACTTGATTAAATAATATTAATTACTTGATTATGTTAAATTTTATTTTGTTTACAGGAGAAGGAATTGGGGCACCCTCCGACTCAGGTTGAGCTCTTTAAGAAAGGCCACATAAAAGATTAAGAAAATGAGTCAGATCTGGATGTATGGGTTGAGCATAGGGCTCAAGACGCCTATGTAAGTTTTACAGTTTAAATATAATTAAAGTACTAACATATATATATATATATATTATGTATATATTATAATTTTTATTTTTTAAAATACAGGATATGTTTGGATGTGTTTTGTCTGAGTACAGCCAGACTCAGCAAAGTCTGGGCTTGCCGATCGAGCCTACAAATGAGGAAGCCACTCAAATATGGATCGAAAAAGTGGCATGGGGGGAGACAAAATGGGAGATACTATAGTCTAGGCTCTAGGAATGATTTGTGATGAATCCAGTCAAGACTGGATGGTATTAGATCCTCGCGCCAAGCTGAGGCAGTTGATGGTGTTCAGCTTGCACATATGTCACAGCAAATCGCAGATCTAACTAGGGCCTTGGCAGAATCTGAGAGAAAATGAACTGAGAGCACTAATGATTTTTCTAAGACCATGCAGTCTCTTCAAGAACAACTGTCATCCTTTGTTAGTCGTCGCCGTTGTAGTGTAGATTGTACTCCTTCCTCCTCATCATCAAGTGACGATGTTATTGAGACTAGTGAAAATGAGGAGGAGTATGTGGATACTACACCCCATTAGGATTGACTCATTTTCCTATATCATTTTGATACTTTTTTATGTTATTGAATACTTTATAGGTCCTTTTGGTGGACCTTTTATGTGTTTAGTTATATTATTACTTTGTTTTTAGTTTGTTGTTGATGTTGTAATTGTTTTATGAATGTTGTAGCAGAAATTAGTGTTGGTTTGGGCTATACTAAATTAGTTTTTTAAATGGCAGGTGGTGCATATTGAAAATGCAGATTATTGCAGCTGGAAAAAATGCAGAAAAGCGACGGATAGCGTCTCTTTTGTCCATCGCTTTTCTAGAATTTTGTTTTAAAAATCCCAGAAAAAGCCATGTTGTCTGTCGCTTTTCTGGAATTTTAAAAAAAAATACCCAGGAAAAGCGATAGACAGCGTCTCATTCCTGAAAAAAACTTACCGAGAAAAGCGACATTGTCCGTCGCTTTGTTCTTCAAGTTCAAGAACAAAGCGATGGATTGCGTCACTTTTCTGGAAAAAAATATCATCGCTTTTTCATTTGTGTAGTTGTTCGTCGCTTTTAAAGTGACGTTGTTTGTCACTTCTGGAAAAGTGACAGGCCATTTTCCCCGTGAGTGACGCCGTCGCTTTTCCATTGCTTTTGGCTAAAAAAGCGACGGATAGCATTGCTTTTGGCCATCTCTATTTAGCCTTTTTTTAATAGTGAGCCTCATCGAGTAGAATCTCTTTCATGTGTGTGAAGTGCACCACACTTTTGAGAGGGAAGCTATGAGGTGTCTTAGGAAAAATTTCACTTCTTTCATGATCAATATCGAGTGATAGAGTTTAACTCTAATATTCCTTTAATTTACTCTTTTACATTTCAAATTATTTCTCTTTGCTCTGTCATGCCTCGCAGAGCCGCCCAAAATGTTGATCCTCCAATTCCAGACCCCGAGGTCACAAATGCGAAGTTCAGGAATGCCATTCATATGCTTGCTCAGACTATGGCCACTCAGGACAATCAGAAGGCTCCTATCCCCATCCACCCTCAAGGTGGAGTTTCGGCCCGAAGTTTGAGACTTCATTCGCATGAACCCACCTGAGTTCTGGGGTTCAAAAGTTGGTGAGGATCCACAAGGTTTCATGGATGAGGTAAAGAAGATTTTTTATGTGATGCAGGTTGTTGGTATTGATGATGTTGAGCTAGCTTCTTATTAGCTCAAGGATGTAGCTCATATTTGGTACACACAGTAGAAGGATGCTAGGGCTAGGGATGTGGTCCCTATGACTTGGGAGTGCTTCAAGAGGGATTTTCATGATCGATTCTTCCCTAGGGAGTTGAGGGAGGCTAAGGCCAAAGAGTTCATGAATTTTAGGGAAGGATCTATGTCAGTTCAGGAGTATGGGTTGAAGTTCACTCAGATTTCTAGGTATGCTCCTTCTATGGTGGCTGATCCGAGGGATCAGATGAACAAGTTCATTTATGGGGTGTCAGATTTGGTGAAGAATAAGTGCAGGTTTGCTATGCTTTTGGGTTACATGGATATTTCTAGATTATGACTCATGCTCACCAGATTGAGGGAGACAAGTTGAAGGAAATGGCAAGAGAGAACAAGAGGGACAGATCAGAGGGTTTGGGTTTTAGCCATCAGCGGTCCAAAAGTGGACACCGCTCTTAATTTTAGAAGAAGTCATCAGGACCCATTCATTCTTCATCTAGTGCACCTACTTAGGCCCCTGGGCCTCATCATGATCAGACGGGTAGGGAATCAGGTTCTTATTTGCAGGGGAGTGTTGCAAAGGGGACTTCTTACCCTACTTGGAATAAATGTGGTAGGAGTCACCTTGGTGAGTGTTTAGCTGGTTCAGGAGGATGCTTTAGGTATGGTCAGGTTGGACACAAGATTAAGGATTGTCGTTCAGCTAAGAAGGGGCGGGGAGGTAGCAGGACTCAGTCTACCCCAGCAACCCCAGGAGGTCGATCGACCCAGCAGGGTACTGCTTCTAGTTCTGATGGTCAGCGCTAGAATTTCCTTTTTGCCATGTCCTCTTGTGAGGACCAAGAGAGTTCATCGGTTGTTATTACTGGTATGTTGAAATTCTTCTCTCTTAATGTATATGCTTTATTAGACCCCGGAGCCTCCTTATCTTTTATGACCCCTTACGTTGCTTGAAAGTTCAAAATTAGTCTTGATCAACTCTTAGAACCCTTTTGTGTTTCTACTCCTGTTGGTGAGTCAGTCCTAGCCAAAAGAATCTATCAAAATTTCCCTATCTCAGTCCTTCATAGAGTCACTTCCACGGATCTAGTAGAGTTAGAGATGACTGACTTTGATGTTATTCTTGTTATGGATTGATTGTGTACATATTATGCCTCGATTGATAGTCGTACTCGAGTTGTTAGTTTTAAGTTTC
This sequence comes from Jaltomata sinuosa, assembly GCA_003996215.1. Taxonomy (NCBI): domain Eukaryota; kingdom Viridiplantae; phylum Streptophyta; class Magnoliopsida; order Solanales; family Solanaceae; genus Jaltomata; species Jaltomata sinuosa. Next base: position 80,044 of record QJPP01000250.1, on the reverse strand, counting down.
CAAATGAACCTATCTTAGAGTGGCAAGGTAGTCCTCCATCCTCAAAGGGTCGTTTCATATCTTATCTCAAGGCTAGGAAGATGATTTCTAAGGGTTATGTCTATTATATAGTTCGGGTTATGAACATGGATTCCGAACCCCCATATATCTAGTCAGTTCCTGTTGTGAATGAGTTTTCTGGAGTGTTTCCTAAAGATTTGCCTGGAGGCCCTCCCAAGTGGGGGATCAACTTTGAAATAGATCTTCTTCTAGATACGAATCCTATCTCTATTCCTCCCTATAGAATGGCTCCAGTGGAGCTTAAGGAATTGAAAGATCAGTTGAAGGACCTTCTGATAAGGGTTTTATCAGGCCCAACATCTCTCCATGGGGTGCTCCAGTTCTATTCGTGCTAAAGAAAGATGCAGAATGTGTATCGACAATTGTAAGTTGGACAAGGTCACGATCAAGAATAAGTATCCCATTCCTAGGATTAATGACTTGTTCGATTAGCTTCTGGGTGCCAGTTACTTCTCCAAGATTGACCTTAGATTTGGTTATCATCAGCTTAGATTTAGAGAGCGTGACATTCTGAAGATAGCCTTCAGAACTCTATATGGTCATTATGAATTTGTGTTTATGTCTCTTGGACTAACAAATGCTCATGCGGCTTTTATAGATTTGATGAACCATGCGTTCAAGCAGTATTTGGATATGTTTGTGATTGTTTTCATTGATGATATTCTTTTCTAATCTCAGAGTGAAGAGGAGCATGCGGACCATCTGAGAGTGGTGTTGTAAACTCTTAAGGACCGACAGTTATTTGCTAAGTTCAGTAAGTGTGAGTTTTGGATGAAGTTTATTTCTTTTCTGGGTCATATTGTGACTAGAGAGGGTATTCGAATTGATTTATAGAAAATAAAGGCAGTAAAGAACTGGCCTAGACCCACTTCCCCGTCTGATATTAGGAGCTTTTTGGGATTGGCTGGTTATTAGAGAAGATTTGTGGAAGGGTTTTCTTCCATTGCTGCCCCATTGACTCAGAAGAAGGTGAAATTTCAGTGGTCTGATCTTTGTGAGAAGAACTTTCAGGAATTGAAGACTAGGTTGACCATAACTCCAGTGTTGACTCTACTCGAGGGTTCAGCTAACTTTGTGGTGTATTGTGATGCTTCTAGGATCAGTTCGGATTGTGTTTTGATGCAGCATGGTAAGGTGATTGCTTATGCTTCTAGACAGCTTAAGATTCATGAGAAGAACTACCCTACTCATGATCTTGAGTTAGCGGCCGTGGTTTTTGCTTTGAATATTTGGAGACACTACTTGTATGGTGTTCATATGGATGTATTCACCGATCATAAGCGTCTTCAATAAATGCTCACTCAACAGAAATTGAATCTTTGTCAGAGAAGATGGCTTTGGCTCCTTAAGGATTATGATATGAGTGTGCTTTACCATCCGAGTAAGGCTAATATAGTGGCGGATGCACTTAGTAGGTTGTCTATGGATAGTGTGTCTTTGGTTGAGGATGGATAGAAGGAATTGGCCAAGGATGTTCATCGACTTTATCGGTTAGGAGTTAGCCTTATGGATTCGACAGATGGTAGTATTATTGATCAGAATGGGTCTGAATCATCCTTGGTAGCTGAAGTGAAAGAAAAGTAAGATAGTGATCCTATTTTGCACCAGTTGAAGGGTGCAGTCCATCAGCAAAGGGTAGAGGTTTTCTCCCGGGGGGAGATGGTATGCTTCAATATCAGGGTCGATTGTGTGTTCTTGACAAAGATGGGTTGAGACAGCGGATTTTGACAAAGGCTCATAGCTTCGGGTATTCGATTCACCCCGGTGCCACCAAGATGTACCGTGACCTATGAAAAGTCTATTGGTGGAATGGCATAAAGACATAGCAAGTTATGTGGCTAAGTGTCCCAACTACCAGCAAGTGAAGGTAGAGCATCAGTGTCACGCCCCAAACCATGGGAGGCATGACCGACACCCGGAGCCCCAAAAGGCCGAGGGTGCCAAAATAGAGTGTATCTCTGTTGAACCTGCTGGGGGTCTGAGACCGACAAGGTCTCTAAGAATTACAATTGGAAACACTGAAAGCTCAATAGTAGTTAAGCAACTCAAGGCCGACAAGGCTATTATCATAGTAGATAACTAATAACAAGGCCGACAAGGCCATACCCAACACTGATGTACATATACACGTCTACAAGCCTCTAGGAGTAAGTAAAATATCTCATATCCAGGACAGGGCCCTGGACTACCCATAAGCTGTACATATACATAACCTGGTCAAAATATAAGCTAGACCTCTGACTCGTCAGCTCCAGGAAGAATGGAGCTTACCAAAATGGCTGAACTCCGCAACTCCTACTGAAGAGGTCTATCTGGGTTTCTGTCTGGACCTGCAGGCATGAATGCAGCGCCCCCAGGCAATGGGGCGTCAGTACGACAATAATGTACTGGCATGTAAGGTAGAAGCATAAAAGCAAGTCGCAAGTAGTAAATCTGAACAAGATAAAATATGAAACTTGTAAACTGTAATTGGTTAGACTCATTAAGCTCTTTCTCCTTTATTCTTTTTAGAACACAACACATGCATTAACTCACGCTGCAACTCACTCTTTATAACCCACACTGAACCACAATAGCGCCTCGGCGCACCCTATATTTAATAGCCTCAATATGGCAGTAGCGCCTCGGCGCACACTATGTATATAATGGCCTCAATATGGCAGTAGCACCTCGGTGCACACTATATGTATAATGGCCTCAATATGGCAGTAGCACCTCGGTGCACACTATGTATATAATAGCCTCAATATGGCAGTAGCACCTCGGTGCACACTAACACGCAAACCACGCATAATAAGTGTATTACTAGATTGACCTTCAAAGCTATTCTTGTTATTTATGAAGGTTCATTTAGATAACTTCTTTAGCCTTGGCTTACTAGGTGTTGGAATCAACATACCAAACACATATAAATGGGGATTTGACTTTCTAACTTTCATTGTATACTTTCTAAAGCTTGATTAGAGATCACAATACAAAGAAGAAACTTGACAAAAGGATAACTTACATTTCGTGCAAAAAGAATCAGATTTTTATAAGAAGGCGACTTGAATCACCATAATGTATAAATTAGTTCCTTAAGACTTGTTGAGTTACCAAATCATCTCTCTTACAACCAAATACTCAAACTCCTTCTTTCGGAAATTTAGAGTTCTATTTCTAGATTCATGTCGATAAGGAATAAAGAAGCCTTAACATACCTCGTTCCTTCCGAAGATTGCGCTTACCACAACTTGGACTTTCCTTTATTAAGTTAATCTACAACACAAGGGTATAATGAAGCTAATATTAGCTCTTAAACCTGCTGCAACACTCCCAAAACAGTAGCTAAACATTTCCCGGGCAGATTTACGTATTTTGCATTAATTAAAGGTGTATCGTCACACCTTCCTCCCCTTATCCAATACACATCACACACACACCAACCTACTGCCTCCAATAATACAAAACACATCAAACATCCCCTACACAACCCACCATGCCGAAATACAATAGCAACACATTGAACTCACGGCTTCCGATCGCCGTCCCGTGAGTTCTTAACAACAATTCAACAACAATTGTCTATCCGAACTTCAATCCAAAAATATTATTATGGGCAGAGTACTTACCACACTTGAAGGTGTGTTTTTATCCTCTTTTTATTGATGCTTTAAAAGCTTAAGTACCCCCTACACATACACCAACAAGAGAAGAAGAAATCTCTTAATTGTTACACAATTTCCATGTGTTAAATCATAAGAAAGGGCTGCCATAGTTCATGTCTTTCTTACCATAGGATATCCTAGCTATATGTAGTATATTAATACCAAGATAACAAGTTGTTTAACTCACCTTAAGCTTCAATTAATCTTGGTCTTCTTAGAACCCTAAAGGGAGAGAAGGGCTGCCAAAAAGAAATGAGATAAGAGAGAATTTTCCAGCTTTTTGTGTTCAACATTGATCAGCAAATGGCCTATATAAAGGGACCTTTTTGGCCGACTTGTTTTGAGTATATTTGGGCCAAAATGGGTCAAGAAACTTGGGCCAAAATTACCCTTTGCTTGGGCCTCAAAAGGGTTAAGTTTTGGGGCTGATTTTGGGCTTCTCTTGGGTCAAAATGTGGTCAATATTGGTGGCTACCTTTTGTAGTTGTTTGGGCCAGATTTGGTTGTGCTTTGATGGGCCAACTTTAAGCTTCATTTGGGCTACCATTAGGTCTAATAATCCATGGTGTTGCTGCCCGTAATCGGCCCTCGGAACTTAGTTCGTTAGCGTAGGTAGGTGATGCACCTACTTGTCACCTAAGAGCTTAGATAAGTCGAGCAAGTACCTCACTTGTTTTATCTCATTTTCAAAACCCTCCTCCTTATAATTTAACTTAACACTTATATACATTTGACCATTTCAAATTCTAGGCCAAAGTACCCCTTCACAATCTCGAGCTCAAATACCTTCGTCGATATTTACTTAGTCACATAGGTTTTGAAAGGTACGGGGTGTTATATCCTTCCCCCTTAGAATCATTCGTCCTCGAATGAGGGTAATGCATATAGAGCTCTAGTCCCTTAGGATTTTTTTTTGAAATTTCGGCAGAGTTTCCTTTATAATTGGGACTATCCAAAAACCTGAAACTCAGCAAAAGTCCAGCACGATGCCTCACAGGGCGATACAACTATATACAATTAAATGTAATCATTTTCACATGTTCAAACCTGATCATATTTGCATAGTAGGAAGAGTATCAAGAATATAAGAATATGACTTACCTATGTACTATCTTCAAGTCATAAATAACTGGGGATGTTTTTTCCTCATTTCTTCCTCGGCTTCCCACGTCATTTCTTCAATATTATTATTTCTCCACAACACCTTTACTGAGGCTACTTCTTTGGTTCTGAGCTTCCTAACTTGACGATCTAGGATAGAAATTGGTACTTCCTTATAGGATAAGTCTTCAGAAAGTTGAACATCTTTAATAGGCATAATACGTGAAGGATCTCCAATGCACCTTCGTAGCATCGATACATGAAATACAGGATGGACTGTCTCCAATTCTGTGGGTAAATCTAGCTCATATGCCACTTTTCCTACCCTCCTAATGATCCTGTATGGTCCAATATATCTTGGACTAAGCTTTCCCTTTTTACCAAATCGCATAACGCCTTTCATGGGCGAAACCTTTAGGAAAACCCAATCACTAATATTAAATTCCAAATCCCGACGTCGCACATCTGCATATGATTTCTGCCTACTCTGGGCTGTTAGTAATCTTTCTCGGATTAGTTTCACCTTCTCCATTGCCTGATTAACTAGGTCTGGCCCTAATAATCCTGCTTCTCCATTTCAAACCATCCAATTGGTGATCTACACTTTCGCCCGTATAAAGCCTCATAAGGAGCCATTTGAATGCTTGCATGGAAGCTATTATTATAAGCAAACTCAATTAGTGGCAAATGGTCATCCCAACTCCCTTTAAAATCTAGTACACAAGCTCGTAGCATATCTTCGAGTGTTTGAATAGTGCGTTCAGCTTGTCCATCTGTCTGTGGATGAAAAGCTGTACTGAGACTTATTTGAGTACCTAAGCCTCTCTGGAAAGACCTCCAGAAATTTGCTGTAAACTGAGCACCCCTATCTGAAATGATGGAAATTGGGACACCATGAAGTCGAACTATTTCACTAATATACAACTTGGCATAATCTTCAGCAGTATAAGTTGTCCTGACTGGCAAAAAGTGAGCTGATTTTGTAAGTCTATCTACAATCACCCATATGGAATCATACTTCCGATAAGTACGGGGTAAGCCTGTAATAAAGTCCATGTTGATCACCTCCCATTTCCAGGTAGGTATCACTATACTTTGAGTTAGACCTCCGGGTCTCTGGTGTTCAATTTTTACCTGTTGACAATTCGGGCATTGGGCTACAAACTCTGCAATATTTCTCTTCATATTATTCCACCAATAAATCTGTCGAAGATCATGATACATCTTCGTCGCTCCTGGATGGATTGAATAGCGGGAATAGTGAACTTCTGCCAAAATTTTCTCCCGAAGCTCCCCGACGTTAGGTACACATAGACGACCTTGATATCTCAGTACCCCATCCTCCTTAAGCTCTATTAGTGGTTGCTTCTGTTGTGGAATTTCCTCCCTCAATCTTACTAATTCTGAATCATCATATTGTCTTTCCTTTACCTCTGTCACTAGTGAGGATTCCGCTGTGCTTTGAATAACAACTCCCCCATTACCTTGGTCTAGTAGTCGAACCTGCAAATTAGCTAACTGATGTAGTTCTCTTGTCATCTCAATCTTTCTATTTTCCACGTGGCTCAAGCTTCCCATGGATTTGCGGCTAAGTGCATCGGCCACTACATTGGCCTTCCCTGGATGGTACAAAATATCTATGTCATAATCCTTTAGTAACTCTAGCCACCTTCTTTGCCTTAGGTTTAAATCCTTCTGTTTGAATAAATACTGTAGACTTTTGTGGTCCGAAAACACGTCTACATGGACTCCAAACAAGTAATGGCGCCAAATTTTCAAGGCAAATATAACTGCTGCTAATTCAAGATCGTGAGTAGGGTAATTTTGTTCGTGCTTTCTTAGTTGTCTCGAGGCATAGGCAATAACTTTACCATGTTGCATTAAAACACAACCCAACCCAATCCTTGAAGCATCACAATAAACAACATAACCTTCTGTGCCCTCTGGCAGAGTTAAGACAGGTGCTGAAGTAAGCCTGTCCTTCAACTCCTGAAAACTCTGCTCACATGCATCAGACCACTGGAACTTGGCAGCTTTATGAGTCAACTTTGTCAATGGTGCAGATATAGAAGAAAACCCTTCTACAAACCTTCGGTAATAACCTGCTAAGCCCAAAAAACTACGGATCTCTGTAGCATTCAAGGGCCTCGGCCAATTCTTTACTGCTTCAATCTTTTGGCCGTCAACTCTAATACCTTCGTCTGTAACTATATGGCCAAGAAAAGCCACCGAAGTCAACCAAAACTCACATTTGGAGAACTTCGCATATAATTTATGATTCTGAAGTGTTTGCAATACTGCACGTAAATGATCAGCATGTTCGGCTTTGGACCGTGAGTAAATCAGGATATCGTCAATAAATACGATCACGAATACATCTAGGAATGGCTTAAATACCCGATTCATTAGGTCCATAAAAGCTGCTGGGGCATTAGTAAGCCCAAAAGACATTACTAGAAATTCAAAGTGGCCATACCTTGTCCTAAAGGCTGTTTTTGGAACATCTACCCCTTTAACACGTAACTGGTGATACCCCGACCGCAAGTCAATCTTTGAAAAACATTTGGCGCCTTGCAACTGATCAAAAAGGTCATCAATCCTTGGAAGCGGATACTTATTCTTGATTGTAACTTTGTTCAGTTGTCGGTAATCGATACACATTCTGAAGGACCCATCCTTCTTACGAACAAACAAAACTGGTGCGCCCCATGCGATGTACTAGGCCTAATGAAACCTTTTTCGAGTAGATCCTTTAATTGTTCCTTTAATTCTCTTAACTCTGCAGGAGCCATTCTGTAAGGGGGAATTGATATTGGCTGAGTATCTGGGAGTAGGTCAATGGCAAACTCAATTTCCCTTTCTGGAGGGATTCCTGGAAGCTCATCCGGGAATACATCTAGAAATTGACTCACCACGGGAACCGATTGAGGAGTCACTGGTCCATCCTCTGTGCTTTGTACTCGGACTAAATGATAAATATAGCCTTTAGAAATCATTTTCTGGGCTTTAAGGTAGGAAATAAACCTACCCCTTGGCGTGGCAGCATTACCTTTCCACTCCAGGATTGTTTCTTCCGAAAAATGGAATTTGACAACCTTATTTCTACAATCGATATTAGCATAACATGCAGCTAACCAATCCATGCCCATAATGACATCGAAGTCAATCATATCTAATTCGATTAGATCAGCTGAAGTGAGATGGTCATAAATCCACACTGCACAATCTCGATAAACTCGTCTAGCTATAATAGATTCACCAACTGGCGTAGATACAACAAATGGTCTAGGCAATAACTCAGGGCCTACCCCCAACTTACCAGCAACGAGCGGGGTAACATATGAAAGAGTAGAGCCAGGATCTATAAGTGCATAAACAGCATGAGTAAAAATAGTCAATGTACCTGTAACAACATCAGGTGACGATTCTAAGTCCTGGCGACCGGCTAGAGCATAAGTGCGATTCTGACCACTGCCTGAACTGGATGCTCCTCCTCCTCCTCTGCCTCTTCCACGACCTGGTGTAGCCTGTTGTCCTGTCCTTGGGGGACGAATAGTAGATGAAGAAGCTGCCATCGACCCTGTAGGATGGGATATCTCACTCCTACCTCTACTCGGACAGTCTCGCATAAAGTGACCAGGATGCCCACACGAATAACAAGTATCCGAACCCAGGCGACATATCCCAAGATGCTTCCTACCGCACTAAACACAAGGTGGCAAAGGTGGCCTCATCTGACCTGAATGCCCCTGGCGATAGGAACTGGATGCACCTGAACTGTGGCCTGGTCCAGTCTGAGAAAAACGATCATACCTCTGCCTTTGCAACTGATATGGGGCACCACTAGTAGGGTGGGGTGATCTCCTATTAAAATTTGGCCTAACATTACCTCGTGGCTCTACATAGGACCCAATAGATCTAGCCCTCTTATTCTGATCCCTTTCTCGGCTTTGGTTATCTCCAATTTGTACCTCAAGATCCTCTGCAGTCTGAGCAATAGCCTGTATCTTAGAAATATTCATATCCTCTTGTGTGGCTGCTATTGTTAATCCCTTAATCAATTCATCCTTAAGGCCACGCACATATCGATGAACTCTAGCTCGCATCGTACTCACAATATTGGGGGCGTACCTGGCTAATGAATTAAACCTGAGGCTGTACTGTCGAACATTCATATTGCCCTGCTTAAGGGCTAGAAATTGATCAAGTCTGGCCTCTCGAACCTCCTGTGGAAGATAGTGAGCTAGGAAGGCCTCTGAAAATTCCTCCCATTCAGCTGGGGGTGCATTTGATCCCCTAGACCGATCCCAAGCCTCGAACCATAAAATGGCCACATCTCGTAACCTGAAAGATGCAAACTCCACTGCCTCCACTACTGTTGCATGCATGACTCGAAGTACTCGATCAGTCTGATCAATAAACTCCTGAGGATCCTCACGTGGGTCAGAGCCTGTAAATATAGGAGGACTTAGGCTGATAAACTCTCGAGCCCTAGAACTTTCTGAGCCACCTGGCCTAGCACTCGTTGATGCCCCAATTTGTTGTTGTTGTGTGGCTACCATCTGGGTCAATAATCGAACAGCACTCCTGATGTCCTGGTCCTCTGCTTCAGGTGGAGGAGCTACATGTGTTGGTTCATCTCTAGCTATCTCAGATGCCACTGGAGCAGGTGGGGTCAGGGGTACTGGATCCCCTCTAGTCTCATCAGGTACTTGATAAACTGGGATCTCTGGTGTCAGTGATTCACTTTGAGCCTCAAATCTATCTAATCGGATAGGCGGGGAACGACTAGTACCTTCCCCCGTATCCATGCCAACCCGTCGGCTACTCATTTGTCTGGTCACAGGTATTTCTGTAAACAAGAAATAGAAAAACATGAATTAGACTTCAAACATCTTATGACCTCGCTCTATTGCACGATCTAGCAAATGAAAGAAGGATAACAATTCCTAAATGTCCCGTAGCCTCAAGATTATAGGTATGGTGCACAACACACCCATAAGCAAGACTCTACTAGACACGGCCTGTAGACTCCCTGGGATTCGACGTGCTCTGATACCAAGTTTGTCACGCCCCAAACCATGGGAGGCATGACCGACACCCGGAGCCCCAAAAGGCCGAGGGTGCCAAAATAGAGTGTATCTCTGTTGAACCTGCTGGGGGTCTGAGACCGACAAGGTCTCTAAGAATTACAATTGGAAACACTGAAAGCTCCATAGTAGTTAAGCAACTCAAGGCCGACAAGGCTATTATCATAGTAGATAACTAATAACAAGGCCGACAAGGCCATACCCAACACTGATGTACATATACACGTCTACAAGCCTCTAGGAGTAAGTAAAATATCTCATATCCAGGACAGGTCCCTGGACTACCCATAAGTTGTACATATACATAACCTGGTCAAAATATAAGCTAGACCTCTGACTCGTCAGCTCCAGGAAGAATGGAGCTTACCAAAATGGTTGAACTCCGCAACTCCTACTGAAGAGGTGTATCTGGGTTTCTGTCTGGACCTGCAGGCATGAATGCAGCGCCCCCAGGCAATGGGGCGTCAGTACGATAATAATGTACTGGCATGTAAGGTAGAAGCATAAAAGCAAGTCGAAAGTAGTAAATCTGAACAAGATAAAATATGAAACTTGTAAACTGTAATTGGTAAGACTCATTAAGCTCTTTCTCCTTTATTCTTTTTAGAACACAACACATGAATTAACTCACACTGCAACTCACTCTTTATAACCCACACTGAACCACAATAGCGCCTCGGCGCACCCTATATTTAATAGCCTCAAAATGGCAGTAGCGCCTCGGCGCACACTATGTATATAATGGCCTCAATATGGCAGTAGCACCTCGGTGCACACTATGTGTATAATGGCCTCAATATGGCAGTAGCACCTCGGTGCACACTATGTATATAATAGCCTCAATATGGCAGTAGCACCTCGATGCACACTAACACACAAACCACGCATAATAAGTGTATTACTAGATTGACCTTCAAAGCTATTCTTGTTATTTATGAAGGTTCATTTAGATAACTTCTTTAGCCTTGGCTTAGTAGGTATTGGACTCAACATACCAAACACATATAAATGGTGATTTGACTTTCTAACTTTCCTTGTATACTTTCTAAAGCTTGATTAGAGATCACAATACAAAGAAGAAACTTGACAAAAGGATAACTTACATTTCGTGCAAAAAGAATCAAATTTTTATAAGAAGGCGACTTGAATCACCATAATGTATAAATTAGTTCCTTAAGACTTGTTGAGTTACCAAATCAGCTCTCTTACAACCAAATACTCAAACTCCTTCTTTCGGAAATTTAGAGTTCTATTTCTAGATTCATGTCGATAAGGAATAAAGAAGCCTTAACATACCTCGTTCTTTCCGAAGATTGCGCTTACCACAACTTGGACTTTCCTTTATTAAGTTAATCTACAACACAAGGGTATAATGAAGCTAATATTAGCTCTTAAACCTGCTGCAACACTCCCAAAACAGTAGCTAAACATTTCCCGGGCAGATTTACGTATTTTGCATTAATTAAAGGTGTATCGTCACACCTTCCTCCCCTTATCCAATACACATCACACACACACCAACCTACTGCCTCCAATAATACAAAACACATCAAACATCCCCTACACAACCCACCATGCCGAAATACAATAGCAACACATTGAACTCACGGCTTCCGATCGCCGTCCCGTGAGTTCTTAACAACAATTCAACAACAATTGTTCATCCGAACTTCAATCCAAAAATATTATTATGGGCAGAGTACTTACCACACTTGAAGGTGTGTTTTTATCCTCTTTTTATTGATGCTTTAAAAGCTTAAGTACCCCCTACACATACACCAACAAGAGAAGAAGAAATCTCTTAATTGTTACACAATTTCCATGTGTTAAATCATAAGAAAGGGGCTGCCATAGTTCATGTCTTTCTTACCATAGGATATCCTAGCTATATGTAGTATATTAATACCAAGATAACAAGTTGTTTAACTCACCTTAAGCTTCAATTAATCTTGGTCTTCTTAGAACCCTAAAGGGAGAGAAGGGCTGCCAAAAAGAAATGAGATAAGAGAGAATTTTCCAGCTTTTTGTGTTCAACATTGATCAGCAAATGGCCTATATAAAGGGACCTTTTTGGCCGACTTTTTTTGAGTATATTTGGGCCAAAATGGGTCAAGAAACTTGGGCCAAAATTACCCTTTGCTTGGGCCTCAAAAGGGTTAAGTTTTGGGGCTGATTTTGGGCTTCTCTTGGGTCAAAATGTGGTCAATATTGGTGGCTACCTTTTGTAGTTGTTTGGGCCAGATTTGGTTGTGCTTTGATGGTCCAACTTTAAGCTTCATTTGGGCTACCATTAGGTCTAATAATCCATGGTGTTGCTGCCCGTAATCGGCCCTCGGAACTTAGTTCGTTAGCGTAGGTAGGTGATGCACCTACTTGTCACCTAAGAGCTTAGATAAGTCGAGCAAGTACCTCACTTGTTCTATCTCATTTTCAAAACCCTCCTCCTTATAATTTAACTTAACACTTATATACATTTGACCATTTCAAATTCTAGGCCAAAGTACCCCTTCACAATCTCGAGCTCAAATACCTTCGTCGATATTTACTTAGTCACATAGGTTTTGAAAGGTACGGGGTGTTATAAAAATACAATACAAATTTTCCTCTGAAAGTACAAGGAGCAACAGTACAACAGATGAGATGTAGACAAGCCCCGACCGTCAGGCGCTCACCCTAGTCTCAAAGATCCAAAAGCTGCACGAGTCTCCAACATGATCAACGGCGAAAGCTCAGCTAATATTTGCACTAAAAAGTGCAGAAGTGTAGTATGAGCACCAAAACAACGGGTACTCAGTAGGTATCATCGGCCGATTGAGCGCATTTAAGTTATAAAAGAAGTAAGTAACAGATAGCAAGAAAACAGTCACTGAATCAATAAGCAAGGCACAAAGAGCTAGCACAGATCATCCATAACCAAGAGCTTCAAGTAACACATGCTAGCACAGATATACATATACATAGAATCAAAGGTGAAGGAAAGGAGAACACAACTGGAGTCCTTGCACAATAATAAAAGTAAGTAGAGAGAGAGTTGAGAAAATGGCGGTATATACCGGTAACCTCAAGTAAAAGGAAAAGACAGAGAGCAATCTAACATACTCAAAATGGAATCAACAAGTATAAGGAAATCATAACACCAATCCAATCACATGATAGCATAACTAGGGAATCACCTGACAAGTACCACCCTAGGATGAAATAACTAAACCACAATAACCAAGAGATACCACTCAGCTTCCCACAAGAATAGAACCAGAGTTTCACACTCTACTCAAAAGGCCACACAAAAGGCCTCAATAAGATAGGACTCCCTAGCCCTCACAATAATCATACATCCCACAACCAAAACCTCAACAGGTTAACCATCACTAATCCTTCACTAACCGAGTGCCAAGACAATCTCTAAATAAAGACAGGAGTAAATATAGTCTACCTACAGTCCCAACGGCCGCCCATAGAACCGAGGAACACAATCAAGTGAAATCAAACCCTCTAACATCCCATACTACCAGAGCGTACAATCAACAAACAGCAAACAAGGGTGAAATCCAATGCATGATATGATATGATGTGTGAAATAAAACCTCTGTATGTACCTCCGGCAGTGCCGATCAGGCCCAGCAGGCAGGTTCCATGGAAGGCCACAACCCGTATACCTCTACTCCACCGTATACCCTTCCCTCCGGCACACGCAGCCCAAAGCCCCAGGTCCAGAGCGACAAGGTCCATGGAGGTCCCCGACCCGATACAAAAACTCAGTATCAAGACATGTCATCCGGAAGCTAGTCCGGGATCAAGATAGAGACCCAGTCTCAAGTATGCATGCCCAGACCCCGTCCAGGACTAAAATAGTAGAAAATGCCTCAAAAACCCATCCAAGGGTGCCCGGGCGTAACCGGGTCTAAAACTATAGTAAATCAAGTCTAGTTCTCCTCCCCACAGAGACTAGTATCAGTAATAAAATCAAGTCTGGTGCTCTGCCCCGCGATGTAGAGCAACTTCCGTTAAACTTCTGAATTGAAAGCATCAAAGTCCATGGAGTATTTATAAGGTTTATATCGGATTTTGTAAGGTTTTGGTCTATTTTTATGGGTTTAAAACGAAGGAGAAGCTGATTTATGAAGGCAAACTGACTTAGGATGTGGGCCCCACCTTGATGTGTCTTCTTGCGCGGTCTTACAAAAACACAGATATCTCTCTATTCTGAAGTCGTATGGGCAAACAGTTTAGTGCGTTGGAAACTAGACTTGTAGACCTTCGATTTGGTATATTGGGAGCCCACTAACTCTTTATAGATAGAGAGAAACACCCCAAGACATTTAACCCAAATTTGAAGAGAATTCCTTAAAGTAATTTACAATAACTTTTTCCGACTTTTGTTTCGCAACTTGCTTGACTTCAAAACTTATCATACGACCATTTTTCCATTACAATAACTCATAACATATCCTTCTTAGTATATTAGACAATATAAGTCTTACCCCAAAGGCACGGGTTACTTTAAACCTTCCAAACGGGCGAGGTGTTACACGAGGCATTTCTTTAACTCGAACTTTTGAGTAAGAGATTCCTTTGACCTAGAACCTTGGTTTAATTCTTTGATATTACCAAGAATGTTGTCGGAAGTCAATGATTTCCAAAGTTGAAGCTCTAAAATGAGGAACGACCATAAAGACCAAACAAACGGCCCGAGCACCGAACTACCGGTCCCAACAAGCCATAAATGACTTGGGCCGCTACAAGTAAGCTCTAATGGTACAAGAAAGGCAAAAATGTGTAAATGACCGGAAGGGTCATTAAATCATCCACTACTAAAAAGACTTTCGTCCCTGAAAGTCAGGAAGGAAGAAAATACCAGAGATTTAAGATTAGCGGATAGAACGCCTGCACTACTCTCTCAGATAACCCGGGTCACCTCTGCGACCAGACGACACCCAATAGAATAGAACCAAAGAAAGCAACCAAGCCTTAATTTCTTACTAGCCAAGCTAGATTTCAACCTCCAAAGATCTGCCAACCCAAACTGAACCTCGAGAATCTTAACCAAAAAACACCTACACAACACCGAAACCAGAGCACCAAGGCTATCAACACACAAAACTCGAATCCTCAAAACAATAACAAGTTTACCAGAAAATCCATCAACCCAAAACTCTAACTCATGAACCCGCTATTCCGCAAAAGCCCCTTTTTTATTCTGAACTGAATCCTTTAGCACCACAAAAATAAAGCTGCATACAAGCTGAACACTCAAGCCACCCTCGAAGCATCAACTGACACACTGGAGATCCATAGTTCCTGCTTATACTTTACCACGAACGAAGTCACCCATTTTATTCAAATGCGTTTTAGGCCAAGATATAGGCTACTAGCCTTTTCCATCCAAGATAACAACCCGTAGCATATCATTGAAACTAAAGTTACCTGCCTTGACTGACCACCAACCAACGAACAAACATTTTTTCTAAAATTAAATTTGCTAACTGAACCGTGCCAGGTCTGAATCAGCTGAAAGTGAATGAACTAGGGCAACCTTCCCAAAAGACCCAAACCAAAACCACGATCCTGCAAGAAGTGTGGTAAGCCTACCACAAAGTCTGTAACCATGAGCCAAGATCCCAACTCTAGAAAACACTACTTCTACTCCAAAAACTCGAACACCATTTGAATGTGAAATTGCCTTACGAATCTCACCTCAGGAAGAAGTCCACCATTCCACGAATATCAAGTCCAAACACCCCAAAGGCAAAGGAAAAAGGTGCCTGGGGTTCAAAGTTACCATCTGGCCATAGAAAAATTTGCATATACTTTCAATTCATTCCTTTGGCTCGAATCAATCGCTCTACTTGTTCTGCAAACAACCAACCACTTCGAAGCATATATAATAACGAACTTCTCGTCCATACTGGCCGAGTCTAACCAACACTAGAGCCCCACATAAACAACAACTCCAGAGGAATCAATTACACAAGCTTTCAAATCATAGGCAACCAAATGGCTATTACCAGTCTCTACGTATCATCAGAGCTCAAAGTAGCCTCGCTAGTCTCAACCCGCACAAGCTGACTACATAAAGCATACACTACTGTTGAAGCTCAAACTTACGCCACTGAGTTTGTCCAACCATGGTAGAAGAACCTCGTACTAACTAGAACACTGCTGAGATCTAGAATATCTCGCCTCCTGCAGAGGTTAGCCAAGGACTAGGTGTCCAAGGCCAATAGCCGCATCCACAACTGAAGTAAAGAAGCTAAGTTGCCCGCACTCACTGCCTCCCGGCACTAAGATGCTGCAACCAAATAGAAACTGCCACAAACCATCTGATGTAACCTGCCAAGTTATGATTCTGAACACCGACTTTCAAAACTGCCAACCAAAGCCTTGGTCGAACCTGTATGCTGCCAATAAACCCTTAAGAACCCAAGCCAACTAGGCCTGAAAATGCAAGTTGCCAACACCGCAGTTGTTACTGAAACAAAAACCAATCGATTTAAAACCCACAGCAATATGTAGACGGCTGGATCAAATCACCAACACACAATTCCAAAGCAAACCTTCATCGCCACCTCAAGCTACTACGAGGACACATAAACACAAACAAAGAGTCATCTCCCTTCTTTTTCAACTAAACAAAAATCCTTTCCTAGCACATACTAAACCTTACAAATCCTTTCTCGAGTAAGAACCTAAAGCCATTACCTTACTACCCATAGCTACACGTCAAATTCAATAAGGCAGGAGAAGAATGGGTCGGATGCCCAACTCACCCAAAATGCTTACAAATACAACCTAACCACGAGGTTACGATCAACACTTAGTCGGAAGTGCTTAAAGTCAAGACCCAATCACGATGCCAACATCCAGAGCTCATCGAAAGAACTACGATCAAGATTCGTTCTAACTGGAGTTAGGGATACAACAAAACACCCAACGGACCAGGAAGTGGAGGAGACTATGGGAACAACCCACATACCTACCAACCTCCTAAACTAATCAACAAAGAGGGTCGACTCTAGACACTCGGTAGACCAAACCAATCTATGCACACTAGCATAACCAATATCTCCCAACTGAGGCAAAATCTCAACTCCAGCCCAACTACCGGTAATACACCAAACCATCACACGGATCACTAGCCACGATAGATAAAGGCCTAAGCAACAACCATCTTAGACCGTTCAACAAGGGCAACTCAACCACAAGTCCAAAATCACAATGAAACAGGGATAACCCAACTAGAAGTAGACTAACAAGAACTACCCACGAGCTACAACTCCAGGAAAACACCTCTCAAGGCTAACTTACCCCCATCCACTACTAAAGAATAAACTACCAATAAAATAACATATTGATACTATAATTCGGGTAGCCAAACAACTTAAACAAGTAGCAGGTAGACATATAAGCAATTACACGACAGAAGGGATAGAGTCACAACACGAGCGGGACTAACATAAGTCGAAGGTAGAAAAAGCCTAACCTGGAGCAATAATATCAAGAACCTCTACCTCTGGCCCACCAAGAGGAGCATCAAGCAGATGGGATATAACTCTGAACTTAGTAGTCGAAACTAAAGGCCCAACCAACCCTCGCCGGGGACAAGATCTATACAGGTGACTAATCTCTCCACAATGATAACAACCAGGATGTACGGGATACACAATCATGGGGTAATTCCTAGCAAAGTGCCCATGCTCACCACACCAAAAACAGCCTATACCAGATGAAGTCCGACAGGAAAATCTTGCCTGATACTCTAATACCGAAAGACAACCCTGCGGAAAAACTAGAAGCTCAACTATAACTAAAGCACCACTCACAGAACCAGGTACTGAAACACTCACCGGAGGACTCAGAGTCTTAGCCACGATGTCCTGAAGCGTTGAGGTCGCTATAAATCAAATCGCAGGTTGGGCTGACCCCACACCCCCTATCTAGTGCAGTAAACCCTCACTCTGGAGTCCTGGCACTGATGGAAGCACTGAAGCAACAGACACAAAAGCCTCGACACCAACCGTTATCGTACTCATATGAGGCATCTCAGAATGAATAACAAACCAAAGTTTAGAAGTCAATAGAGCCAGGAACACACGATGAGGAGCCAAGAAGATGAAACTTTTCCTAATAATGCCCTGTAGCCTCCTGCAGATAGGATAAAGATGTCATCGCACCGATCCGCGAGAATCTACTTAGACACTTGCTTCTTTACCATGACACTGCTGAACCTAGAGCTCTAATACCAAGCTGTCACGACCCAATTTCTCAGGTCATGATGGCACCTACAACCCCCCAGGAGGCGAACCAATTCCCGTAGCCTAGAACGGGTAGTAATGGGCTACTACCTAACCAAAATGCACCAGTAGACAAAAATAAGCGGAAGCAGAATGTAAAGGAAGACAAAGTGGAAGCAAAACTCAAATATAAATACATAAAGGAAACTACACCAACCCCAAGACTTGGTATCAATAGTACAAAAGCTTCTAATAGAATACAAGTGCTAGAAGTAACAAAATACAATACAAATTTGCCTCTGAAAGTACAAGGAGCAACAGTACAACAGATGAGATGTAGACAAGCCCCGACCGACAGGTGCTCACCCTAGTCTCAAAGATCCAAAAGCTGCACGAGTCTCCAACGTGATCAACGACAAAAGCTCAACTAATATCTGCACCAAAAAGTGCAGAAATGTAGTATGAGCACCAAAACAACGGGTACTCAGTAGGTATCATCGGCCGACTGAGCGCATATAAGATATAAAAGCAGTAAGTAACAGATAGAAAGAAAGAAGTCACTGAAGCAATAAGCAAGGCACAAAGAACTAGCACAGATCATCCATAACTAAGAGCTTCAAGTAACACATGCTAGCACAGAGATTCAATTACATAGAATCACAGGTGAAGGAAAGGAGAACACACCTGGAGTCCTTGCACAATAATATAAGTAAGTAGAGAGAGAGTTGAGAAAATGGCGGTATACCGATAACCTCAAGTAAAAGGAAAAGACAGAGAGCAGTCTAACATACTTAAAATGGAATCAACAAGTATAAGGAAATCATAACACCGATCGAATCACATGGTAGCATAACCAGGGAATCACCTGACAAGTACCACCCTAGGATGAAATAACTAAACCACAATAACCGAGAGATACCACTCAGCTTCCCACAAGAATAGAACCAGAGTATCACACTCTGCTCAAAAGGCCACACAAAAGTGCCTCAATAAGATAGGACTCCTTAGCCCTCACAATAATCATACATCCCACAACTAAAACCTCAACAGGTTAACCATTACTAATCCTTCACTAACCGAGTGCCAAGACAATCTCTAAATAAAGACAAGAGTAAATATAGTCTACCTACAGTCCCAACGGCCGCCCATAGAACCGAGGAACACAATCAAGTGAAATCAAACCCTCCGGCATCCCATACTACCAGAGCGTACAATCAACAAACAGCAAACAAGGGTGGAATCCAATGCATGATATGATATGATGTGTGAAATAAAACCTCTGTATGTACCTCTGGCAGTGCCAATCAGGCCCAGCAGGCAGGTTCAATGGAAGGACTCACCCCGTATATCTCTACTCCACCGTATACCCTTCACTCCGATACACGCAGCCCAAAACCCCAGGTCCGGAGAGGCAAGGTCCATGGAGGTCCCCGACCCTATATAAAAACTCAGTATCAAGACATGTCATCCGGAAGCAAGTCCGGGATCAAGATAGAGACCCAGTCTCAAGTATGCATGCCTAGACCTCGTCCAGGACTAAAGTAGTAGAAAATGCCTCAAAAACCCATCCAAGGGTACCCGTGCATAACCGAGTCTAAAACTGTAGTAAATCAAGTCTAGTGTTCTGCCCCGCAGAGACTAGTATCTGTAATAAAATCAAATCTAGTGCTCTGCCCCGTAGAGACTAGTATCAGTAATAAAATCAAGTTTGGTGCTCTGCCCCGCAGAGACTAGTACCAATAATAAAATCAGTGTGAAAATATCCAAAAATCCCCTTTTTTATCATTAACAGTACCAAAAAAGGGCCTCCAAGGCCATGCAGATTTAGGAAAACTGTTTGTAGTGGGTCGCAGCCAAAACTATAGTAAAACATGCTGGGGAAAACCTTTTTCATGGATGATATGCTCGCACACAAATATAAAAATAGTCCAACGGCTCACAACAACTCCTATCAGCCCTGCACAGGCCCAACAGCTACTCAACAGACATAACCAGCCTAAAAGGATCATCTCTATGTCCGGGTCTCATGGACATTCCCCAAATAACCCACAATATATGTTCTAGAGTCAATACAAGGCCACACAGGACCACAAAGGTATTATACAATACTACGCGAATACTACAAACAACATATAAAATAGATGGACGAAAGGCGGACAAGGTCTGGGGTACCAACCTATAACAACCCATCCAAGGATGCTAATTAATGCAGTTATAGCCTATATACGCAGAGTCTAGATAGGGGAAACCGATAAACTACCTGTCATCCGATGACTAGCTGCACGAACGACATCGTCCAGACTCGAACTGCTCCGGGAAGCTCCAAATCACAAAAGAATAATTTTAACTGAAGCCCCAAAGGCGTCTCTATGAAGGCTGACCAACCAAGGTAATGGAACAATTGCTAGAATCGACAAGGCTGCAAGAATGAGCCGTAGCCAATTGATAAGGTGTTAATGTCACACTCGCGACCAGCCAACTCCAAAGCATAAAATGAGGCCAGTAACAATAAGAAATGGTAGTTAAATCCAACAATAATATGCAACCCACATCTCAAAGGAACGACGAGCTCCCGAGACACTATTTAAAGGCATACTTTATGTCATTCAACCCAATAACTATCGTACATGACTCCAATAAGAATCACACCAATACCTAGTACCTCCAACACCTTAACACCATCAACATACAACAATAACAACCCAATTTAATATGACAAAGGGGCTGCCCAGAGCTACAGATCCAAAATACCACTTCGTGGCTCGAAAAGCTGTAAAAATGATACTAGAACATGTAAATACGAAGGAGGATAGTAGGAGGAAGGTTAAATCAACAAAAAGCTTTGAAATACCAAGCTAAACATGTTGTTATAAGGACCCACCACGAGATGTAACAATATACGGCAAGAAAACACGACAAACATGCCGATAACAATAAGTTCTCCTCGAAATTGATTCTAAAGCTCAAATTAAGAATGAGTCGAGGATTTAGAACTCTTACCTTCCAATAATAAAATGATAATACCATAAAAATATCAATTCCACGAACTGCCTCCTTGAAGTAGCAACAAACGAAGCCAAAACGATGAGAAAACTATACCACGACGATGAGCTCGCGATGTAGAGCAACTTCCGTTAAACTTCCGAATTGAAAGCATCAAAGTCCATGGAGTATTTATACGGTTTATATCTGATTTTGTAAGGTTTTGGTCTGTTTTTATGGGTTTAAAACGAAGGAGATGCTGATTTATAAAGGCAAACTGACTTAGGATATGGGCCCCACCTTGACGTGTCTGCTTGCGCGGTCTTACGAAAACACATATATCTCTCTATTCTGAAGTTGTATGGACAAACAGTTTAATGCGTTCAAAACTAGACTCGTAGACCTTCGATTTGGTATATTTGGTACGCCCAAATTACAACTCCAATTATGAAGCATAAGCGGTCGTCGTCAAATATAGAACCCAACAAAGGTTGGGGTCGATCCCACAGGGAATAAGGTGCAAATTAAGTCGTTAGTGACTTAGTTGACTAGTAATCTATAGTTTTCGCTAAATGGGGGGGGTTTATGTGAACAATATTTGATCAAAGCAAATAAGAATGTACGATTAATAATCAATATGAGAGTGAACTAGGGAAGTGTTCACCATGGCGTTATAACAATTTTGACTCAAAGCTTAACCGGGTTCTTTCTATATGCATATCACGATGTGATTGAATTAATGGTATCATCTAAACGTTTCTCAACCAAATAGACGAATTTTCTTTTCAATTCTCTCGAACTTGAAAAGGTGAACTTTCTTATTTCAATCCTAAACATCAAGTAGATTAATCTAGTTACAGCATTAATCATAAGATGAGAGTTGGTAGTCTCGAATCCTCGTAGTTAATCAAATTTACCGGTTTTAATCTCTTTGCTCAAGCAAATTAAATCAAGGCATGTTCTAATGTTTGCAACCACTAGAAAACGTAAATAATGAATGATTAACAACGTGACAACATATAAATTGAACCCTACGCTACCCGGAATCTATATTGCTACTTTTGCCATGGCTCCCACAACCCTAGTTGTGGGAAGTTAGTTACTCATGCTATTAGGGAAAGAGAAGAAAATCATATTCATAATAGAAAGAAAAGATTCTTACGATATATGAACACAAGCTTCAATTATCCAAGAACAAGAAGCCAAAATCCCAAGAACAATGGATGAAGAGGAAGAAAACGTATTGTGTCGTGTTTTCCCCTCAAAAAGTCGTTCAAAAATATCCTAGAACTATTGGGTAATGAATAATTAAAATAACCCTAACACCGGGTATTTATAGCAGTCCAGGAAATAAATCCAAAAATAGAATTTTCGGAATCCGCGTGGTATTTGGTGGCCCACCCTGACGGATCGTCACATGCGTGACTGGCCGTCAGGGTGGCCGTCGCCCTTAACCAGTGGAGCTGCCGGACTTGGTGGCACACCTGACGGACCGTCACATGAGTGACTGGCCGTCAGGGTGGCCGTCACCCTTAACCAGTGGGGCTGCCAGACTTGGTGGCGTGGGTGACGGCCTACCAAGTGTGTGGTGGCCCGTCATCCCGGCCGTCACTCTTATCTAGAGGGGTTCTTTTATCATATTTTCTTTCGTTTCTATCTCTAGCTCCATTCCCTGCAAATGTAACAATAAAACATCAAAAACGACAATGGTTGCTTGAAAACTCACGATTATTCTTAGTTAAAGGAGTCAAAAGTGTCGTAGAATGGCGGCACATCAACACCCTCAACTTAAAACGTTCGCTTGTCCTCAAGCGACATGACAACAAGACAAAAGGACGACTCGACTAAGAAAACAAACATGTGTTACTAGCAAATCATAGCCATTCAACAGCTTAGTCAATTTAAATCAATCCCCCTCGATAACACATAAATGTATGAAAAGCTACCTTGTAAGGATCCAAACATGTCATTCCGATATGATAGAATATTATACATACACACGCACAGCTATCTCAGCAGTCAATAGATAATATAGAGATCTTGGTGCCCTCACCACAAAGAAGTCCCACACACAAGATTTGGGACTAGGTAAGGCGCTCACACTCACAAACGATTTCAAACAATGCACATGCGATGCCATAAGCTTTACCTTGCTATTCTATTTCAGTTTTTCAGAAGGCTGCTCAGGATCACTACAGGACTTGTTTTGGCTTGTAATGAGGCTTCGGGTGTAGGCAGGATACGTTTGGGGAATAGTGACTAAACCTTCCTCGGAATCGCCGACCTACTATTTCCACTTAACTTTACTTCGTCCATCCTTATTCACCTTTTTATTTCCTTCTTTCTAGCTACAGGTGCGGCCTCTTTATTTTGACAATTCTTTTTCATCTCTTTTTCTTTTCTTTTTCTTTCTTTGCTTAGGCGCACACCCGAAATTTTCATTCTATCCACAACCAATCTTCTCCATCCTATTTTTCTTATAATTTACCTCTATAGTAGCCACCCTCAACTTAGGTTGATTGCCTGAGTTGAGGTGCACGATGTCCAAGGAAGGACCAGGGCCAAAATAGGGATTCAAAGTTACAAAGAAACGGTGACAGGTTATTGAAAGAATAGGGTCAATTATGGCTCAAACAGGGATCAAAGGGATTATTTGCATTTGGACGGTCTTATAGGCTAAGTGGGCTGCACACAAAAAGGGCTTGTGATCCTTTCCTAAGCAACAACCTTCAACCTTAACAAAATAGACCGGGCAAGTTCTAGATGCATGCAAAGAGTAAGAATTTATAACAATAAGCTCACACACACTTGGCACCAAGAAACCATACTACTACCAACTATCAAAACATAAGCTCGGCTTAAGCATCATTATTTCAATCACAACCACACAATGACATTCAAGGATCAAGACAGTCAATTGTTTCAAACATAAGTACAAAATTAACTTTTTCAGAGGGGGCTCCTTTTAGTTCAACTTTCCAAAGAGCCATGCTTGCTATCGACACCAGAAAACAACACACAAAAAAAAATGACCACCTAAACGTGCTGGTTCTACTAGATAGCACACCGGAGGGAAAAGAAACACGACAACAAAAACCCTCGGTGGTGAAAGACTCACAGGTATCCCAACACCCTCAACTTAGACTCATGCATTGTCCCTAATGCATACATGTGAAAGCTAAAACTGTGAGAGAAAGGAATACCTGTGAAGCCCATAGGACTCAGAGTCTGGCATGATGTTGGAGACCGCCAGGGTCTCCAAAGCAGGAGAAATCGATGGAATAGGTGCCCGCGACATCATCCTGTTGAGCTCCAACTTTCTCTTTTATCGGTTCCTCAGCTAGTCGAGACAACTTCTTTATTCTTTCTAGCTCTTTTTCTTTGCTGGTTCTCTTGCGGTGTTTTCTTTTCCTTGATTTGTTCTCACCACCTGGCTCTACCAGTTTCTCTTCTTGCGATCGCAACATCCTTCTCATAATAGCTAGGGTCTCGACACAACCCTTCTCCTTAATATGCACATCCGTAGGGGATTCATCAATAACATTGATAACCGAGACCACTCTCATGTCTCTTGGTGGCTTCATCAATTTACACGCATCAAACTTGACCAATTCATTGTTTAATCTGAATGTCAGTTCGTTTCTTTCCATGTCAACCAACACTCTTGCAGTGGCTAATAATGGTCGTCCCAAGATTATGGGAACTTCAAAGTCCACTTCGCAATCTAAGATCACAAAGTCGGCCGGGAATATAAACTTACCAACCTTTACCAGCACATCAGACAATATTCCCACCGGTTGCTTTACTAAATGGTCAGCCATTAGCACCCTCATGGTAGTTGGTTTGGGCGCTCCCAAACCCAATTGTTTATAGACTGCTAGCGGCATCAAGTTGATGCTAGCACCAAGATCACATAAGGCTTTTTTAAAATTGAATTTCCCAATAGTACAGGGAACAGTGAAAGCACCTAGATCTTCTTTCTTTTCCACTAACGATCTTGACGAAATAGCACTGCAGTGGTGGAGGTTATCTTCTGGTTCAAAGCTCACTGACCTCTTCTTGGTAATCAAGTCCTTCATGAACTTGGCATATCCGGGCATTTGTTCAAGAGCGTCCACGAGAGGGATGTTTACTGATATTTGCTTTAGCATGGTCAAGAAGTTTAGGAACTTGCTATCTTCCACTTTCTTCTTCAACTATTGTGGGAAAGAAGGTGGTGGCCGAGGCATCATAGTTGGAAGCTTTTCAACTTCCTTGCTTTTATCCGTGAGCCTTTGAGTAGCATCCTCTACCACATTGTCATTCGCAACATCACCTTTTTGAGTCTGAATTGCCGGATGTGATTCCGATAATGTTTTACCACTTCTCGTAGTGATCTCCATACAGCTCCCGTCCTTCCTCGGGTTTTGAATGGTGTCACTCGGCAAGGTACATGTCTTCCTTTGAGTTAGAGACGCCGAGATTTGACTCAATTGCTGCTCTAACTGCTTGATCGAGGTGGAATGTGAATCCACTACCTGACTCATTGCTGATAATTCAGTCCTCATCTCCTTTACCCTAGCGTCAGTAGATTCCACCTTCAGCAGCATCTTAGCCATCATGTTCTCTAGTTTGGACGTCCCTGTCTCGGTGCTAGCTTTTTCCCGATTACCAGGTGGTACATACAACCCACCTCCATCAATTTTATTCTTCCAGTTCCCCTGATCGCGGTCTCTATAGCCAGCTTTTTCATATTAGTTGTCCCTATGATAGTTCCGACCTTGGTTTCCCTGACCATTGGCCTGGAAACCACCCAAATAATTTGCCTCCTCATTAGGTTCAAACTCTGTTGCTCTACCTTGGGAACCCACAGCTTTCACTTTCTCACTACCTCCTGACAACAAATGCTTTGTCAGTAGGTCCATTTGCGTCTTCAGATGGGCCATATCTTGGTCCCGCTCTTCCTCCTTCCTATGCTGCTCTGCTGACATACCAACTGCATAAGTGCTAGCTGCTACCTCTGTATCACGTGTATGCCAGGCCCTGTTGGTTTTGGTGAGCCTGTCCAATATAGTTGTGGCCTCAATAAAAGTGAGACCCATAAATGCTCCACCTGCTGCGTTATCCAATGTCGGCTTAGTAGCCGAATTCAGTGCCCTGTAGAACGTCTGCATCAAAAAATCTTCGGTCAACTGATGGTTTGGGCAATGTGTCAGCTTTTTCTTGAACCGCAACCAAGTCTCATGTAACGCCTCATGAGGTTGTTGTCTGAAGTTGCTAATTTCATCCCTCAACTGTATCATCCTAGAGGGAGGAAAGAACCTTTCTAGGAAAGCTCCTTTCAACTCTCCCGAGGTTGTGATAGAGTCGGCGGTTAGCTCTGTCAACCATAACGCTGCCTTATCAGATAGAGACAACGGAAACAACCTGAGCCTGATCGCTGTCTGACTTACTCCAGGCAATTCGAACGACTTGCAGATACCCACAAAATTCATCAGGTGTCGGTTTGGATCATCACCAGCAACACCACGGAACACTCCTCTCAAATTCAACAGCTGAATCATTGTGCTAGTAATGTTGAACTTGGCCCCGGGGGCTAGCGGAGGAAGAAAAATGGCGCCCGTAGTGCCAACTCCATCCAAGTCGGCCTCCTCATCATTCAACTCAATATCATCTTCAAGACCACCAGCATTCAAATGTTGTTGGGCTTGCTGAGCTGCAGCGAGTCTCGCTGCCTCTTATTGTTGTACATTCATGTTTCGCCGTATCATTCTTGCGAGCTCGGGGTCGTAGGGTAATATTGGTTCACCCGAGCGTCGGGTACTTGGCATGCACAACTATGTACCCTGTAACAAACAAAAACAACAAATAAAAGTAAAAGCAGGAAATATGACTAAGAGTCAAATAAACACACCAGACTTAATAAACAACCGTATTCCCCGGCAACGGCACCAAAATTTGGTACGCCCAAATTAAATCTCCAATTACGAAGCGTAAGCGGTCGTCGTCAAATATAGAACTCAACAAAGGTTGGGGTCGATCCCACTGGGAATAAGGTGCAAATTAAGTCGTTAGTGACTTAGTTGACTAGTAATCAATAGTTTCCGGTAAATGGGGGGGGGGGGGGTTTGTGTGAACAATATTTGATCAAAGCAAATAAGAATGTACGATTAATAATCAATATGAGAGTGAACTAGGGAAGTGTTCACCATGGCGTTGTAACAATTTTGACTCAAAGCTTAACCGGGTTCTTTCTATATGCATATCACGATGTGATTGAATTAATGGTATCATCTAAACGTTTCTCAACCAAATAGACGAATTTCCTTTTCAATTCTCTCGAACTTGAAAAGGTGAACTTTCTTATTTCAATCCTAAGCATCAAGTAGATTACTCTAGTTACAGCATTAATCATAAGACGAGAGTTGGTAGTCTCGAATCCTCGTAGTTAATCAAATTTCCCGGTTTTAATCTCTTTGCTCAAGCAAATTAAACCTAGGCATGTTCTAATGTTTGCAACCAGTAGAAAATGTAAATCACGAATGATTATCAACGTGACAACATATAAATTGAACCCTACGCTACCCAAAATCTATATTGCTACTTTTGCCATGGCTCTCACAACCCTAGTTGTGGGAAGTTAGTTACTCATGCTATTAGGGAAAGAGAAGAAAATCATATTCATAATAGAAAGAAAAGATTCTTACAATATATGAACACAAGCTTCAATTATCCAAGAACAAGCAGCCAAAATCCCAAGAACATTGGATGAAGAGGAAGAAAATGTATTGTGTCGTGTTTTCCCCTCAAAAAGTCGTTCAAAAATATCCTAGAACTATTGGGTAATGAATAATTAAAATAACCCTAACACCGGGTATTTATAGCAGTCCAGGAAATAAATCCAAAAATAGAATTTTCAGAATCCGCGTGGTATTTGGTGGCCCACCCTGACGGACCGTGATATGCGTGACTGGCCGTCAGGGTGGCCGTCGCCCTTAACCAGTGGAGTTGTCGGACTTGGTGCACACCTGACAGACCATCACATGAGTGACTGGCCGTCAGGGTGGCCGTCACCCTTAACCAGTGGGGCTGCCAGACTTGGTGGCCAGGGTGATGGCCCACCAAGTGTGTGGTGGCCCGTCATCCCGGCTGTCACTTTTATCCAGAGGGGTTCTTTGATCATATTTTCTTCCGTTTCTATCTCTAGCTCCATTCCCTGCAAATATAACAATAAAACATCAAAAACGACAACGGTTGCTTGAAAACTCACGATTATTCTTAGTTAAAGGAGTCAAAAGTGTCATAGAATGGCGGCACATCAATATTGGGGGCCCACTAACTCTTTATAGATAGGGAGAAACAACTCAAGACATTTAACCCAAATTTGAAGAGAATTCCTTAATGGAATTTATAATAACTTTTTCCGACTTTTATTTCGCAACTTGCTTGACTTCAAAACTTATCATACGACCATTTTGCCATTACAATACCTCATAACACATCCTTCTTAGTATATTAGAAACTATTACTCTGACCCTAAAGGCACGGGTCACTTTAAACCTTCCAAACGGGCAAGGTGTTATACGAGGCATTTCTTTAACTCGAACTTTTAAGTAAGGGATTCCTTTGACCTAGAACCTTGGTTTAACTCTTTGATATTACAAAGAATGTTGTCGGAAGTCAACGATTTCCAAAGTTGAAGCTCTAAAATGAGGAACGTCCATAAAGACCAAACAAACGACCCGAGCACCGAACTACCGGTCCTTACAATCCATAAATGACTTGGGCCGCTACAAGTAAGCTCTAATGGTACAAGAAAGGTGAAAACATGTAAATGACCGGAAGGGTCATTAAATCATCCACTACTAAAAAGACTTTCGTCCCTGAAAGTCAGGAAGGAAGAAAATACCAGAGATTTAAGATTAGCGGATACAACACCCGCACTACTCTCTCAGATAACCCTAGTAACCTCCGCGACCGGACAGCACCCAATAGAATAGAACCAAAGAAAGCAACCAAGCCTTAATTTCTTACTAGCAAAGCTAGATTTCAACCTCCAAAGATCTGCCAACCCAAACTGAACCTCGAGAATCTTAACCAAAAAGCACCTACACAACACCGAAACCAGAGAACCAAGGCTATCAACACACAAAACTCGAATCCTCAAAACAATACCAAGTTTACCAGAAAATCCATCAACCCAAAACTCTAACTCATGAACCCGCTATTCCGCAAAAGCCCCTTTTTTTATTCTGAACTGAATCCTTTAGCACCACAAAAAGGAAGCTGCATACAAGCTGAACACTCAAGCCACCCTCGAAGCATCAACTGACACACCGGAGATCCATAGTTCCTGCTTATACTTTACCACGAACGAAGTCACCCATTTTATTCAAATTCGTTTTAGGCTAAGATATAGGCTACTAGCCTTTTCTATCCAAGATAACAACCTGTAGCATATCATTGAAACTAAAGTTACCTGCCTTGACTGACCACCAACCAACAAACAAACATTTTTTCTAACATCAAATTCGCTAACTAAACTGTGCCAGGTCTGAATCAGCTGAAAGTGAATGACCTAAGGCAACCTTCCCAAAACACCCAAACCAAAACCACGATCCTGCAAGAAGTGTGGTAAGCCTACCACGAAGTCTGTAACCATGAGCCAAGATCCCAACTCTAGAAAACACTACTGCTACTCCGAACACTCGAACACCATTTGAATGTGAAATTGCCTTACGAATCTCACCTCAAGAAGAAGTCCACCATGCCACGAATATCAAGTCCAATCACCCCAAAGGCAAAGGAAAAAGGTGCCTGGGGTTCAAAGTTACCATCTGGCCATAGAAAATTTTGCATATACTTTCAAATTCATTCCTTGGGCTCGAATCAACCGCTCTACTTGTTCTGAAAATAACCAACCACTTCGAAGCATATATCATAATGAATTTATCGTCCATACCGGCCGAGTCTAACCAACACTAGATCCCCATATAAACAACAACTCCAGAGGAATCAATTAAACAAGCTTTCAAATCCTAGGAAAATGAATGGCTATTACCAGTCTCTACGTATCATAAGAGCTCAAAATAGCCTCGCTAGTCTCAACCCCCACAAGCTGACCACATAAAGCATACACTACTGCTGAAGATCAAACTTACGCGCTGAGTTTGTCCAACCATGGTAGAAGAACCTCGTACTAACTAGAACACTGCTGAAATCTAGAATATCTTGCCTCTTGCAGAGGTTAGCCAAGGACTAGTTGTCCAAGGCCAATAGCCGCATCCACAACTGAAGTAAAAAAGTTAAGTTGCCCGCACCCACTGCCTCCCGGCACTAGGATGCTGAAACCAAATAGAAACTGCCACAAACCATCTGATGTAACCTGCCAAGTTATGATTCTGAACACCGACTTTCAAAACTGCCAACCAAAGCCTTGGTCTAACCTATATGCTGCCAATGAACCCTTAAGAACTCAAACCAACTAGGCCTGAAAATGCAAGTTGCCAATACCGCAGCTGCTACTGAAACAAAAACCAATCGATTGAAAACCCACGGCAATGTGTAGACGGCTGGATCGAATCACCAACACATAATCCCAAAGCAAACCTTCATCGCCACCTCAGGCAACTACGAGGACACATAAAAACAAACAAAGATTCATCTCCCTTCTTTTTCAACTAAACAAAAATCCTTTCTTAGCACATACTAAACCTTACAAATCCTTTCTCAAATAAGAACCTGAAGCATTACCTTACTACTCATAGCTACACGTCAAATTCAATAAGGCAGGAGAAGAATGGGCCGGATGCCCAACTCACCTGAAATGCTTACGAATACAACCTAACCACGAGGTTACGATCAACACTTAGTCGGAAGTGCTTAAAGTCAAGACCCAATCACGATGCCAACATCCAGATCTCATCGAAAGAACTACGATCAAGATTCGTTCCAACTGGAGCTAGGGATACAACAAAACACCCAACGGACCAGGAAGTGGAGGAGACTATGGGAACAACCCACATACCTACCAACCTCCTAAACTAATCAACAAAGAGGGTCGACTCTAGACACTCGGGAGACCAAACCAATCTATGCATACTAGCATAACCAATATCTCCCAACTGAGGCAAAATCTCAACTCCGGCCCAACTACTGGTAATACACCGAACCATCACACGGATCTCTAGCCACGATAGATAATGGCCTAGGTAGCAACCATCTAGGACCGTTCAACAAGGGTAACTCAACCACAAGTCCAAAATCACAATGAAACAGGGATAACCCAACTAGAAACAGACTAACAAGAACTACCCACGAGCTACAACTCCGAGAAAACACCTCTCAAGGCTAACTTACCCCCATCCACTACTAAAGAATACAATAGCAATAAAATAACATATTGATACTACAATTCGGGTAGCCAAACAACTTAAACAAGTAGCAGGTAGACATATAAGCAATTACACGACAGAAGGGATAGAGTCGCAACACGAGCAGGACTAACATAAGTCGAAGGTAGCAAAAGCCTAACCTGGAGCAATAATATCAGGAACCTCTACCTCTGGCCCACCAAGAGGAGCATCAAGCTAATGGAATATAATTCTGGACTGAGTAGTCGAAACTAAAGGCCCAACCAGCCCTCGCCGGGGACAAGATCTATAAAGGTGACCAATCTCTCCACAATGATAACAACCAGGCTGCCGGGATACACAATCATGGGGTAATTCCTAGAAAAGTTCCCATGCTCACCACAATAAAAATAGCCTACACCATATGAAGTCCGACAGCAAAATCTTGCCTGTACTCCAATACCGACAGACAACCCTGCTGAAGAACTAGAAGCTCAACTATAGCTGAAGCACCACTCACAGAACCAGGTACTGAAACACTCACCGGAGGACTCAGAGTCCTAGCCACGGTGTCCTGAAGCGCTGAGATTGCTATAAATCAAATCGGAGGTTGGGCTGACCCCACACCCCCTATCTAGTACAATAAACCCTCACTCTGGAGTCCTGGCATTGATGGAAACACTGAAGCAACAGGCACATAAGCCTCGGCACCAACCATTATCGCACTCGTATGAGGCATCTCAGAATGAATGAACAATCAAAGTTTAGAAGTCAATAGAGCTAGGAAAACACGATGAGGAGCCAAGAAGATGAAACTTTTCCTAACAATGCCCTGTAGCCTCCCGCAGAAAGGATACAGACGTCATCGTACCGATCCACGAGACTCTACTTAGACACTTGCTTCTGTACCATGACACCGGTGAACCTAGAGCTCTAATACCAAGCTGTCACGACTCGATTTCTCAGGTCATGATGGAACCTACAACCTCTCAGTAGGCGAACCAATTCCCGTAGCCTAGAATGGGTAGTAATGGGCCACTACCTAACCAAAACGTACCAGCATGCAGAAATAAGCGGAAGCAAAATGTAAAGGTAGACAAAGTGGAAGCAAAACTCGAATATAAATACATAAAGGAAACTACACCAACCCCAAGACTTGGTATCAATAGTACAAAAGCTTCTAATAGAATGCAAGTGCTAGAAGTAACAAAATACAATACAAATTTTCCTCTGAAAGTACAAGGAGAAACAGTACAACAGATGAGATGTAGACAAGCCCCGACTATCAGGCGCTCACCGTAGTCTCAAGGATCCAAAAGCTGCACGAGTCTCCAATGTAATCAACGGCGAAAACTCAGCTAATATCTGTACCAAAAAGTGCAGAAGTGTAGTATTAGCACCAAAACAACGGGTACTCAGTAGGTATCATCGGCCGACTGAGCGCATATAAGATATAAAAGCAGTAGGTAACAGATAGCAAGAAAGCAGTCACTGAAGCAATAAGCAAGGCACAAAGAGCTAGCACAGATCATCCATAACCAAGAGCTTCAAGTAACACATGCTAGCACAGAGATACAATTACATAGAATCACAGGTGAAGGAAAGGAGAACACACCTGGAGTCCTTGCACAATAATATAAGTAAGAGAGAGAGTTGAGAAAATGGCGGTATACCGGTAACCTCAAGTAAAAGGAAAAGACGGAGAGCAGTCTAACATACTCAAAATGGAATCAACAAGTATAAGGAAATTATAACACCGATCCAATCACATTATAGCATAACCAGGGAATCACCTGACAAGTACCACCCTAAGATGAAATAACTAAACCACAATAACCGAGAGATACCACTCAGCTTCCCACAAGAATAGATCCAGAGTCTCACACTCTGCTCAAAAGGCCACGCAAAAGTGCCTCAATAAGATAGGACTCCCTAGCCCTCACAATAATAAGACATCCCACAACCAAAACTTTAACAGGTTAACCATTACTAATCCTTCACTAACCGAGTGCCAAGACAATCTCTAAATAAAGACAGGAGTAAATATAGTCTACCTACAGTCCCAATGGCCACCCATACAACTGAGGAACACAATCAAGTGAAAGCAAACCCTTCGGCATCCCATACTACCGGAGCGTACAATCAACAAACAGCAAATAAGGGTGGAATCCAATGTATGATATGATATGATATGTGAAATAAAGCCTCTGTATGTACCTCCTCCAGTGCCAATCAGTCCCAGCAGGCAAGTTCCATGGAAGGACTCAGCCCGTATACCTCTACTCCACCGTATACCCTTCCCTCCGGTACACGCAGCCCAAAGCCCCAGGTCCGGAGTGGCAAGGTCCATGGAGGTCCCTGACCCCATACAAAAACTCAGTATCAAGACATGTCATCCGAAAGCAAGTCCGGAATCAAGTTAGAGACCCAGTCTCAACTATGCATGCTCAGACCCCGTCCAGAACTAAAGTAGTAGAAAATGCCTCAAAAACCCCTCCAAGGGTGCCCGGGCGTAACCAGGTCTAAAACTATAGTAAATCAAGTCTAGTGCTCCACCCCGCAGAGACTAGTATCAGTAATAAAATCAATTCTGGTGCTCTGCCCCGCAGAGACTAGTACCGGTAATAAAATCAGTGCAAAAACATCCAAAAATCTCCTTTTCTATCATCAACAGTACCAAAAAAGGGCCCCCAGGGCCATGAAGATTTAGGAAAACTGTCCATAGTGGCTCGCAGCCAAAACTATAGTAAAACATGCACTGGAAAACCTTTTTCATGGTTGATATGCTCGCACACAAATATAAAAATAGCCCAACGGCTCACAACAACTCTAATCAGCCCTTCACAGGCCCAACAGCTACTCAACAGACATAACCATCCTAAAAGGATCATCTCTATGTCCGAGTCTTGTGGACATTCCCCAAATAACCCACCATATTTGTTCCTGAGTCAATACAAGTCCACACAGGACCACAAAGGTAATATACAATACTATGTGAATACTACAAACAACGTATGAAATAGATGGACGAAAGGCGGACAAGGTCTGGGGTAACAACCTATAACAACCCATCCAAGGATGCTAATTAATGCAGTTATAGCCTATATACGCAGAGTCTAGATAGGGGAAAACCATAACCTACCTGTCATCCGATGACTAGCTGCGGGAAAGACGTCGTCCAGACTCGAACAGCTCCAGAAAGCTCCAAATCACAAAAGAATACTTTTAACTTAAGCCCCAAAGGTGTCTCTATGAAGGTTGACCAACCAAGGTAATGGAACAATTGCTAGAATCAACAAGGCTGCAAGAACGAGCTGTAGCCAATTGATAAGGTATTAATGTCACACTCGCGACCAGCCAACTCCAAAGCATAAAATGAGGCCAGTAACAATAAGAAATGGTAGCTAAATCCAACAATAATATGCAACCCACATCTCAAAGGAGCGACGAGCTCCCGAGGCATTATTTAAAGGCGTACTTTATGTCATTCAATCCAATAACTATCGTACGTGACTCTAATAAGAATCACACCAATCCCTAGTACCTCCAACACCTTAACACCATCAACATACAACAATAACAACCCAATTTAATATGACAAAGGGGCTGCCCAGAGCCACATATCCAAAATACCACTTCGTGGCTCGAAAAGCTGTAAAAATGATACTAGAACATGTAAATACGAAGGAGGAAGGTTACATCGACAAAAAGCTTTGAAATACCAAGCTAAACATGCTGTTATAAGGACCCACCACGATCTGTAACCATATACTACAAGAAAACACGACAAACATGCCAATAACAATAAGTTCTCCTCGGAATTGATTCTAAAGCTCAAATTAAGAATGAGTCGAGGATTTAGAACTCTTACCTTCCGATAATGAAATGATAATACCATAAAAATATCAGTTCCACGAGAAAACTATACCACGACGATGAGCTCGCGATGTAGAGCAACTTCCGTTAAACTTCTGAATTGAAAGAATCAAAGTCCATGGAGTATTCATAAGGTTTATATCTGATTTTGTAAGGTTTTGGTCTATTTTTATGGGTTTAAAACGAAGGAGAAGCTGATTTATAAAGGAAAATCGACTTAGGATGTGGGCCCCACCTTGACGTGTCTGCTTGCATGGTCTTACGAAAAAACATATATCTCTCTATTCTGAAGTCGTATGGACAAACAGTTTAGTGCGTTGGAAACTAGACTCGTAGACCTTAGATTTGGTATATTGGGGGCCCACTAACTCTTTATATATAGGTAGAAACACCCCAAGACATTTAACCCAAATTTGAAGAGAATTCGTTAATGGAATTTACAATAACTTTTTCCAACTTTTGTTTCGCAACTTGCTTGACTTCAAAACTTATCATACGACCATTTTGCCATTACAATACCTCATAACACATCCTTCTTAGTATATTAGACACTATTAGTCTTACCCGAAAGGCACGGGTTACTTTAAACCTTCCAAACGGGCGAGGTGTTACACGAGGCATTTCTTTAACTCGAAATTTTGAGTAAGGGATTCCTTTGACCTAGAACCTTGGTTTAATTCTTTGATATTACCAAGAATGTTGTCGGAAGTCAACGATTTCCAAATTTAAAGCTCTAAAATGAGGAACGGCGATAAAGACCAAACAAATGGCCCGGGCACCGAACTACCGATCCCGACAAGCCATAAATGACTTGTGCCGCTACAAGTAAGCTCTAATGGTACAAGAAAGGAGAAAACATGTAAATGACCGGAAGGGTTATTACATCATCCACTACTAAAAAGACTTTCATCCCTAAAAGTCTGGAAGGAAGTAAATACCAGAGATCTAAGAATAGCAGATACAACGCCCGCAACCCGGGTAACTTCCGCGACCGGACGACACAAAATAGAATAGAACCAAAGAAAGCAACCAAGCCTTAATTTCTTACTGGCCAAGCTAGATTTCAACCTCCAAAGATCTTCCAACCCAAACTGAACCTCAAGAATCTTAAACAAAAAGCATCTACACAACACAGAAACCAGAGCACCAAGGCTATCAACACACAAAACTTGAATTCTCAAAACCATACCAAGTTTACCAGAAAATCCATCAACCCAAAACTCTAACTCATGAACCCGCTATTACGCCAAAGCCCCTTTTTTTTATTCTGAACTGAATCCTTTAGCACCACAAAAAGTAAGTTGCATACAAGCTGAACACTCAAGCCACCCTCGAAGCATCAACTGACACACCAGAGATCCAAAGTTCCTGCTTATACTTTACCACGAACGAAGTCACCCATTTTATTCAAATACGTTTTAGGCCAAGATATAGGCTACTAGCCTTTCCAAACAAAGATAATAACTCGTAGCATATCATTGAAACTAAAGTTACCTGCCTTGACTGACCACCAACCAACAAACGAACATTTTTTCTAACATCAAATTCGCTAACTGAACCGTGCCAGGTCTGAATCAGCTGAAAGTGAATGAACCAGGGCAACCTTCCCAAAAGACCCAAACCAAAACCACGATTCTGCAAGAAGTATGGTAAGCCTACCACGAAGTCTTTAACCATGAGCCAAGCTCCCAACTCTAGAAAACACTACTGCTACTCCGAACACTCGAACACAATTTGAGTGTGAAATTGCCTTACGAATCTCACCTCAGGAAGAAGTCCACCATGCCACGAATATCAAGTCCAAACACCCCGAAGGCAAAGGAAAAAGGTGCTTGGGGTTCAAAGTTACCATCTAGCCATAGAAAGTTTTGCATATACTTTCAATTCATTCTTTTGGCGCGTTGTTTCGGAGGGGCAAATGTGGGCTTTTTGGATTTCAAATGTGGCTCGGAACTGAAATAGGTATTTCTCAATTTTTTCGTGTGTTATATAGTATATGGATTTTGTGTGATATGTTCCTCTGGCGGTATTGTAACACCCCGTACCTTTCAAAACCTATGTGACTAAGTAAATATCGACGAAGGTATTTGAGCTCGAGATTGTGAAGGGGTACTTTGGCCTAGAATTTGAAATGGTCAAATGTATATAAGTGTTAAGTTAAAGTATAAGGATGAGGGTTTTGAAAATGAGATAAAACAAGTGAGGTGCTTGCTCGACTTATCTAAGCTTTTAGGTGACAAGTCGGTGCATCCCTATCTACGCTAACGAACCAAGTTCCGAGGGCCGATTACGGGCAGCAACATCATGGATTATTAGACCTAATGGTATCCCAAATGAAGCTTAAAGTTGGCCCATCAAAGCACAACCAAATCTGGCCCAAACAACTACAAAAGGTAGCCACCAATATTGACCACATTTTGACCCAAGAAAAGCCCAAAATCAGCCACAAAACTTAACCCTTTTGAGGCCCAAGAAAAGGGTAATTTTGGCCCAAGTTTCTTGACCCATTTTGGACCAAATATACTCAAAAAAGATGGCCAAAAACGTCCCTTTATACAGACCTTTTGTTGATCAATATTGATCACAAAAAGCTGGAAAAAATTCTCTCTTATTTCCTTTCCTTTGGCAGCCCCTCTCTCCCTTTAGGGTTCTAAGAAGATCAAGATTCATTCAAGCTTAAGGTGAGTTAAACAACTTGTTATATTGGTATTAATATACTATATATAGCTAGGATATCCTATGGTAAGAAAGACATGAACTATGGCAGCCCCTTTCTTAAGATTTAACACATAGAAATTGTGTAACAATTAAGAGATTTCTTCTTCTCTTGTTGGTGTATGTGTAGGGGGTACTTAAGCTTTTCAAGGCAGCAATAAAAAGAGGATAAAAACACCCCTTCAGGTGTGGTAAGTACTCTTCCCATAATCATATTTTTGGATTGAAGTTCGGATGGACAATTGTTGTTGAATTGTTGTTAAGAACTCACGGGACGACGATCGGAAGCCGTGGGTTCAATGTGTTGCTATTGTATTTTGGCATGGTGAGTTATGCAGGGGCTGTTTGATGTGTTTTGTATTATTGGAGGCAGTAGGTTGGTGTGTGTGTGTGATGTGTATTGGATAGGGGAGAAAGGTGCGACGATACACCTTTAATTAATGCAAAATATGTAAATCTGCCTGGGAAATATTTAGCTACTGTTTTTGGAAAGTTGCATCATGTTTAAGAGCTAATATTAGATTCATTATACCCTTGTGTTGTAGATTAACTTAATAAATGAAAGTCCAAGTTGTGGTAAGCGCAAACTTCGGATGGAACGAGGTATGTTAAGGCTTCTTTATTCCTTATCGGCATGAATCTAGAAATAGAACTCTAAATCTCCAAAGAAAGAATTTGAGTATTCTGTTGTAAGAGATCTTATTTGGTAACTCAACAAGTCTTAAGGAACTAAGTTATACATTATGGTGATTCAAGTCGCCTTCTTATAAAAATCTGATTCTTTTTGCACGAAACATAAGTTATCCTTTTGTCAAGTTTCTTCTTTGTATTGTGATCCCTAATCAAGCTTTAGAAATTATAAAAGGAAAGTTAGCAAGTCAAATCCCCATTTATATGTGTTTGGTATGTTGAGTCCAACACGTAGTAAGCCAAGGCTAAAGAAGTTATCTAAATGAACCTTCATAAATAACAAGAATAACCTTAAAGGTCAATCTAGTAATACACTTATTATGCGTGGTTTGCGTGTTAGTGTGCACCGAGGTGCTACTGCCATATTGAGGCCATTATATACATAGTGTGCACCGAGGTGCTACTGCATTATATACATAGTGTGCACCGAGGTGCTAGGCCATATTATTATATACATAGTGTGCGCCGAGAAGCTACTGCCATATTGAGGCTATTATATATAGGGTGCACCGAGGCGCTATTGTGGTTCAGCGTGGGTTATAAAAAGTGAGTTGTGGTATGAGTTAATGCATGTGTTGTGTTCTAAAAAGAATAAAGGAGAAAAGATCTTAACGAGTCTTACCAATTATAGTTTACAAGTTTCATATTATATCCTGAGGGCGCTGCATTCATGCCTGCAGGTCCATACAGATACCCAGACAGACCTCTTCAGTAGGAGTTGCAGAGTTCAGCCATTTTGGTAAGCTCCATTCTTCCTGGAGCTGACGAGTCAAAGGTCTAGCTTATATTTTTACCAGGTTATGTATATGTACAACTTATGGGTAGTCCAGGGCCCTGTCCTGGATATGAGATATTTTACTTACTCCTAGAGGCTTGTAGACGTGTATATGTATATTAGTGTTGGGTATGGCCTTGTCGGCCTTGTTATTAGCTATCTACTATGATAATAGACTTGTCGGCCTTGAGTTGCTTAGCTACTATTGAGCTTTCAGCGTTTCAAATTGCTATTCTTAGAGACCTTGTCGGTCTCAGAAACCCAGCAGGTTCAATATAGATACAAACTATTTTGACACCCTCGGCCTTTTGGGTCTCTGGGTGTCGGTCATGCCTCCCATGGTTTGGTGCGTGAAAGGTATTTTGGCCGAAATTTTTCGTGGGCGTCCGTGATGTCCTATTTAATGGCGCTCATTGGTTCGTAGGGGAAAACATGGGCTTTTTGGATTTCAAATGTGGCCCATAATGGGAAATAGGGATTTCTCAATTTTTTCGTGTGTTATAGTCCATGGATTTTGTGTGATATATGCCTATGGAGGTATTTTGGCCGAAATTTTCGTAGGCGTTCGTGAAGTCCTATTTAATGGCGTGCGTTGGTTCGGAGGGGCAAACATAGGCTTTTTGGATTTCAAAATGTGGCCCGAAATGGGAAGTGGTGATTTTTCAGTTTTTTCGTGTGTTATAGTCCATGGATTTTGTAAGATATGTGCGTCCGGCGGTATTTTAGCCGAATTTTTTTGTGGGAGTTCGTGATGACCTATTTAATAGCTTGTGTTGGTTTGGAGGGGCAAACGTGTTCTTTTTGGATTTCAAATGTGGCCCAGAACGAGAAATAGGGATTTTTTGATTTTTTCGTGTGTTATAGTCCATTGATTTTGTGTGATATGTGCGTCCAGCGGTATTTTGGCTGAAATTTTTGTGGGCGTCCGTGACGACCTATTAAATGGTGCACATTGGTTCGGAGGGGCAAACGTGGACTTTTAGGATTTAAAACGTGGCGTGAAACAGGAAATAGGGATTTTTTAGTTTTTTTGTGTGTTATAGTCCATGAATTTTGTGTGATATGTGTGTCCGATGATATTTTAGCTTATTTTTTTTGTGGGAGTCTGTGACGACCTATTTAATGGTGCGTGTTGGTTCGGAGAGCCAAACGTGTTCTTTTTGGATTTCAAACGTGGCCCGGAACGAGAAATAAGGATTTTTTAGTTTTTTCGTGTGTTATAGTCCATGGATTTTATGTAATGTGTGCGTCTGGCAGTATTTTGGCTGAAATTTTTCATGGGCATCCGTTATGACCTATTTAATGGCGCAGGTTGGTTTGGAGAGTCTAACGTGGGCTTTTTGGATTTCAAACTTGGTCCGAAACGGAAAATACGGATTTTTCAGTTTTTTCTTGTGTTATAGTTAATGGATTTTGTGTGATATGTGCGTCCGGTGGTATTTTGGCTGAGATTTTTTGTGGGCGTCCGTGACGACCTATTTAATGGGCCGCTTTGGTTCGGAGGGGCAAACGTGGGCTTTTTTGATTTCAAAATGTGGCCCGGAATGGAAAATAGTGATTTTTCAGTTTTTTCATGTGTTAGTCCATGAATTTTGTGAGATATGTGCGTCCGGCAGTATTTTAGCCGAAAGTTTTTGTGGGAGTCCATGACGACTTATTTAATAGCTTGCGTTGGTTCGGAGGGGCAAACGTGTTCTTTTTGGATTTCAAATGTGGCCCAGAACGAGAAATAGGGAATTTTTTATTTTTTCGTGTGTTATAGTCCATTGATTTTGTGTGATATGTGCGTCCGGCGGTATTTTGGCCGAAATTTTTGTGGGCGTCCGTGACGACCTATTAAATGATGCGCATTGGTTCGGAGGGGAAAACATGGGGTTTTAGGATTTAAAACGTGGCCTGGAACAGGAAATAGGGATTTTTTAGTTTTTTCGTGTGTTATAGTCCATGAATTTTGTGTGATATGTGTGTTCGGCGATATTTTAGCCAAATTTTTTTGTAGGAGTCCGTGACGACCTATTTAATGGCGCGCGTTGGTTCGGAGGGCCAAACCTGTTCTTTTTGGATTTCAAACGTGGCCCAAAACGAGAAATAAGGATTTTTTGGTTTTTTCGTGTGTTATAGTCCATGAATTTTATGTGATGTGTGCGTCCGACGGTATTTTGGCTGAAATTTTTTGTGGGAGTCCGTTACGACCTATTTAATGGCGCGCGTTGGTTTGGAGAGTCTAACGTGGGCTTTTTGGATTTCAAACTTGGTCCGATACGAGAAATACGGATTTTTCAGTTTTTTCTTGTGTTATAGTTAATGGATTTTGTGTGATATGTGCGTCCGGTGGTATTTTGGCTGAGATTTTTTGTGGGCATCCATGACGACCTATTTAATGGCGCGCTTTGGTTCGGAGGGGCAAACGTGGGCTTTTTTGATTTCAAAATGTGGCTCGGAATGGGAAATAATAGTCCATGGATTTTGTGAGATATGTGCGTCCGGCGGTATTTTAGCCAAATTTTTTTGCGGGAGTCCGTGACGACCTATTTAATAGCGCGCGTTGGTTCGGAGGGGCAAACATATTATTTTTGGATTTCAAACGTGGCCCAGAACGAGAAATAGGGATTTTTTGATTTTTTCGTGTGTTATAGTCCATTGATTTTGTGTGATATGTGCGTCCGGCGGTATTTTGGCCGAAAATTTTTGTGGGCGTCCGCGACGACCTATTAAATGGCGTGCATTGGTTCGAAGGGGCAAACGTGGGCTTTTAGGATTTAAAACGTGGCCTGGAACAGGAAATAGGGATTTTTTAGTTTTTTCGTGTGTTATAGTCCATGAATTTTGTGTGATATATGTGCCGGTGATATTTTAGCCGAATTTTTTTGTGGGAGTCCGTGACGACCTATTTAATGGCGCGCGTTGGTTCAGACGGCCAAACGTGTTCTTTTTGGATTTCAAACGTGGCCCAGAATGAGAAATAGACATTTTTTATTTTTTTCGTGTGTCCATGGATTTTATGTGATGTGAGCGTTCGGAGGTATTTTAGCTGAAATTTTTCGTGGGCGTCCGTTACGACCTATTTAATGGCGCGCGTTGATTTTGAGAGGCAAACGTGGGCTTTTTGGATTTCAAACTTTGTCCGAAATGGGAAATACAGATTTTTCAGTTTTTTCGTGTGTTATTGTTAATGATTTTGTGTGATATGTGCGTCCGGCGGTATTTTGGCTGATATTTTTTGTGGGCGTCCGTGACGACCTAATTAATTGCGCGTTGGTTTGGAGGGGAAAACGTGGGCTTTTTGGATTTCAAACGTGGCCTGAAACGGGAAATAGGGATTTCTCAGTTTTTTCGTGTGTTATAGTCTATGGATTTTGTGTGATATGTGCGTCCGGCGGTATTTTGGCCGAAATTTTACGTGGACGTCCGTGACGACCTATCTTATGGCGCGCGTTGGTTCGGAGTGGCAAAGGTGGGCTTTTAGGATTTCAAACGTGGCCCGGAATGGGAAATAGGGATTTTTCAGTTTTTTCGTGTGTTCCATGAATTTTGTGTGATATGTGCGTCCGACAATATTTTAGCTGATTTTTTTTGTGGGAGTTTGTGACGATCTATTTAACGGGCACATTTATTCGGAGGAACAAACGTGTTCTTTTTGGATTTCAAACGTGGCCCAGAACGAGAAATAGGGATTTTTTGATTTTTTCGTGTGTTATAG
Source organism: Jaltomata sinuosa (assembly GCA_003996215.1). Taxonomy (NCBI): domain Eukaryota; kingdom Viridiplantae; phylum Streptophyta; class Magnoliopsida; order Solanales; family Solanaceae; genus Jaltomata; species Jaltomata sinuosa. The sequence continues at coordinate 36,846 of QJPP01000250.1, read as the reverse complement.
TCCATGGATTTTGTGTTATATGTGCGTCCGGCGGTATTGTAATGACCCTTCCGGTTATTTCCACGTATACGTTTTCCTTGAACCGTTAGAGCTTGTTGTAGCGGACCCAAGCCACTTAAGGCTCGTCAGGATCGGTATTTCGGTGTCGGGCCCATTTGTTTGGTCGCATTATAAGTTTTGAAGTCAAGCAAATCGACAAAAGGTATCGTAAGTTCTTTAATAAATTTTCTGAACTTTGGGTAAAATGTCTCGGAGATTTTCTCTCAATATATAAAGAGTTAGAAGTCCCCGAAATACCAAATCGAAGGTCTACGAGTCTAGTTTCCTATGCACAAAACCTCACGTCCAACTGATCTCGGAGTAAAAAGTTATGACTGTTTTACCGCGGACTGTCTGGCAGAAAACGGGTTACGAACCGGGTCGGCAACCGGGTCGGGTTAAACTCGATTTAAGCCTCAACTTCACATTTTAAAACGCCATTTCAGTTCCGAAACAGTGATAAAACATAAGGGAGGATCCCGAGAGAATTCTTGAGTATCAAAGTCGTGCGTTGGTGAATTACGAGCCTAGGCTTAAGAATTTTATTAGCATCGTGCGTGTATTTGAAAATATTTTATTTAAAAGTTGAATTTGGTAAAAATTATATTATTATTGCCTTTTCAAAATATTTTAAAGGTTTATGAAAAATATTTTGTTACGATATAATTGTATATGTATTTATTTTATAAAGTTTTTATACATTGTAATATTTTAACGGAGATAGTAAATTTAGTTATGTTAAAATTTAATATTATAATATAGTAGGTTTTATTCGAAATAATTTTCTATGAATTATGGTATATTTAAAAAGTCATATTTATTATACCACGAATTTATGCAATACCCGAGTATATAAATAACGGGATAAAAATATTGTTTTGTTGCCTTGTAATTGCCACCTCCACTCCACCTGTAGGTGGAGGGAGTGGCCAGCAAGCACTAACAGTGAATGGTGGCAGCATATAACATAACCCTTCATAAGTGGCATTAATGGGATTAATGATCACTTTTTCCTTTCATTTGTTTGTTACTGTCATATGAGTGGCCAATAAATCCCTACTTATCACTTTCAATTGCCAAATGCAATTCTGGAGCCTTTCCATGTGTATGCTTGCAAATACGTATTCACGTTAGTAAGGAATACTTTTCCTAGTCAAGTTATTCGAGTCCGAGTTTGATTTCATTTCGGAGCTTTTTCGGAGAGGTTCAAGATTGTCGTCGGACGACAGGTAGGTTACGGTTTAATTTCCCTAGACTCCGCATATATAGAATAAAATTGTATTAATGGGCATCCTTGGGTTTGTTTATTAGGTTGGTACCACAGACCTCGACCGCTTTATTCATGTCCGCCTACTTTTGTTCCTCCGTTGCTTGTAGTACTTGCCGATATATTTTATTTACCCTTGTGGTCCTGTGAGACCTTGTTGACTCTGGAACATAGAAGGTGGGATTTTGGGAATGTCCGCGAGTCCCGGGAATAGAATTATCCTTCTAGGCTTGTTATGCTTGCTGAGTAGCTGTGGGCCTGTGCAGGGTCGATAGGTTGATTGTGAGCTGCTGGGCAGCTATTGTGTGTGATCATACCATTTCCATGCATATAAAGAGGTTTTATCCATGTTTTACTATGGTTTTGGCTTCGGGCCTACTGGCACTATTTTCTAAACCTTGCATGGCCCAGGGGGCTCGTTTTTTATGGAAATAATTTGTAAATGGTTTGATTTAACTTGTGAATATTTCTGGATAAAGGAAAGTAAAATTATGTTTAAAATCATCAGTTTTACGATTATCGCTAGACTCGGCGGGGCCGGGGTGCTAGTTGAGTTTTCTTGTTACTTGAGATGATTTTTAGCCTCGGTCGGACCGAGCACCTGAGATGACTTTTTTACTGTTTAGACCCGGTTATGCCAGGGCACCCTTGAGGGGTTTTTGAGATATTTTCCTACTACGTTAGTCCTGGACAGGGTCTGGGCATGCATATTCGAGACTGGGTCTCTATCTTGATCCCGGACTTACTTCCGGACGACATGTTGTGATACTGAGTTTTAGTATGGGGTCTGGGACCTCCATGGACCTTGCCATCCAGGCCAGGGGCTTCGGGCTGCGTGTGCCGGAGGAGGGGTATACGGCGGAGTAGAGGTATACGGGAAGTGTCCTTCCATGGAACCTACCTGCTGGGCCGGATCGGCGCCGGGGGAGGTACATACAGAGATACCATTTCACTGAGATCTTCATGCATCATATCATTCATTATTTGAGGCTCCACCCTTGTTTGTTGTTTGTTGATTGTACGATCCGGTAGTATGGGATGCCGGAGGGTTTGTTTTCACTTGTTTGTGTTCCTCGGTTGTATGGGCGGCCAGGGGACTGTAGGTAGACTTTTGCTATTTACTTACAGAATTGTTCTCTATTACAGATAAGTATGAGATTGGTATGATTAGTTGAGTTTGATTTATGTCTCTGAGCATGCCTATCATTACTCTTTCTCTCTTCTTCTTACACTTGAGGTTACCGGTATACCGTCCATTTTGTAAACTTATTTTGTATACACTGTTGTTGCAAGGACCCCAGGTGCGTTGTTTCTTACTTTCACATGTGCCTATGGTGTGTATATTCTGCTTACTAGCCTCACATGTGGTTCTGTTGATTTCCCTCTGGGCTAGTTCCTGTGTACCTTTCGTTGATTTCTGTGACTGCTTGCTTCTATTCTGTCTATTACTGCGCTTTTATCTTATATGTGCCCAGTCGGCCTATGTTACCTACTGGGTACCTTATGCTTCGCATTTGGTGCTCACCCCTACCCCCTGCATCTTTGGGTGCAGATCCTAGAGTGGGCCATCGCCGTTAGATCGCTATGATTCGTGCTTGGAGATCTGTTGGGGACTACTTCAGACTGGCGATCGGAGCTTAGCTTTAGTTTATCTTTTGCTTCTTGTACTCTATTACCATTCAAAGACATCTGTATATATTGTTTTGGATTATTTGCACTCCATGTATGTAGTTTGGGCTCTATACTATGATACCAGATCTTGGGGTTTGATTTAGTTTCCGCACATGTATATATTTATATCCCTGTTATCTATTTTCTTTGTATTGTTCCCTTATTAGTTAGATAGTAGCCCATTACTAACTGTTCTGGGCTACGGGGATTGGTTTACCTACCGGGGGTTGTAGGTGCCATCATGACCGAGAAATCAGGTCGTGACAGGTATTTTGGCTGAAATATTTTGTGGGAGTCCGTGATGACCTATTTAATGGCGCGCGTTGGTTCGGAGGGGCAAACGTGGGCTTTAAGGATTTCAAAGGTGGCCCGGAATGAGAAATAGGGATTTTTTAGTTTTTTCGTGTATTATAGTCCATGAATTTTGTGTGATATGTGCGTCCGGTGATATTTTAGCCGAATGTTTTTGTGGGAGTCTGTGACGACCTATTTAATGGTGCGCGTTAGTTTGGAGGGGCAAACATTTTCTTTTTGGATTTCAAACGTGGCCCGTAACGAGAAATATGAATTTTTTGATTTTTTCGTGTGTTATAGTCCATGGATTTTGTGTGATATGTTCGTCCGGCGTTATTTTGGCTTAAATTTTTTGTGGGCATCCGTGACTACCTACTTAATAGAGCGCGTTGGTTCTGAGAGGCGAACGTGGGCTTTTTGGATTTCAAATGTGGCCCGAAATGGGAAATAGGGATTTTTTAATTTTTTCGTGTGTTATAGTCCATGAATTTTGTGTGATATGTGCGTCCGGCGGTATTTTGGTCAAAAATTTTCGTGGGCGTGTGTGACTACCTATTTGATAGTGCGCGTTGGTTTGGAGGGGCAAATGTGGGCTTTTTGGATTTCAAACGTCTCCCGGAATGGGAAATAGGAATTTTTCGATTTTTTCATGTGTTATAGTCCACGAATTTTGTGTGATATGTGCGTCCGGCGGTATTTTGGCCGAAACGTTTCGTGGGCGTCCGTGACGTCCTATTTAATGGCGCACGATTGATCGGAGGGGCTAAACATGGGCTTTTTGGATTTCAAATGTGGCCCAGAATGGGAAATAGGGATTTTTCAGTTTTTTCGTGTGTTATAGTCCATGGATTTGGTGAGATATGTGCGTCCGGCGGTATTTTGGCCGAAATATTTTCTGGGAGTCCGTGACGACATATTTGATGGCACACATTGGTTCAGAGCGGCAAAAGTGGGCTTTTTGGATTTCAAACGTGGCCCAGAACGGGAAATAAGGTTTTTTTCAATTTTTTCGTGTGTCATAGTCCATGGATTTTGTGTGATATGTGCCTTCGGCGGTATTTTGGCCGAAATATTTTGTGGGAGTCCATGACGACCTATTTAATGGCACATGTTAGTTTGGAGGGGAAAACATGGGCTCTTAGGATTTCAAATGTGGCCCAGAATGGAAAATAGGGATTTTTTAGTTTTTTCGTGTTTTATAGTCTATGAATTTTGTGTGATATGTGTGTCCGGCGATATTTTAGCTGAATTTTTTTGTGGGAGTCCGTGATGACCTATTTTATGGTGCGCGTTAGTTCGGAGGGGCAAACATGTTCTTTTTGGATTTCAAACGTGGTTCGGAACGAGAAATAAGGATTTTTCAATTTTTTCGTGTGTTATAGTCCATTGATTTTGTTTGATATGTGCCTCCGGTGGTATTTTGGCCGAAAATTTTTGTGGGCGTCCATGACGACCTATTTAATGGTGAGCGTTGGTTCGGAGGGGCAAACATGGGCTTTTTGTATTTCAAACATGGCCCGGAACGGGAAATAAGGATTTTTTGATTTTTTTCATGTGTTATAGTCCATGGATTTTGTGTGATATGTGCGTCCGAAAGTATTATGGCCGAAAGTTTTCGTAAGCGTCCGTGATGAACTATTTAATGGCGCGCATTGGATCGGAGGGGCAAACGTGGGCATTTTGGATTTTAAACGTGGCCTAGAATGGGAAATAGGGATTTTTAAGTTTTTTCGTGTGTTATTTATAGTCCATGGATTTTGAGTGATATATGCGTCCGGCGGTATTGTAATGACCCTTCCGGTCATTTACACATTTTCGTCTTTCTTGTACCATTAGAGCTTACTTGTAGCGGCCCAAGTCACTTATGGCTTGTCTGGGCAGGTAGTTCGGTGCCCGGGCCGTTTGTTTGGTCTTTATGGCCGGTCCTCGTTTTAGAGCTTCAACTTTGGAAATCGTTGACTTCCGACAACATTCTTGGTAATATCAAAGAATTAAACCAAGGTTCTAGGTCAAAGGAATACCTTACTCGAAACTTTGAGTTAAAGAAATGCCTCGTGTAACACCTCGCCCGTTTGGAAGGTTTAAAGTAACCCGTGCCTTTGGGGTAAGACTAATAGTGTCTAATATACTAAGAAGGATGTGTTATGAGGTATTGTAATGGAAAAATGGTCGTATGATAAGTTTTGAAGTCAAGCAAGTTGCGAAACAAAAGTCGGAAAAAGTTACTGTAAATTCCTTTAAGGAATTCTCTTCAAATTTGGGTTAAATATCTTGGGGTGTTTCTCCCTATCTATAAAGATTTAGTGGGCCCCCAATATACCAAATCGAAGGTCTACGAGTCTAGTTTCCAACGCACTAAAACGTTTGTCCATACGACTTCATAATAGAGAGATATTTGCGATTTTGCGAGACTGCACAAGCAGACACGTCAAAGTGAGGCCCACATCCTAAGTCGGTTTGCCTTTATAAATCAGCTTCTCCTTCGTTTTAAACCCATAAAAATAGATAAAAACCTTACAAAATCAGATATAAACCTTATAAATACTCCATGGACTTTGATGCTTTCAATTTGGAAGTTTAACGGAAGTTGCTCTACATCGCGAGCTCATCGTCGTGGTATAGTTTTCTCATCGTTTTGGCTCCGTTTGTTGCTACTACAAGGAGGCAGTTCGTGGAACTGATATTTTTATGGTATTATCATTTGATTATCGGAAGCTCATGGTGGGCCCTTATAACAACATTTTTAGCTTGGTATTTCAAAGCTTTTTGTCGAGGCTTCATAGAGACGTCTTTGGGACTTCAGTTGAAAGTGTTTTTGTGATTTGGAGCTTCCCGGAGTAGTTTGAGACTGGACGATGCCGTTCCCACAGCTAGTCATTGGATGACAGGTAGGTTATGGCTTTCCTACCTTGACTCTGCGTATAGAGTCTATAACTGCATTAATTAACATCCTTGGGTGAGTTATTATAGGTTGGTACCCCAGACCTTGTTCACCTTGTTTGTCCGTTATTTCATGCGTTGTTTGTAGTATTCGCGTAGTATTGTATATTACCCTTGTGGTCCTGTGTGGCCTTGTATTGACTCTGGAACATAGATGGTGGGTTATTGGGGAATGTCCGCTAGTCACGAACATAGAGATTATCCTTTTAGGCTGGTTATATTTTTTTAGTAGCTGTTAGGCCTGTACAGGGCTGATAGGAGTTGTTGTGAGCCATTTGGCTACTTTTATATTTGTGTACGAGCATATCATCCATGAAAAAGGTTTTCCCCTGCATGTTTTACTACAGTTTTGGCTGCGAGCCACTATCGACAGTTTTCCTAAATTTGCATAGCCCTGGGGGGCCCATTTTTGGTACTGTTGATGATTGAAAAGGGGATTTTTGGATGTTTTCACACTAATTTTATTACTGGTATTAGTCTCTGCGGGGCAGAGCACCAGACTTTATTTTATTACTGATACTAGTCTCTGCGGGGGCAGAGCACCAGACTTGATTTACTACAGTTTTAGACCCGGTTACGCCTGGGCACCCTTGGAGGCGTTTTTGAGGCATTTTCTTCTACTTTAGTCCTGGACAGGGTCTGGGCATGCATATTCGAGACTGGGTCATTATCTTGATCCCAGACTTGCTTCCGGATGACATGTCTTGATACTGAGTTTTAGTATGGGGTCGGGGACCTCCATGGACCTTGCCGCTCCGAGCCTGGGACTTCGGGCTGCGTGCACCGGAGGGAGGGGTATACGGTGGAGTAGAGGTATACGGGCTGAGACCTTCCATGGAACCTGCCTTCTGGGCCCGATTGGCACCGGAGGAGGTACAAACAGAGGTTCTATTTCACACATCATATCATGCATTGGATTCCACCCTTATTTGCTGTGTGTTCAGTGTACGCTCTGGTAGTATGGGATGCCAGAGGGTTTGATTTCACTTGATTGTGTTACTCGGTTGCATGGGCAGCCGTTGGGACTGTAGGTAGACTATATTTACTCCTGTCTTTATTTAGAGCTTGTCTTGGCACTCGGTTAGCGAAGGATTAGTGATGGTTAACCTGTTGAGGTTTTGGTTGTGGGATATCTGATTATTGTGAGGGCTAGGGAGTCCTATCTTATTGAGGCACTTTTGTGTGGGCTTTGAGCAGAGTGTGAGACTCTGGTTCTATTATTGTGGGAAGCTGAGTGGTATCTCTCGGTTATTATGGTCTAGTTATTTTATCCTAGAGTGGTACTTGTGAGGTGATGCCCTGGTTATGCTATCATGTGATTGGATTGGTGTTATGATTTCCTTAGACTGGTTGATTCCATTTTGAGTATGTTAGACTGCTCTATGTCTTTTCCTTTTACTTGAGGTTACCGGTATACTGCCATTTTCTCAACTCTCTCTCTACTTACTTATAATATTGTGTAAGGACTCCAGGTGCGTTTTCCTTTCCTTCACCTGTGATTCTATGTAATTGTATCTCTGTGCTAGCATGTGTTACTTGAAGCTCTTGGTTATGGATGATCTGTGCTAGCACCTTGTGCCATGCTTATTGCTTCAGTGACTGCTTTCTTGCTATCTGTTACTTACTGCTTTTATATCTTATATGCGCTGAGTCGGCCGATGTTACCTACTGAGTACCCGTGGTTTTGGTGCTCATACCATACTTCTGCACTTTTTGGTGCAGATATTAGCTGAGCTTTCGTTGTTGAACGCATTAGAGACTCGTGCAGCTTTTGGATCTTCGAGACTAGGGTGAGCGCCTGATGGTCGGGGCTTGTCTACATCTCATCTTTTGTACTGTTACTCTTTGTATATTCGGAGACAGTTGTACTTATCATTTTATTACTTCTAGCACTTGTATTCTATTAGAAGTTTATGTACTGTCGATACCAAGTCTTGGGTTGGTATCGTTTCATGATGTATATATTCAGGTAAATTGCTTCCGCGTTGTCTTATCTTTACATTCTGCTTCTGCTTATCTCAGTTTGTTGAGCGTATTGGTTAGGTAGTAGCCCATTACTAGCTATTCTGAGCAACGGGAATTGGTTCGCCTACTGGGGAGTTGTAGGTGCCATTATGACTTGAGAAATCAGGTCGTGACAGGTATTTTGGCCAAAAATTTTCGTGGGCGTTTGTCACAACCTATTTAATGGCGCGCTTTGGTTCGTAGGGGTAAACGTGGGCATTTTGGATTTCAAACGTGACCCGGAATGGGAAATAGGGATTTTTTGGTTTTTTCGTGTGTTATATAGTCCATGGATTTTGTGTGATATGTGCGTCCAGCGGTGTTTTGGCCAAAAATTTTTGTGGGCGTCCGTGATGACCTATTTAATGGTGCGCGCTGGTTTGGAGGGGAAAACGCGGGCTTTTTGGATTTCAAACGTGGCCCGAAAAGGAGAATATGTTTTTTTCGGTGTTTTCGTGTGTTATAATCCATGGATTTTGTGTGATATGTGCGTCCGGCGGTATTTTGGCCAAAATTTTCCATGGGCGTCCGTTACGACCTATTTAATGGCGCGCGTTGGTTTGGAGGGGCAAACGTGGGTTTTTTGGATTTCAAACGTGGCCCGGAATGGGAACTAGGGGTTTTTCAATTTTTTCGTGTGTTATTGTCCATGGATTTTGTGTGATATGTGCGTCCGGTGGTAATTTTGCCGAAATTTTTTGTGGGCGTCCGTGACGACCTATTTAATGGCGCGCGTTGGTTTGGAGGGGCAAACGTGGGATTTTTGGATTTCAAACGTGGCCCGGAACGGGAAATAGGAATTTTTCAGTTTTTTCGTGTGTTATAGTCCATGGATTTTGTGTGATATATGCATCCTGCGGTATTTTGGCCGAAATTTTTTATGGGCGTCAGTGACGACCTATTTAATGGCGCGCGTTGGTTTGGAGTGGCAAACATGGGCTTTTTGGATTTCAAACGTGGGCGCGAATGGGAAATAGGGATTTTTCAGTTTTTTCGTGTGTTATAGTCCATGGATTTTGTGTGATATGTGCGTCCTGCGGTATTTTGGCCAAAAAATTTTGTGACCGTCCGTTACGACCTATTTAATGGTGCGCGTTGGTTTAAACGTGGCATGGAACAGAAAATTGGGATTTTTCAGTTTTTTCGTGTGTTATATAGTCCATGGATTTTGTGTGATATGTGCGTCCGGCGGTATTTTGGCCAAAATTTTTTGTGGGCGTCCGTGACGACCTATTTAATGGTGCGTGTTGGTTCGGATGGGCAAACGTTGACTTTTTGGATTTCAAACATGGCCCGGAACGGGAAATAGGGATTTTTTGGTTTTTTTGTGTGTTATAGTCCATGGATTTTGTGTGATATGTGCGTCCGGCAGTATTTTGGCCAAAATTTTTTGTGGGTATCCATGAAGATCGATTTAATGGCGCGCGTTGGTTTGGAGGGACAAACGTTGGATTTTTGGATTTCAATCGTGGCCCGGAATGGGAAATAGGGATTTTTTGGTTTTTTCGTGTGTTATATATAGTCCATGGATTTTGTGTGATATGTGCGTCCGGCGTTATTTTGGCCGAATTTTTTTGTGGGCATCCGTCACGACCCATTTTATGGCGCGAGTTGGTTTAGAGGGGAAAACGTGGGCTTTTTGGATTTCAAACGTGGCCCGGAATGGAAAATAAGGATTTTTAGGTTTTTTCGTGTATTATAGTCTTTAATAAGTGTGTCCGGCGGTATTTTGGTCGCACTTTTTTGTGGGCGTCCGTGAAGACCTATTTGATGGCGCACGTTTGTTTGGAGGGGCAAACGTGGGCTTTTTGGATTTCAAACGTGGCCCGAAATGGGAAATTAGGATTTCTCAGTTTTTTCGTGTGTTATAGTCCATGGATTTTGTGTGATATGTGCGTTCGGTGGGATTTTGGCCAAAATTTTTCATGGGCGTCCGTGACGACCTATTTAATGGCGCGCGTTAGTTCGAAGGGTAAAACGTGGGCTTTTTGGATTTCAGACGTGACGCGGAATGGGAAAAAGGATTTTTCAATTTTTTCGTGTGTTATAGTCCATGGATTTTGTGTGATATGTGCGTCCGGCGGTATTTTGGTCAAAAAATTTTGGGGGTGTCCGTGACGACCTAGTTAATGGCGCGCATTGGTTCTGAGGGGCAAACGTGGGCTTTTTGGATTTCAAACGTGGCTCGGAATGGGAAATAGGGATTTGTCATTTTTTTCTTGTGTTATAGTCCATGGATTTTCTGTGATATATGCATCCGACAACGGCGTAAGCGGTCGTAGTCAAGTAAAGAACCCAACAAGGTCGGGGTCGAATCCCACAGAGAATACGGTGCAAATTCAAGTCTTTAGTGAAGTATGTGACTAATAGTCAATAGTTTCCGGAAAAAGGGGGGGTTTTGTGAAATCAAATTGTAAACAAAACAAGCAATAATGTGTGAGAAATAATCAATAGGAGAATGCGAACTAGGGACGTGTTCACCATGGCATTTGTAACAATGTTGATTCTAAGCTTAACCGGGTTCTTTTTATATGCTTGTCACGATGTGATTGAATTAATGGTATCGTCTAAACGTCTCTCGACCAAATAGACAAATTTCCTTTTATCTTCTCTCGATCTCAAAAAGGTGTGCTTTTAGATTTCAATCCTAAACATCAAGTAGATTAATCTAGTTACAGCATTAATCATAAGACGAGAGTTGGTAGTCTCGAATCCTCGTCGTTAATCAAGTTTCCCGGTTTTAATTTCTTTACTCAAGCAAATTTAAACCTAGGCATGTTCTAATGTTTGCAACCACTAGAAAACGTTAAGCATGAATGATTAACAACGTGACAATCATATATATTGAACCCGTCGCTACCCGGAATCTATATCGCTACTTTAGCCATGGCTCCCACAACCCTAGTTGTGGGAGTTTAGTTAATCATGCTATAAAGAAAAGAGAAGAGAATTGTATTCATAATAAAGAGAAGGGATTCTTACAAGATAATGAGAACAATCTTCAATAATCCAAGAACACGAAAAACCAAGATCCCAAGAACAATTCAAGAACACGAATTCAAGAAGAGAAAAACGTGTTTCTTGCTCTCAAAGTTTCGCTCAAATCTCTCCTAAAATTATTGTAAAAACGTGATTTTGCATAATGAATAAAATAAACCTAACATAGGGTATTTATAGGAGTCTAGGAAACACAATCCCAAACGCATTAGGAATCCGAGAAACCAAATCCCAAACGCATTAGGAATCCGAGAAACCAAATCCCAAACGCATTAGGAATCCGAGAAACCAAATCCCAAACGCATTAGGAATCCGAGAAACCAAATCCCAAACACGGTAGGAATCCTAATCGCGGGCTGCCTTGGTGCGTCCAAGAAACACAATCCCAAACGCATTAGGAATCCAAGAAACCAAATCCCAAACACGGTAGGAATCCTAATCGCGGGCTGCCTTGGTGCGCTACTTCTTTGACGTGATGGTTTGGGTGACGTACCGTCACCACCTTGACGGCCCGTCACGGTGGCCATTTTGCTCGTATTTCCTTCCGTTTCCATGTTTGTTCCTATTTCCTGAAAATACACCATAAACACATCAAAAACGACGACGGTTGCTTGAAAACGTACGATTGTTCTTAGTTTAAAGGAGTCGAAAGTGCCGTAAAATGGCGGCACATCAACACCCTCAACTTAGACGTTCGCTTGTCCTCAAGCAACATAACATAAAAACAATAAATCGACTCAACTAAGAACACAAACTCATGTCTCTAGCAACTCATGGTCATTCAACACTTTATTCAATCAAGCTCCCTCGTAGCACACAAATGTATGAAACACTAATTTGCAAGGATCCAAACATGTCATTCCGATATGATAGAACACTTTACATACACACGCGCAGCTATCCTAACAATCAATAGACAATACAGAAATCTTGGTGCCCTCACCACAAAGAAATCCCACACACAAGATTTGGGACTAGGTAAGCGCTCCCACTCACAAACGATTTCAAACAATGCACATGCGATACCATAGGCTTGCCCTTACTATTTTATTTCAGTTCTTCAGAAAGCCGCTCAGGATCACTACACTACTTGTTTAGGCTTGTAATGAGGCTTCAGGTGCAGGTAGGATACATTTAGGGGTTAGTGACTAAGCCCTCCTTGGAACCACCGACGTCTTATTACCACATAACTTTACTTTGTCCATCCTTATTCACCTTTATACTTCCTTCTTTCTAGCTACGGGTGCGACCTCTTTATTTTGACAATTCTTTTTATTTCTTTTTCGATTTTTTCATCTCTTTTTTTTTTCTTTCTTTTTTTTTTCTTTTCTTAGGCACACACCCGAATTTTCGTTCTATTCACAACCAATTTCTCCATCCTCTTTTTCTTATCATTCACCTCTGTAGTAGCCACCCTCAACTTAGCTGATTGCCTGTGTTGAGGTGCACAATGTCCATGGCAGGACCAGGGCCAAAACAGGGTTTACCTCTATAGTAGCCACCCTCAACTTAGGCTGATTGCCTGAGTTGAGGTGCACGATGTCCAAGGAAGGACCAGGGCCAAAATAGGGATTCAAAGTTAAACAAGACGGTGACAGGTTATTGAAAGAACACGGTCAATTATGGCTCAAACAGGGTTCAAAGGGACTATTTGCATTTGGACGGTCTTATCGGTTAAGTGGACTGCACACAAAAAGGGCCTGTGATCCTTTCCTAAGCAACCAAACTTCAAACTTAACAAAATAGACCGGGCAAGTTCTAGATGCATGCACAGAGTAAGAATTTACAACAATAATCTCACACACACTTGGCACCAAGAAACTATATCGCTACCAACTATCAAACAACCGCTCGGCTTAAGCATACTTATTCTAATCATAATCACACAATGACATCCAAGGATCCAGACAGTCAATCGTTTCACCCATAAGTACAAAACCAGAAAATTTTTAAAGGGGCCTCTTTTTAGTCAACAAAAAAAACGCCATGCTCATCACTATAGACACTAAATATTTTTTTTTTAAATAACAACCTAAACATGCCGGTTCTACTAGATAGCACACCGGAGGGAAAAGAAACACGGCAACAAAAACCCTCGGTGGTGACTCACAGGTTTCCCCACGAATTAATTAGACTATAATACAACAACAATTTATGGGTTGCCTCCCATACAGCGCCTGATTTAACGTCGCGGCACGACGCAGGTGTCTTGATTACTCAGACTTCATCAAGATACACCCGACTTAATAAACAACCGTATGCACAACTATATACCCTATAATAAACAAAAAACAACAAATAAAAGTAAAAGCTGGAAAGTATGACTAAGAGTCAAATAAATACACCAGACTTAATTAACAACCGTATTCCCCGGCAACGGCGCCACTTTTTGATAACGCCCAAACTACACCTCGAATTAACGAAGCGTAAGCGGTCGTAGTCAAATATAGAACCCAACTAGGTTGGGGTCGAATCCCACAGAGAATATGGTGCAAATTCAAGTCTTTAGTGAAGTATGTGACTAATAGTCAATAGTTTCCGAAAAAAGGGGGGGTTTTGTGAAATCAAATTGTAAACAAAACAAGCAATAATGTGTGAGAAATAATCAATAGGTGAGAGCGAACTAGGGACGTGTTCACCATGGCATTTGTAACAATGTCGATTCTAAGCTTAACCGGGTTCTTTTTATATGCTTGTCACGCTGTGATTGAATTAATGGTATCGTCTAAACGTCTCTCGACCAAATAGATAAATTTCCTTTTCTCTTCTCTCGATCTCAAAAAGGTGTGCTTTTAGATTTCAATCCTAAACATCAAGTAGATTAATCTAGTTACAACATTAATCATAAGATGAGAGTTGGTAGTCTCGAATCCTCGTCGTTAATCAAGTTTCCCGGTTTTAATCTCTTTACTCAAGCAAATTAAACCTAGGCATGTTCTAATGTTTGCAACCACTAGAAAACGTTACACAATGTATGATTAACAACGTGACAACATCTATATTGAACCCGATGCTACCCGGAATCTATCTTGCTACGTTTGCCATGGCTCCCACAACCCTAGTTGTGGGAGTTTAGTTAATCATGCTATAAAGAAAAGAGAAGAGAATTGTATTCATAATAAAGAGAAGGGATTGTATTCATAATAAAGAGAAGGGATTCTTACAATATAATGAGAACAATCTTCAATAATCCAAGAACACGAAAAACCAAGATCCCAAGAACAATTCAAGAACACGAATTCAAGAAGAGAAAAACGTGTTTCTTGCTCTCAAAGTTTCGCTCAAATCTCTCCTAAAATTATTGTAAAAACGTGATTTGCATAATAATAAAATAAACCTAACATAGGGTATTTATAGGAGTCCAAGAAACACAATCCCAAACTCATTAGGAATCCAAGAAACCAAATCCCAAACACGGTAGGAATCCTAATCGCGGGCTGCCTTGGTGCGTCCAAGAAACACAATCCCAAACGCACTAGGAATCCAAGAAACCAAATCCCAAACACGGTAGGAATCCTAATCGCGGGCTGCCTTGGTGCGTCCAAGAAACATAATCCCAAACGCATTAGGAATCCAAGAAACCAAATCCCAAACACGGTAGGAATCCTAATCGCGGGCTGCCTTGGTGCGCTACTGCTTTGACGTGACGGTTTGGGTGACGGACCGTCACCACCTTGACGGCCCGTCACGGTGGCCATTTTGCTCGTATTTCCTTCCGTTTCCATGTTTGTTCCTATTTCCTGAAAATACACCATAAATACATCAAAAACGACGACGGTTGCTTGAAAACGTACGATTGTTCTTAGTTTAAAGGAGTCGAAAGTGCCGTAAAATGGCAGCACATCAAGTATTTTGGCCGAAAGTTTTCATGGGCGTCCGTGATGACCTATTTAATGGCGCGTGTTGGTTTGGTGGGGCAAAAGTGGGTTTTTTGATTTTAAAGGTTCCCCGGAACGGGAAATAGAGATTTTTTGGTTTTTGAGTGTGTTATAGTCCATGGATTTTGTGTGATATGTGCGTCCGGCGGTATTTTGGCCAAAAATTTTCATGGGCGTCCGTGACGACCTATTTAATGGTTAGTGTTTGTTCGGAGGGGAAAACGTGGACTTTTTGGATTTCAAACGTGGCCCAGAATGAGAAATTGAGATTTTTCAGTTTTTTTGTGTGTTATAGTCCATGTATTTTGTGTGATATGTGCGTCCGACGGTATTTTGGCAGAAAATTTTTGTGGGCGTCCCTGACGACCTATTTAATGGCGCATTTTAGTTCGGAGGGGCAAACGAGGGCATTTTGGATTTCAAACGTGGCCCGGAATGGGAAATAGGGATTTTTTAGTTTTTTCGTGTGTTATAGTCAATGGATTTTGTGTGATATGTGCGTCCAGCGGTATTATTGCCGAAACTTTTCGTGGGAATCCATGACGACCTAGTTAATGGAACTCATTGGTTTTGAGGGGCAAACGTGGGATTTTTGTATTTCAAACGTGGCCCGTAGTAGGAAATAGGGATTTTTCAGTAATTTCGTGTGTTATAGTCCATGGATTTTGTGTGATATCTGCGTCCCGCAGTATTTTGGCCAAAATTTTGTGGGCCTCCGTGAACGCCTATTTAATGGCGTGCGTTGGTTTGGAGGGGCAAACATGGGCTTTTTGAATTTCAAACGTGGTCCGGAATGGGAAATAGGGATTTTTTAGTTTTTTCGTTTGTGATAGTGCATGGATTTTGTGTGATATGTGCGTCCGGCGGTATTTTGGGAAATTTTTTGTGGGCGTCCGTGGCGCACGTTGGTTCGGAGGGGCAAACATGGGCTTTTTGGATCTCAAACGTGGTCCGTAATGGGAAATAGGGATTTTTCCATTTTTTCGTGTGTTATAGTCCATGGATTTTGTGTGATATGTGCGTCCGGCGGTATTTTGGCCGATATTTTTCGTAGGCGTCGGTGACGACCTATTTAATGGCGCGTGTTGGTTTGGAGGGGCAAACATGGCCTTTTTGGATTTCAAAAGTGGCCCGGAATAGGAAATAGGGATTTTTCAGTATTTTCGTGTGTTATATATAGTCCATGGATTTTGTGTGATATGTGCATCCCGCGTTATTTTGGCCAAATTTTTTTTGGGCATCCGTGAACGCCTATTTATTGGAGCGTGTTGGTTTGGAGGGGCAAAAGTGTGATTTTTGGATTTCAAACGTGGCTCGGAATGGGAAATAGGGATTTTCAGTTTTTTCGTGTGTTATAGTCCATTAATTTTGTGTGATATGTGCATCCGGCGGTATTTTGGCTAAAATTTTTGTGGGCGTCCGTGACGACCTATTTAATGGTGTGCGTTGGTTCGGAGGGGCAAACATTGACTTTTCGGATTTCAAATGTGGCCCAGAACGGGAAATAGAGATTTTTTAGTTTTTTCGTGTGTTATAGTTCATGGATTTTGGTAATATGTGCGTTCGGTGGTATTTTGGCTGAAATTTTTTGTGGGCGTCCCAGATCACCTATTTAATGGTGGGAGTTGGTTGGGACGGGAAAACGTGGGGATTTTGGATTTCAAATGTGGCCTAGAAAGGGAAATATCGATTTTTTAGTTTTTTCGTGTGTTATAGTCCATGGATTTTGTGTGAAATATGCGTCCAGCGGTATTATTGAAAAAAGTTTTTGTGGGCATCCGTGACGACCTATTTAATGGGGAGCGTTGGGTTGGAGAGGCAAACATAGGCTTTTTGGATTTTAAACATGGCCCAGAATAGGAAATAGGGATTTTTCAGTTTTTTCGTGTGTTATGGTCCATGGATTTTGTGTGATATGTGTGTCCCGCGGTATTTTGGCCGAAATTTTCATGGGCGTCCGTGAACGCCTATTTACTGTCGTGCATTTGTTTGGAGGGGCAAACGTGGGCTTTTTGGATTTCAAACGTTGGCCGGATTGAGAAATAGGGATTTTTCAGTTTTTTCGTGTGTATAGTCCATGGATATTATGTGATATGTGCGTCCGCCAGTATTTTCGCCAAAATTTTTCGTGGGCGTCCGTGATGACCTCTTTAATGGAGCACATTGGTTCACAGGGGAAAACGTGGGATTTTTGGATTTCAAACGTGGCCTGGAATGGGAAATAGGGATTTTTTGATTTTTTCGTGTGTTAGTCCATGGATTTTGTGTGATATGTGCGTCCGGCTTTATTTTGGCCTAAATTTTTTGTGGGTGTCCTTGACGACCTATATAATGGTGCGCGTTTGTTTGGAGGGGCAAACATGGGCTTTTTGGATTTCAAATGTGGCCCGGAACGGGAAATAGGGATTTTTTGGTTTTTTCATGTGTTATAGTCCATGGATTTTGTGTGATATGTGCGTCTGATGTGCCGGAATTCTACAGCACATTTGACGCCTTTCACTAAGAATACTCGGGAGTTTTCAAGCAACTTTTGTGGTTTTTGATGTTTTATTGTTATATTTACAGGAAATGGAGCTAGAGATGGAAACAGACGAAAAATGGTTCAAAAACCTCAATTGGTTAAGCCTGACGGCTGGCATGACTGACCGTCACACCTGTGACTGGCCGTCAGCCAGGCCGCCAGGACGAGACAACAATTCATCGAGCACTGCCTAGGAGTGATGGCCCATCTGACGGCCCGTCACTGGCCTGACGGACCGTCACCCATGCCACCAAGATAAAATAGAAAAAAAACACTGTAAGTCGTCACTGGGCGGACAACTTACCAGAATTTACCAGCAAGTCGTCACAGGCCCGACGACTAACCAGAATTTACTAGCAAGTCGTCACAGGCCCGATGACTTACCAGAAAAATTGCCTGGGAGCTCACTGTTTAGCTGTGATGGCTCAAGTGACGGCCCGTCACATGCATGACGGTCCGTCAGGCGACCCGTCAACGCGAAGCGGGACTCCAAAAATTCTATTTTTGGACTTTATTTCTTGGACTACTATAAATACCCTTTGTTAGGGTTATTTTATTATGCATTACAAAATATTTCTAGAGACTAATTGGGATGACTTTTTGAGAGGAAAAATACGACACCAACGTATTCTTCTTCTTCCTCCATTGTTCTTGAAAATTATTGGCTGCTTGTTCTTGGAAAACTAGAAGCTTGTGTTCATCTATTTTAAGAACTTTTTCTTTATATTATGAAAACTATTATTTTCTTTTTCTCTAATAGCATGAGTAGCTAATTTCCCACAACTAGGGTTGTGGGAGCCATGGCAAAAGTAGCAATATAGATTCCGGGTAGCATTGGGTTAAATTTATATGTTGTCATGTGGTTATTTATTCGTTATTCACGTTTTCTAATGGTTGCAAACATTAGAACATACCTAGGTTTGATTTGCTTGAACAAAGAGATTAAAATCGGGAAATTTGATTAACTACGAGGATTCGAGGCTACCAACTCCCGTCTTATGATTAATGCTGTAACTAGATTAATCTACTTGATGTTTAGGATTGAAATAAGAAATTTCACCTTTTCAAGTTCGAGAGAATTGAAAAGGAAATTCGTCTATTTGGTTGAGAAACGTTTAGATGATACCATTAATTCAATCACATTGTGATATACATATAGAAAGAACCCGGTTAAGCTTTGAGTCAAAATTGTTACGACCCCATGGTGAACACTTTCCTAGTTCATTATCATATTGATTAATACTCGTTGAAACTCGTAACTTATTATTTGCATTGTTCAAATATTGATCACACAAAACCCCCATTTACCGGAAACTATTGATTATTAGTCATCTAATTCACTAACGACTTAATTTGCACCTTATTCCCTGTGGGATCGACCCCAACCTCTGTTGGGTTCTATATTTGACAACGATCGCTTACGCTTCTTAATTTGAGGTGTAATTTGAGCGTTATCAAATTTTGGCGCCGTTGCCGGGGAATACAGTTGTTTATTAAGTCCGGTGTGTTTATTTGACTCTTAGTCATATTTCCTGCTTTTACTTTTATTTGTTGTATTTGTTTGTTACAGGGTACAGAGTTGTGCATGCCAAGTACCCGACGCTCGGGTGAACCGATATTACCTTACGACCCTGAGCTTGCTAGAACTCTAAGGCACACTATGAACGCACAACAACCAGAGGCAGCAAGACTAGCTGCAGCTCAGCAGGCCCAACAACACTTAAATGTTGATGATATTGAGGACGATGTTGGGCTGGATGATGAGGCTGCAATGGGTGATGGTAGAGCTACGGAGCATGTTGAAAATATAGCCCTCGCAAACCAAAGGCAGCAGCAGAGGGGTAGAGGTCGACAACAACCAAGTCAATTTGCTTTGGATGATGATGAGGATATCGACTTAGATGGAGTTGGTGCCACGGGCGCTATTGCGCTTCCTCCGCTATCGCTTGGGGCCAAGTTCAACATTACTAGCACAATGCTCCAGCTGTTGAACTTAAAGGGACTGTTCCGTGGTGTTGCTGGTGATGATCCAAATCGACACCTGATGAATTTTGTGGGTATCTGCAAGTCGTTCAAATTGCCTGGAGTAAGTCAGACAGCGATCAGGCTCAGGTTATTTCCGTTGTCTCTGTCTGATGAGGCATCATTATGGTTGACAGAGCTAACCCCCGACTCTATCACAACCTGGGGAGAGTTGAAAGGAGCTTTCCAAGAAAGGTTCTTTCCTCCCTATAGGATGATACAGGTGAGGGATGAAATTAGCAACTTCAGACAACAACCTCATGAGGCTTTACATGAGACTTGGTTGCGGTTCAAGAAAAAGCTGACAGAATGCCCAAACCATCAGTTGACCGACAATTTTTTGATATAGACATTCTACAGGGCACTGAATTCGGCTAGCAAGCCGACACTGGATAATGAAGCAGGTGGAGCATTTATGGGTCTCACTTTTATTGAGGCCACAACTATTTTGGACCGGCTCACCAAAACCAACAGGGCCTGTCATACATGCGATACAGAGGTAACATCTAGCACTTATGCAGTTGGTATGTCAGCAGAGCAGCGCATGAAGGAGGAAAAGCGGGACAAAGATATGGCCCATCTGAAAACGCAAATGGACCTACTGACAAAGCATTTGTTTTCAGGAGGTATGGAGAAAGTGAAAGTTGTGGGTTCCTAAGGTAGAGCAGCATAGTTTGAATCTGATGAGGAGGCAAATTATGTGGGTGGTTTCCAGGCTTATGGCCAAGGAAACCAAGGTCAGAACAATTACTATGAAAAGCCGGGTTATAAGAGTCGAGAACAAGGTGATTGGAGGAGCAAAGACGATAGAGGTGGATTATACATACCACCTGGGAATCGTGACAAAGCTAGCAATGAGTCAGGGACGTCCAAACTAGAGAATATGATGGCTAAGATGCTGTTGAAGGTAGAATCGACTGACTCCGGGGTAAAGGAGATGAGGACTGAATTATCAGCAATGAGTCAGGTAGTGGATTCACATTCCACCTTGATCAAGCAATTAGAGAAGCAAGTGAGTCAAATCTCATCGTCTCTAAATCAAAGAAAGATAGGTACCTTGCCGAGTGACACCATTCAAAACCCTAGGAATGATGGGAGTTGTATGGCGATCACTACAAGAAGCGGTAAAATATTATCGGAATCACATCCGGTAATTCACACTCAGAAAGGTAATGTTGCTGAGGAAGATGAGTTAGTAGATGCTGAAAATATGGTCGATGAGGGTGTGAGAGTATCTGTTGAAAAACCTGTTGTGGTAGAGGATGCTACTCAAGTGATCATGGATAAAAGCAAGGAAGTTGAAAAACTTCCAACTATGATGCCTCAGCCACCGCCTCCTTTCCCACAACGGTTGAAGAAGAAAGTGGAAGATAGTAAGTTCCTAAATTTCATGACCATGCTCAAGCAGATATTAGTGAACATCCCACTGGTGGACACTCTTGAACAAATGCCCGGATATGCCAAGTTCATGAAGGACTTGATTACCAAGAAGAGGTCAGTGAGCTTTGAACAAGAAGATAACCTCCACCACTGCAGTGCTA
The DNA here is from genome assembly GCA_003996215.1 of Jaltomata sinuosa. NCBI lineage: Eukaryota > Viridiplantae > Streptophyta > Magnoliopsida > Solanales > Solanaceae > Jaltomata > Jaltomata sinuosa. The sequence goes on along the minus strand of QJPP01000250.1, from coordinate 15,672 downwards.
TTTCTTCAAGATCGTTAGTGAAAAACAAGGAAGATCCAGGTGCTTTTACTGTTCCCTGTACTATTGGGAAATTTAACTTTGAAAAAGCCTTATGTGATCTTGGTGCTAGCATCAACTTGATGCCGCTAGCAGTCTATAAACAGTTGGGTTTGGGAGCTCCCAAACCAACTACCATGAGGGTGTTAATGGCTGACCGTTCAGTAAAGCAATCGGTGGGAATATTGTATGATGTGCTGGTAAAGATTGGTAAGTTTATATTCCCAGCTGACTTTGTAATCTTAGATTGTGAAGTGGACTTTGAAGTTCCTATAATCTTAGGACGACCATTGTTAGCCACTGCAAGAGTGTTGGTCGACATGGAAAGAAACGAACTGACATTCAGATTTAACAATGAATTGGTCAAGTTTGATGTGTGTAAATTGATGAAGCCACCAAGAGGCATGAGGGTGGTCTCAGTTATCAATGTTATTGATGAAGCCCCTATTGATGTGCATATTAAGGAGAAGGGTTTTGTTGAGACCCTAGATATTATGAGAATGATATTGGGATTGCAAGAAGAGAAACCTATAGAGGAAGGCGGTGAGAACAAATCAAGGAAAAGAAAACACCGCAAGAGAACCAGCAAAGAAAATGAGTTAGAAAGAGTAAAGAAGTTGTCTCGACTAGCTGAGGAGCCGATAAAAGAGAAAGTTGGAGCTCAACATGATGATGTCGCTTGCACCTATTCCAGCGATTTCTCCTCCTTTGGAGACACTGGCGGTCTCCAACATCATGCTAGACTCTGAGTCCTATGGGCTTCACATGTATTCTTTTCTCTCACAGTTTTAGCTTTCACATGTGTGCATTAGGGACAATGCATGAGTCTAAGTTGAGGGTGTTGTTGGGATACCTGTGAGTCTTTCACCACCGAGGGTTTTTGTTGCCATGTTTCTTTTCCCTCCGGTGTGCTATCTAGTAGAACCGACATGTTTAGGTTGTCATTTTAAATTTTGTTTGTGTTGTTTTCTGGTGTCAATAGCAAGCATGGCTTTTTGGAAAGTTGAACTAAAAGGAGCCCCCTCTGAAAAAGTTGATTTTGTACTTATGTTTGAAACAATTGACTGTTCAGGATCCTTGAATGTCATTGTGTGGTTGTGATTGTAATAATTATGCCACACCCCAAACCATGGGAGGCATGACCGACACCCGGAGCCCCAAAAGGCTGAGGGTGCCAAAACAGAGTGTATTTCTGTTGAACCTGCTGGGGGTCTGAGACCGACAAGGTCTCTAAGAATAACAACTTGAAACACTGAAAGCTCAATAGTAGGTAAACAACTCAAGGCCGACAAGGCTATTATGATAGTAGATAGCTAATAAAAAGGCCGACAAGGCCATACCCAACACTGATTTACATATACACGTCTACAAGCCTCTAGGAGTAAGTAAAATATCTCATATCTAGGACAGGGCCCTGGACTACCCATAAGTTATACATATACATAACTTGATCAAAATATAAGCTAGACCTCTGACTCGTCAGCTCCAGGAAGAATGGAGCTTACCAAAATGGCTGAACTCTGCAACTCCTACTGAAGAGGTCTATCTGGGTTTCTATCGGGACCTGCAGGCATGAATGCAGCGCCCCCAGGCAATGGGGACGTCAGTACGACAATAATGTACTGGCATGTAAGGTAGAAGCATAAAAGCAAGTCGCAAGTAGTAAATCTGAACAAAATATAATATGAAACTTGTAAACTGTAATTAGTAAGACTCGTTAAGCTCTTTCTTCTTTATTCTTTTTAGAATACAACACATGCATTAACCCACACCGCAACTCACTCTTTATAACACACGCTGAACCACAATAGTACCTCGGTGCACCCTATATATAATAGCCTTAATATGGCAGTAACGCCTCGGTGCACACTATGTATATATATATAATGGCCTCAATATGGAAGTAGCACCTCGGTGCACACTATGTATATAATGGCTTCAATATGGCAATAGCACCTCGGTGCACACTATGTATTTAATAGCCTCAATATGGCAGTAGCACCTCAGTACACACTATGTATTTAATAACCTCAATATGGCAGTAGCACCTCGGTGCACACTATGTATTTAATAGCCTCAATATGGCAGTAGCACCTCGGTGCACACTAATATGCAAACCACACATAATAAGTGTATTACTAGATTGACCTTCAAAGCTATTCTTGTTATTTATGAAGGTTCATTTAGATAAATTCTTTAGCCATGGCTTACTAGGGGTTGGACTCAACATACCAAACACATATAAATGGGGATTTGACTTGCTAACTTTCCTTGTATACTTTCTAAAGCTTGATTAGGGATCACAATACAAAGAAGAAACTTGACAAAAGGATAACTTACGTTTCGTGCAAAAAGAATCAGATTTTTATAAGAAGGCGACTTGAATCACCATAATGTATAACTTAGTTACTTAAGACTTTTTGAGTTACCAAATCATTTCTCTTACAACAGAATACTCAAATTTCTTCTTTTGGAGATTTAGCGTTCTATTTCTAGATTCATGCCGATAAGGAATAAATAAGCCTTAACATACCTCGTTCCTTCCAAAGATTGTGCTTACCAGAACTTGGGCTTTCATTTATTAAGTTAATATATAACACATGGGTATAATGAAACTAATATTAGCTCTTAAACCTGATGCAACCTTTCCAAAATAGTAGCTAAACATTTCCCGGGCAGATTTACGTATTTTGCATTAATTAAAGGTGTATCGTCACACCTTTCTCCCCTGTCCAATACACATCAAACACACACCAACCTACTGCCTCCAATAATACAAAACACATCAAACATCCCCTACACAACTCACCATGCTGAAATACAATAGCAACACATTGAACCCACGGCTTCCGATCGTCGTCCCGTGAGTTCTTAACAACAATTCAACAACAATTGTCCATCCGAACTTCAATCCAAAAATACGATTATGGGCAGAGTACTTACCACACTTGAAGGGGTGTTTTTATCCTCTTTTTATTGATGCCTTGAAAAGCTTAAGTACCCCCTACACATACACCAACAAGAGAAGAAGAAATCTCTTAATTGTTACACAATTTCTATGTGTTAAATCTTAAGAAAGGGGCTGCCATAGTTCATGTCTTTCTTACCATAGGATATCCTAGCTATATGTAGTATATTAATACCAAGATAACAAGTGGTTTAACTCACCTTAAGCTTGAATTAATCTTGATCTTCTTAGAACCCTAAAGGGAGAGAAGGGCTGCCAAAAAGGAAAGGAGATAAGAGAGAATTTTTCCAGCTTTTTGTGATCAATATTGATCAGCAAAAGGCCTGTATAAAGGGACCTTTTTGTCCGACTTTTTTGAGTATATTTGGGCCAAAATGGGTCAAGAAACTTGGGCCAAAATTACCCTTTGCTTGGGCCTCAAAAGGGTTAAGTTTTGTGGCTGATTTTGGGCTTCTCTTGGGTCAAAATGTGGTCAATATTGGTGGCTACATTTTGTAGTTGTTTGGGCCAGATTTGGTTGTGCTTTGATGGGCCAACTTTAAGAATCATTTGGGCTACCATAAGGTCTAATAATCCATGGTGTTGCTGCCCGTAATCGGCCCTCGGAACTTAGTTCGTTAGCGTAGGTAGGTGATGCACCTACTTGTCACCTAAGAGCTTAGATAAGTCGAGCAAGTACCTCACTTGTTTTATCTCATTTTCAAAACCCTCATCCTTATAATTTAACTTAACACTTATATACATTTGACCATTTCAAATTCTAGGCCAAAGTACCCCTTCACAATCTCGAGCTCAAATACCTTCATCGATATTTACTTAGTCACATAGGTTTTGAAAGGTACGGGGTGTTACATCCTTCCCCCCTTAGAATCATTCGTCCTCGAATGAGGGTAATGCATATAGAGCTCTATTCCCTTAGGATTTTTTGAAATTTCAGCAGAGTTTCCTTTTTAATTAGGACTATCCAAAAACCTGAAACTTAGCAAAAGTCCAGCACGATGCCTCACAGGGCGATACAACTATATACAATTAAATGTAATCATTTTCACATGTTCAAACCTGATCATATTTTCATAGAAGGAAGAGTATCAAGAACATAAGAATATGACTTACCTCTATACTATCTTCAAGTCACAAATAACTGGGGATGTTTTTTCCTCATTTCTTCCTCGGCTTCCCACGTCATTTCCTCGATATTACTATTTCTCCATAACACCTTTACTGAGGCTACTTCTTTGGTTATGAGCATCCTAACTTGACGATCTAGGATAGAAATTGGTACTTCCTTATAAGATAAGTCTTCAGAAAGTTTAACATCTTTCATAGGAATAATACGTGAAGGATCTCCTATGCACCTTCGTACCATCGATACATGAAATACAGAATGGACTGTCTCCAATTCTGTGGGTAAATCTAGCTCATATGCCACTTTTCCTACCCTTCGAATGATCCTGTATGGTCCAATATATCTTGGACTAAGCTTTCCCTTTTTACCAAATCGCATAACGCCTTTCATGGGCGAAACCTTTAGGAAAACCCAATCACTAATATTAAATTCCAAATCTCGACGTCGCACATCTGCATATGATTTCTGCCTACTCTGGGCTGTTAGTAATCTTTCTCGGATTAGCTTCACCTTTTCCATTGCCTGATTAACTAGGTCTGGACCTAATAATCATGCTTCTACAATTTCAAACCATCCAATTGGTGATCTACACTTTCGCCCGTATAAAGCCTCATAAGGAGCCATTTGAATGCTTGAATGGAAGCTATTATTATAAGCAAACTCAATTAGTGGCAAATGGTCATCCCAACTCCCTTTAAAATCTAGTACACAAGCTCGTAGCATATCTTCGAGTGTTTGAATAGTGCGTTCAGCTTGTCCATCTGTCTGTGGATGAAAAGCTGTACTGAGACTTATTTGAGTACCTAAGCCTCTCTGGAAAGACCTCCAGAAATTTGCTGTAAACTGAGCACCCCTATCTGAAATGATGGAAATTGGGACACCATGAAGTCAAACTATTTCACTAATATACAACTTGGCATAATCTTCAGCAGTATAAGTTATCCTGACTGGCAAAAAGTGAGCTGATTTTGTAAGTCTATCTACAATCACCCATATGGAATCATACTTTCGATAAGTACGGGGTAAGCCTATAATAAAGTCCATGTTGATCACCTCCCATTTCCAGGTAGGTATCACTATACTTTGAGTTAGACCTCCGGGTCTCTGGTGTTCAATTTTTACCTGTTGACAATTCGGGCATTGGGCTACAAACTCTGCAATATTTCTCTTCATATTATTCCACCAATAAATCTGTCGAAGATCATGATACATCTTCGTTGTTCCAGGATGGATTGAATAGCGGGAATAGTGAACTTCTGCCAAAATTTTCTCCCGAAGCTCCCCGACGTTAGGTACACATAGACGACCTTGATATCTCAGAACCCCATCTTCCTTAAGCTCTATTAGTGGTTTCTTTTGTTGTGGAATTTCCTCCCTCAATCTTACTAATTCTGGATCATCATATTGTCTTTCCTTTACCTCTGTCATAAGTGAGGATTCCGCTGTGCTTTGAATAACAACTCCCCCATTACCTTGGTCTAGTAGTCGAACCTGCAAATTAGCTAACTGATGTAGTTCTCTTGTCATCTCAATCTTTCTATTTTCCACGTGGCTCAAGCTTCCCATGGATTTGCGGCTAAGTGCATCGGCCACTACATTGGCCTTCCCTGGATGGTACAAAATATCTACGTCATAATCCTTTAGTAACTCTAGCCACCTTCTTTTCCTTAGGTTTAAATCCTTCTGTTTGAATAAATACTGTAGACTTTTGTGGTCCGTAAACACGTCTACATGGACTCCAAACAAGTAATGGTGCCAAATTTTCAAGGCAAATATAACTGCTGCCAATTCAAGATCGTGAGTAGGGTAATTTTGTTCGTGCTTTCTTAGTTGTCTCGAGGCATAGGCAATAACTTTACCATGTTGCATTAAAACGCAGCCCAACCCAATCCTTGAAGCATCACAATAAACAACATAACCTTCCGTGCCCTCTGGCAGAGTTAAGACAGGTACTGAAGTAAGTCTGTCCTTCAACTCCTGAAAACTCTGCTCACATGCATCAGACCACTGGAACTTGGCAGTTTTATGAGTCAACTTTGTCAATGGTGCAGATATAGAAGAAAATCCTTCCAAAAACCTCCGGTAATAACCTGCTAAGCCCAAAAAACTATGGATCTCTGTAGCATTCAAGGGCCTTGGCCAATTCTTTACTTCTTCAATATTTTGGCCGTCAACTCTAATACCTTCGTCTGTAATTGTATGGCCAAGAAAAGCCACTGAAGTCAACCAAAACTCACATTTGGAGAACTTCGCATATAATTTATGATTCTGAAGTGTTTGCAATACTGCACGTAAATGATCAGTATGTTCGGCTTTGAACCGCGAGTAAATCAGGATATCGTCAATAAATACGATCACGAATACATCTAGGAATGGCTTGAAGACCCGATTCATTAGGTCCATAAAAGCTGCTGGGGCATTAGTAAGCCCAAAAGACATTACTAAAAATTCAAAGTGGCCATACCTTGTCCTAAAGGCTGTTTTTGGAACATCTACCCCTTTAACACGTAACTGGTGATACCCCGACCGCAAGTCAATCTTTGAAAAACATTTGGCGCGTTGCAACTGATCAAAAAGGTCGTCAATCCTTGGAAGCGGATATGTATTCTTGATTGTAATTTTGTTCAGTTGTCGGTAATCAATACACATTCTCAAGGACCCATCCTTCTTACGAACAAACAAAACTGGTGCACCCTATGGCGATGTACTAGGCCTAATGAAACCTTTTTTGAGTAGATCCTTTAACTGTTCCGTTAACTCTCTTAATTCTGCAGGAGCCATCCTGTAAGGGGGAATTGATATTGGCTGAGTATCTGGGAGTAGGTCAATGGCAAACTCAATTTCCCTTTCTGGAGGGATTCCTGGAAGCTCATCCGGGAATACATCTAGAAACTGACTCACCACGGGAACCGATTGAAGAGTCACTGGTCCATCCTCTGTACTTTGTACTCGGACTAAATGATAAATATAGCCTTTAGAAATCATTTTCTGGGCTTTAAGGTAGGAAATAACCCTACCCCTTGGCGTGGCAGCATTACCTTTCCATTCCAGGATTGTTTCTTCCGAAAAATGGAATTTGACAACCTTATTTCTACAATCGATATTAGCATAACATGTAGCTAACCAGTCCATGCCCATAATTACATCGAAGTCAATCATATCTAATTCGATTAGATCAGCTGAAGTGAGATGGTCATAAATCCACACTGCACAATCTCGATAAACTCGTCTAGCTATAATAGATTCACCAACTGGCGTAGATACAACAAATGGTCTAGGCAATAACTCAGGGCCTACCTCCAACTTACCAGCAACGAGCGGGGTAACATATGAAAGAGTAGAGCCAGGATCTATAAGTGCATAAACAGCATGAGTAAAAATAGTCAATGTACCTGTAACAACATCAGGTGACGATTCTAAGTCCTGGCGACCGGCTAGAGCATAAGTGCGATTCTGACCACTGCCTGAACTGGATGCTCCTCCTCCTCCTCTACCTCTACCATGACCTGGTGTAGCCTGTTGTCCTGTCCTAGGGGGATGAATAGTAGATGAAGAAGCTGCCATCGACCCTGTAGGCTGGGATATCTCACTCCTACCTCTACTCGGACAGTCTCGCATAAAGTGACAAGGATGCCCACATGAATAACAAGTATCTGAACCCAGGCGACATATCCCATGATGATTCCTACCGCACTTAACACAAGGTGGCAAAGGTGGCCTCATCTGACCTGAATGCCCCTGGCGATAGAAACTGGATGCACCTGAACTGTGGCCTGGTCCAGTCTGAGAAAAACGATCATACCTCTGCCTTTGCAACTGATATGGGGCACCACTAGTAGGGTGGGGTGATCGTCTATTAAAATGTGGCCTAACATTACCTCGTGGCTCTACATAGGACCCAGTAGATCTAGCCCTCTTATTCTGATCCCTTTCTCGGCTCTGGTTATCTCCAATTTGTACTTCAAGATCCTCTGCAGTCTGAGCAATAGCCTGTATCTTAGAAATATTCATATCCTTTTGTGTGGCTGCTATTGTTAATCCCTTAATCAATTCATCCTTAAGGCCACGCACATATCGATGAACTCTAGCTTGCATCGTACTCACAATATCGGGGGCGTACCTGGCTAATGAATTAAACCTGAGGCTGTACTGTCAAACATTCATATTGCCCTGCCTAAGGGCTAGAAATTGATCAAGTCTGGCCTCTCGAACCTCCTGTGGAAGATAGTGAGCTAGGAAGGCCTCTGAAAATTCCTCCCATTCAGCTGGGGGGGCATTTGATCCCCTAGACCGATCCCAAGCCTCGAACCATAAAATGGCCACATCTCGTAACCTGAAAGATGCAAACTCCACTGCCTCCACTACTGTTGCATGCATGACTCGAAGTACTCGATAAGTCTGATCAATAAACTCATGAGGATCCTCACGTGGGTCAGAGACTATAAATATAGGAGGACTTAGGCTGATAAACTCTCGAGCCCTAGAACTTTCTGAGCCACCTGACCTAACACTCGTTGATGCCGCAATTTGTTGTTGTTGTTGTGTGGCTACCATCTGGGTCAATAATCAAACAACACTCCTGATGTCCTGGTCCTCTGCTTCTGGTGGAGGAGCTACAAGTGCTGGTTCATCTCTAGCTATCTCAGATGCCACTGGAGCAGGTGGGGTCAGGGGTACTGGATCCCCTCTAGTATCATCAGGTACTTGATAAACTGGGATCTCTAGTGTCGGTGATTCACTTTGAGCCTCAAATCTATCCAATCGGATAGGCGGGGAACGACTAGTACCTTCCCCCGTACCCGTGCCAACCCATCGGCTGCTTATTTGTCTGGTCACAGGCATTTCTGTAAACAAGAAATAGAAAAACATGAATTAGACTTCAAACATCTTATGACCTCACTCTATTGCACGATCTAGCAAATGAAAGAAGGATAACAATTCCTAAATGTCCCGTAACCTCATGATTATAGGTATGGTGCACAACACACCCATAAGCAAGACTCTACTAGACACGGCTTGTAGACTCCCTGGGATTCGACGTGCTCTGATACCAAGTTTGTCACGCCCCAAACCATGGGAGGCATGACCGACACCTGGAGCCCCAAAAGGCCGAGGGTGTCAAAATATAGTGTATCTCTATTGAACCTGCTGGGGGTCTGAGACCGACAAGGTCTCTAAGAATAGCAATTTGAAACACTAAAAGCTCAATAGTAGTTAAGCAACTCAAGGCCGACAAGGCTATTATCATAGTAGATAGCTAATAACAAGGCCGACAAGGCCATACCCAACACTGATATACATATACATGTCTACAAGCCTCTAGGAGTAAGTAAAATATCTCATATCCAGGACAGGGCCCTGGACTACCCATAAGTTGTACATATACATAACCTGGTCAAAATATAAGCTAGACCTCTGACTCGTCAGCTCCAGGAAGAATGGAGCTTACCAAAATGGCTGAACTCTGCAACCCCTACTGAAGAGATCTGTCTGGGTATCTGTCTGGACCTGCAGGCATGTATGCAGCGCCCCCAGGAAATAGGGACGTCAGTAAGACAATAATGTACTGGCATGTAAGGTAGAAACATAAAAGCAAGTCGCAAGTAATAAATCCGAACAAGATATAATATGAAACTTGTAAACTGTAATTGGTAAGACTCGTTAAGCTCTTTCTCCTTTATTCTTTTTAGAACACAACACATGCATTAACTCACGCTGCAACTCACTCTTTATAACCCACACTGAACCACAATAGCTCCTCGGCGCACCCTATATTTAATAGCCTCAATATGGCAGTAGCGCCTTGGTGCACACTATGTATATAATGGCCTCAATATGGCAGTAGCACCTCGGTGCACACTATGTGTATAATGGCCTGAATATGGCAGTAGCACCTCGGTGCACACTATGTATATAATAGCCTCAATATGGCAGTAGCACCTCGGTGCACACTAACACGCAAACCATGCATAATAAGTGTATTACTAGATTGACCTTCAAAGCTATTCTTGTTATTTATGAAGGTTCATTTAGATAACTTCTTTAGCCTTGGCTTACTAGGTGTTGGACTCAACATACCAAACACATATAAATGGGGATTTGACTTTCTAACTTTCGTTGTATACTTTCTAAAGCTTGATTAGAGATCACAATACAAAGAAGAAACTCGACAAAAGGATAACTTACGTTTCGTGCAAAAAAGAATCGGATTTTTATAAGAAGGCGACTTGAATCACCATAATGTATAAATTAGTTCCTTAAGACTTGTTGAGTTACCAAATCAGCTCTCTTACAACAAAATACTCAAATTCCTTCTTTCGGAGATTTAGAGTTCTATTTTTAGATTCATGCCGATAAGGAATAAAGAAGCCTTAACATACCTCGTTCCTTCCGAAGATTGCGCTTACCACAACTTGGACTTTCCCTTATTAAGTTAATCTACAACACAAGGGTATAATGAAGCTAATATTAGCTCTTAAAGCTGATGCAACTTTCCCAAAATAGTAGCTAAACATTTCCCGGGCAGATTTACGTATTTTGCATTAATTAAAGGTGTATCGTCACAGCTTTCTCCCCTATCCAATACACATCACACACACACCAACCTACTGCCTCCAATAATACAAAACACATCAAACAGCCCCTACACAACTCACCATGCCGAAATACAATAGCAACACATTGAACACACGGCTTCCGATCGTCATCCCGTGAGTTCTTAACAACAATTCAACAACAATTGTCCATCCGAACTTCAATCCAAAAATATGATTATGGGCAGAGTACTTACCACACTTGAAGGGGTGTTTTTATCCTCTTTTTTTTTTTTTTTTGAAAAGCTTAAGTACCCCCTACACATACACCAACAAGAGAAGAAGAAATCTCTTAATTGTTACACAATTTCTATGTGTTAAATCTTAAGAAAGGGGCTGCCATAGTTCATATCTTTCTTACCATAGGATATCCTAGCTATATGTAGTAGATTAATACCAAGATAACAAGTGGTTTAACTCACCTTAAGCTTGAATTAATCTTGATCTTCTTAGAACCCTAAAGGGAGAGAAGGGCTGCCAAAAAAGAAAGGAGATAAGAGAGAATTTTTTCCAGCTTTTTGTGATCAATATTGATCAACAAAAGGCCTGTATAAAGGGACCTTTTTGGCCTACTTTTTTGAGTATATTTGGGCCAAAATGGGTCAAGAAACTTGGGCCAAAATTACCCTTTGCTTGGGCCTCAAAAGGGTTAAGTTTTGGGGCTGATTTTGGGCTTCTCTTGGGTCAAAATCTGGTCAATATTGGTGGCTACCTTTTGTAGTTGTTTGGGCCAGATTTGGTTGTGCTTTGATGGGCCAACTTTAAGCTTCATTTGGGCTACCATTAGGTCTAATAATCCATGGTGTTGCTGCCCATAATCGGCCCTCGAAACTTAGTTCGTTAGCGTAGGTAGGTGATGCACCTACTTGTCACATAAGAGCTTAGATAAGTCGAGCAAGTACCTCACTTGTTTTATCTCATTTTCAAAACCCTCATCCTTATAATTTAACTTAACACTTATATACATTTGACCATTTTAAATTCTAGGCTAAAGTATCCCTTCACAATCTCGAGCTCAAATACCTTCGTCGATATTTACTTAGTCACATAGGTTTTGAAAGGTACGGGGTGTTACATACTAACAATCATCCATGGGACGAATAGAGAGTAGTATATGTGGTTTGACTTTGTTATGGTGTAAAGATTGAAAACTTATTTGTTACAATGTTTGTGTGACTAAATCATTGGCGTAGAACTAAATTCCTGACTGTGAGTCTGAATTTAGTCATAATTTTAATGTGGTATGCCCTGGTAGGTGATAAATTGTTATGTGTGTGGATTTGAATTTCATATTACTTTCAAGGAGGGACTCATCATTGGTTAAATGGTGAGGGGACAAGACTTATGACTGTAAGGAAGCTTCGATTTCAGGACAGTCGGGACTCGGTTAGGAACAATGGGAACAATGGGGTAATTTTGCATGATAGAGGGAAGCTGTTGTTATGAACAACTTTATTGTGTATTTTGGGTTGATTTTGTGACATATTGGGTGTTAAGTTTTGGTTTGTGCATTTCCAGGAATGGTCTTGGGGTATTATTTAAGACCATGGCGGGACTTATGCTATTAATAACGATAATCGGGAACTCGAATGAGTTATTTCTACTGAAAATTTAAATTTTCTAGGTTGTCATCATCAGGACCGCCATAGAAAAATAGTACCGCTACGATAATCTCGCTATAGCGGATAATTTCTCCGCTATGGCGGTACCTCTGTAGCAGAGTAACCACCGCTATAGCGGAAGGGGCGGGGCAGAAGCTCTAAACTGTTTTCCCCAATTTTTCAATTCATTCTAGGGGCATTTAGAAGCGATAATTAAGCTACGAGTTGCTATGTAAAACAAGGAAATCATCTATAGAACTAACATAGCATGCTTATAAGGGAAATACTGTCTGGAACTAGCATCTATAAGCTTAAAAATGAGGGGAAAGGGAAAGGGAAAGGTAAATATTGTCTAGTATGTGCCCGAAAGAGGGGGAAAACCCAAAAAGCAGTAAATATCCTAATAAGGGGGAAGGGGAGATCCTATGCCTCATCATCGCTAAGGAAGAGGAAATCCTGCCTATCCTCGAACTCAAGGGTGGGCAGATCCTGACCAGGGGCGACACAAGTGAACATGACCTTGATGGTCTTCCACATCCTGGCAAACATGCGGTCCCAAGAGCGCCTCTTCTTCTTTTCTTTCTCTAACTCCCTGCGGAATGCTGCAAAGTCCTTAGCAGAGTGGGGACGGGGCTGTATCTCTAGCAGCAACAGTGCCCTTTATGAACCTCATGACAACGGCCAGATTCTCCTCAAGCTGGCGGCTAGTGATCGGGGGCTGAGGCTGGGAAGGGGCAGTAGTGTCATCATCATCAGCAGCAGCAGCAACATCCTCAGCTGGCTGGATGCTTACTGCTTCATACACCTTCCTCTTCTTCTTATAAGAGACCACTTTTACTCGGAGAGGGTCAAAGGGGTCATCTATCTCTACCACCCTATCGGTGTCATCCTCTAGCACATGAAATCACCTGCACAACTCAGACACCAAACCCGAAAGATAGGGGACTTCCTATGACCCTGGTAAAAGTCCTTCCACTTGGAGATGATTTGTTCCCCTACATTCATAATGATCCCCTGCATAGCACAAGCAATCACCAGGGTCGGGGAATAAGTCACGTCGGTCTTATTGCCCGATGGGAGAATTCCCTGGGATACCAAATTTAGCCACCTCCTAGCATCTGCAGAAAAGAAGGTGTTGGTTATGCCATTGGGACTATGCCAATAGACCTGACTCCTGAACTCCTCATCCACTAAGGTATCCCTTAACCAAGTCATGTACCAAAGTCGAGCCTTGGCCTTGTAGGCAACATTCAAAATATGAGGCACTCCTAGCAACTTATTGATGGTATGAGAGTCCACCGGGACATCTATACCTTGGATTTAGATGGTAGGGTTGGGCTCATCCCAACGTATGGTGGGGAGTATAGCATAGAAATCCCACACCCAACTTGTCCGTGCGGGAGGGGGAGCCACCATCAAGAATTCCCAATTTAACTCTCGGAGCCTGTGATAGAAGTCGGCTACTTTTCCATCCACCTCTGACATTTTGCAACCCCTCTCATAGCAAAAACCTAGCCGGCAATAGTCTTGAAACCTCTCCTGACTAGCATCATCAGGGAACCTCACATAGGGATAATCTTTCACTTGTTCATTAGCCATTGGGTGTGATAAACTGTAACATAGCAAGAAGGCGGGATTAGAACTTGTAAGGCAAAAGGGAATGAGTTTTAAAGGAATTTGTTTTCTAAGTGTAGCCTGGGAGGCTACTATTTTGTGATCCCCCGCTATAGCGGACAGTCATCCACTACAGTGGAACCGGTATAGCAGGATATTCTCTGTTATAGTAAAACCTCTATAGCGGTTGGGTTCAGCTATAGCGGTATTCATAATCCCAAAAACTCCAAAGGGTGCAACAATGGCGCCCCTTGACCCTAAACTCCATTTTTAACAATCCAAGTTCAGATCAGTGCTTTTAAAATGTCCTATTACTGTTCTCTACAAAAATTTAGGCATTATAACCCCTAAATTCCGTCCAATTCACAAGTTTTATATAAGAACAACCCTTCATCTCCCCTACTATTTTTTGCCCATTCCTAGCCAAAAATGGCATAATTCTTATGCCCAGAATGTCGTGGAGGCATTGTAAATGTAAGGAAAGCATTCATGCTTTGGTAATTCAATAAAAAATCTAACCTAAGTTCAAGTTCAAACCCAACCCATACCTAGTACAGGTTACATATTGGTTGGATCGGGTGTCACACCTGGTACAAGATATCTATTAGTTGCTCGAGTACTATGCCTGGTACAGGATTTATAATAGTTGGCTCGAGTACCACGCCTGGTACGGGTTTGATTTTACTTGCCTGGATTCTATTATGTCGATGGTTCCATGAGTGGACCGGGTTGTATTCTTGAATTGTGATTGTTTGCATAATGGTCCATGAGAGGCCGGGTGATTGTATTTCAGTGTGAGATGCGTCTTAGTGTAGACCAAGTTTGCATATTGAACACTTAGGTGTTGTCTTAGGGATCCGTAGTTGGCCCGGGTTAATTGAAAGGGATATATGTTATTGTCATGGTGTATTGTGCAATAACTGTCAGACTTGTTACATGTGATTGGTAAGCTAGAGGAAGGACTTAGAGTCTAGTTTTATTGCTGGCTAGTATTACATGCTTACTTCGCTTTACTCAACTTTAGTTTATTGTTCATATCTTATCTATTGGAACTGGCCGATGATCCTACCTGTACACGGTGGTTGTGTACTGATTCTGCACTTGTCTTTCTTTCTATGAGTACATGACATCTTTCGATGGCTCCTACGCGACCTCAGATCTAGTCCCGAGGACTCCAGATTGCAAGGGTGAGATGCTTCTTCTAGGCTACATTGTCTTCATTCTGTTTAGTTGTAGCCCATTTGTTTTGGGTTTAAACTATTATTTTATTGGGGTTGCATCCCTGTTCTAAATATTTGATAGATGTTTTGGTACGATGACTTTCAGTTTCTAGGGAGATTTTCCATAGACTCGTTTTATGTTAGTATTTTGAGGTTGTGAATGATAGTTTATTTTAATGCAATCGATTTTGAGCTGTTAGATTCCACTAAGTGTGGGGTTATTGTCCGCTCATCTGGGAGTTTTGGGTGGGTGACACTGACGGCGTGTTGGTTCATGACAAAATTGAAGAATCGATTGATGATAATAATAAAAATTAATAATAGGTTAGATTTTTATATCAATGAATGTGCTATTAGTTGGATATTTGAAGAATTGAATTTATAAGCAGTGAAATGGTTCATAAATATACATATATTGTTAAAACGTTGTGGCCAGAATTGACGTCAATCATCCACAAGTGTTGCTATAATGACATTACTTTAAGTGTAGTCATCAGTCTTTTATATATAATAT